>JAJLRJ010000012.1:29860547-30135547 GCA_024195265.1 Dendrophyllia cribrosa
TGTCACATCCTAACAGTGATCTATAGCAAGGAACAAATACCTCGTAAACCTACTTGGGAAAGCTATTTTAAAACAGAAAAGTCATTAGCAAGGATTAGTGTGGTGTCATCGTCGTACTGTGACACTTTGCTCTGTTTGTTATTCGAGCCTGGGATTTGAATTCCCTCAATGCTCGGTTCCCGGCGAATAGCTTGGCCTAGAGTCTCGGCTACAATGAGAGGCGACAAAGGATCGCCCTGTCTAACTCCCCTTCAAGAACAAACGCTGGCGAAAACCAACCGTTGTTCGTGACAACTTTAGTTATGTCTGTGTAAATAACTTTAAATTGATTACCCATCGCCGGAAATGCGGTCCCAGGTTAAAGCGATGTAGCACACATTGTAAGAAATCGATCGAAAGCCTTTTCCTGATCGAGACTGATCAATTTTCTTTGCATTGTACAATTTAAAACAAGCAGCGATGTCTGCTATTAAAAACACGGGTATTGAGAAGAATCGGCGATTAAATTTGAGATAAGTCGATATATTAAAAGCAAAACTTTCTAGAATTTTCTAGAATAATATCTTAACTTCCTAGGATCATATTTCATATCTTTAATCTCTTGTCCAGAAGAATAAGCATTTTAAAACTCGTTGGCGTAACGCCACGAGTAATGAAGAATGTAAAACAGTCAACGGATTCTTCGATTGTGGAGCAGTTACATTATTGGGGCTACATGTATGCTTCGAATTCTTAATTTCTTATGTACGCTTAAAGCCCGGTTTCACAAATGGTAGAGTTTGCTGTCTTTTATGACCTTGAAGTTCCGGTTATGACAAGTGATATGACGTCACTTTGTGGTCAGTTTTATCTGTGAATGCGGTCAATACGCGAAGCAATGTCTTTGACTTCAAACTCAGTATGGAAAATTAAACCGATCTGTGGACTTCAAATGGATTTTTCAACACTTCCATAAACGCTACACCATGATATAAATGTGAAGTCATTCGAGAAAGCGCCAGCCTTATAATTAATTCATCTATTCTTAATCTCAAAAACACTTGAAACAGAAAAACTTGTCCGCAGGTTACTAACCACTTCTCGCCAAACCTTAAACCGGGGGAGATACTCTATATACTTTTTGGGGAGCATGTGCCGCTGGGACTCTAAAACCCTTACCCTATACAAAACCATACCCTTCACAGCCACACATACCTATATACCTTACAATAAAACTACCCCCCCCCCCCCCCCCCCGGAAAAAGGGACACACGGCCAATTTTTAGGTCGGGCTGCTTTGCTAAGCCCGACCAACAAAACATCATTGTAAATGCATACCTCAAACTCTCTTTTCCCTTTCTTTAGAACGTAGTGCTATAAATAATACCAAAATAATTATTAATGTCCTGAAGCAACTAGTTTGACAGTTTGACAATCCAGATTGGACAAACATTAAAACACATCGTAAAGGATATTAGCCAAGCGTGCTTCAGCGTGCCAAATATCTGACCAAAGTCTACATTAGGTCAAGATAACGTTACGTAACACGTTTTGACGCTCGATACAATTAGGGACCGGTCATAAAGTACAGGGGGGGTGGGCTATGAAATTTTTTTTTTTAAGTACTGGTTTTCAGTGGCCCACCCCCGAGTTATTTGACAAAATTGGGGCGGCCCACCCCTGGAGTGGCACAGAAAAAACTGGTGACCCACCCCCAACCAAAACCAGTAACGCTGATGTGGATAGATACATTAGGTTACATTGGCTTACCACTTTAGTCAGAATCTCCAAAAAATCTTCGAGATCGAAATGTTGTAACACGTCGTCCCACTCTTGAACAGAATTCATCTTCTATGCCATCATTCACTTCTTGTTCGTCGTCATCATCGTCTTCCTCTTCTTCGCTGGAACTTCCAATTTCTTGGAGAACTACATCGTAGTTTTTGCTGCTGCCATCATACTCTTTGTCGTCACAGTCATTGTTGTCATCATCATCAGTATCATCTGCGTGTTCACTATCATAGTCATCGTCATCGTCCCCTGTCTCCTCCCCGTGTTCGCCATCATGAAAATCTACATTTTCTTCCACGTTAACCATTCTCGCAGCTTGCTTAATAGTTGCTTTGTCAAGCTGGGCTTTGGCTAAACAAGCTGAAATTAATACTAGCTTCTCGTTTTTCTTCATTTTCTTATTTCCCATTTGGTGCTCTTCCAGAAAGAGATTCAGAGCTGATACTTTTAGCTTTTTCAGTGTCCCCGCCATGAACATATCTTCCCAGTTGTAATCAGCGTACTTCTTTTGGGAGTCAGTTTCTCTCTGACGTTTTCTATATCTTTTCGTTTCGATTTCTTCACTTCAAGATACTGGAGGTGCTCGAGGTACTTTCGCACATGTAATTCCTGAACAGCAAAGGTTTTGGAAAACTCAACAATTGAGTCACTGTCTTCCAGGGTTAGTTTTCTTTCTTTTACATGCCTTTTAATCTGAGCCCTTGGTTGATAATCATCTATCTTTCTGGAATGTCCTTCTGGTGAAGTGGTCGGAGTTTCAACAAATGATAAATATTTCAGATCTGGTAAAGCGGTCTCATCAGGTTTTGGACATGGTAATCTCGTGAATCTCTGGAAGGAGGGAATTTCGTGCAAAACTCACACAGGACTCCACTGTTTTGTTGACACCTTTGATATATTCTAAGTATAGTTCTCCGACGTGAACGTGCTGTTCGATGAAGGCATTGATTTTCTTAAAGTACGCATGGCCTGGTATGTCGTTTTGTTTAGATTCTGCTATTGATACAAACTGCTTTAGTTGTTCAGTATTGAAAAAAAATTGGTCTTCTTTTTGAGGTGTGACGAAGGAGTGCATAAAGTCTCCAGCTGGACCTGGCTCCCCTTGTATTCGTTCAGTCACATCTTTTGCAACACACCATGCATTTCGTTCCATTGCATTTTCTTCAAGTTTGTTTAATTCATCAATGGAAAGGTTTTTGACTTCTTCGTTGTCCAGGCTGTCCAGAGCTTCATGGTACTTTCACTTTAACCCCCTCCATCAACAATAGCCTCTCCAATACAGGCATTCGATCGCTCTGCTTCATTCTGTCCACTGTCGTCACGTGCTCTGTGAATGCGGTTTAAGCGATCAAAATTGAGGATTCGTGCAACTTCAGCATCTCTGAATTTCTATTGAAGAGCCAATAGAAAACGAGGAAATTCGATCCACACCAAGGGTATAAATACATGTTTGAAAATTATGCCGAGCAGAATGGTTTAACCGTTCTCAACAAAAACATGTGTTGCTACTTAAGATAACAACTGGCAAATACAAACCCGGCAACTGATGAGGTTCAAGAGGAGAACCGAAACCATGGTCTTGCCTGAATGAAATAGTGGCATAAACGAAGCAGTCGCTAGACTGTGAAAATTGACCACGGAGGAGAATTAGCTCCACGCTGCAGCTATACAGCGTAGCGAATGGAAGCTAAAATTACAGTCTTGACTGAGACAAACTTCAACTCTCTACAAGTTGAATAGCTTATTAAGCTACAACTCTCTCTGCTATAAAGCTTGGATCCTGAAAATTCAAATCCTGCAAAGACCAAACTAAAATAGCTGGGCCCAGCGTGACATTAATAGCGGGAAAGACATAAACGGCCAACAGATATTTTCAGATCCTGTCATGTCCGGTATTTCAGAGAGATATTAAAGTTTGAGAAATTCAAACCTTTCCTACATAAATCTACATGCCAATATTAATGGCGAAAACAACACAACAACCGCCAGGCAAAAAACCGGACGCTAAAATGAGGTCAAAATCTACAAGCGCAACACGCCACGGGAAATCACAACCGACAGATTTGACCTCTGGTCCGTTGCACGCGGCTTCTTATAAAGGTTTAAAAACTCAGTCTAAACTAAAATCCTCTTTTACAAACTAAATGTAGAATACCCGTTCAAAACATATAGAAGCAGAAAATGGCATTAAAAACATGAGGTGAGAGTCTGTGTAGGCCTGCCACCCCCATTTCACACTTGTTTGATTGTTTGAGAGAATGTATCCTTTTGCAAAAGAAACATTCGTCTCGAAAAAGAGAAGAGTGAAAGAAAATAAAGCAAAAGCTAGGAAGCGACGCTGTGAAAGAGCAGAGAAAAATTGCGAGAGAGTGTTCTCCGCAATCAGTCACTCATCATCTTATGGTGAAGTTATAACCTCCGATCATTGTAGTGTGATAGGCCTTAACACCTTAACAAAGGGAGATAGTAGGTGGTTAAAACTATTAATAAGTAAAGGTAAATTTACAGTGGATGCTATTGAAACAATCAGAGCAAACGTGTCACCAGTTGTTAGATTTTAGTGCTATAGATGATAGTGATGATGATGATGATGATAATGAGAAGGAGGAGGAGGACGAGGAGGAGGAGGATAGTAATGCTTCTGAGGGTGATGGTAATGGTGAAGATGACTAAGGATGACAAGAAGAAGATATTAAAAAATATGTTAACATAAGTTAGGTTTATGAACACACAGTAAAGCTTTGTTCTAGATTTTATACTATAAAATGTTTCCCGCGTGACTACTCTTCACATTTAAAGACTGTACATAAATAGAAACAAAATATTTAATATGTGAATTCCTGTTGTCATATAAAGTTGGATTAATGTGGAAAATTAGATTTATTATTAAAAAAAAGATTTTACTAGCGTTTGTACGTAGTGATATGTGAATAATTTAACATGACCCACCCCTAATGCAGTGCATTATTTTTCCTGACCCACCCTTTTTAACGTGTTAAAAAATAGTGACCCACCCCCAATTTTTCATAGCCCACCCCCCCCTGTACTTAATGACCGGTCCCTTACCTACATGCTTCAAGCAACATGTTCCCCAAAAAACATAGAATTCATAATCGTACGCCTTAAAAATCATTGCTATGCACGAGAGACATTAAACAGTAAGAATGTTACCTAACCGAAAAAAAAAATATACCGAGGCATTTTTCAAAACTGCGTGTATATGAAATTTAACACGCATATTTTTTTTAGATTAAGGTCAAGTCAAGAAACCACTGTATTGAAATTATTGAAATAGCGAGAGCTTGAATTTTTGATAAAATACGGCCAAATAAATTGCTCTCTCATCTAACGTTCTCTAAATCTCAGTTAACTAAATCAACCTATGAATATATGGCTTTGTCAGGCCACAATCGTGCGCTCGCTAAACAGCTTTCAAAAAATATCCCACTCGACTCTTGTGTTCTTATTGATAGCATCTAACAAAAATGTGCTAACAAAAATGCAACAAGAATGTCCCCACAAATTCACTAAAAAGTCTATTAATAGTATCTAACAAAAATTTTGCTAACAAAAATGCACAAAGAATGCATGTTAGACCACATTATACTCCTGTAAGTTAAACATTAACTTACAGGAGATAAAAACGAACAATTGCCTGTTGATCACACCTTCTGATGACCTATTCTTCGGAAAAAATTCCATGAAATTTTCACACTAGTTTGAGAAGCCATCTCAAAAACTCGTGCTTCGGGTTTTATCAGGGGTTCCAAACACCTTGAAACAATAAAAGCACTCGGCCGAAGCGGCCTCGTGCTTTCATCTGTTTCTCGGTGTTTGGAACCCCTGATAAAACCCTCGCACTCGTTGTTGATATATTACTTACAACACTTTCACGATTATTACAATGTTTAAACGGTTTTAAAAAAGTCTGTGAGCTTCGACTGGCTTCGTCTTTGCTTAAGCTAATCACTTTGTACATTAGCAATAACTTTTGCGAGTTTATTTGCAGTTTTCATATTGCCCTTTGCCTCTAGAAAATGCAAAACATTCCAAAATAACCGATCTGTGAGAAAAGAACAGGAAATGGACTTGAAGAGAAAAGCCACAGTGGAAGCAGCAGAAACAAGAAGGCAAAATAACTTTGAGAGCCTCGAAATGCTGCAAAGTGAAGTCTTTCAGATCTTTTTTAGTATCTGTTCATGCTGTTCATGCATCCTTTTAATGAACACTGCAATTTGCCGGATGTCATATCAATTGAACATGCTAACCACTAACACCTTTGCCTAAAAACATTCAATAAAATATTAATGCGTTATTGTTTGTCAGATTGTGTCTGTTTTCATTCAGCAGCCTCACCAGGCATTTTGACTGGTCGTACTAACGGGGCAATTTTATAAAGAAAATAACGACTGAGGACTCCAAACATGTCCAAAAGGTGGTCGTTGGTCGTAATAACGGGGTGGTCGGATTAACGGGGTTTTCAGATAAGAAAATAAGTGGGCATTTGTTCGGGCCACAAAAAAGTGGTCGTAATAACGGGGTGGTCGTATTAACGGGGTGCCATTAATTTCCGTTGTACTAGCCTTGCATTTTAAACTGTTTATCTACACTTTGGGTGACGTCTAGTACTCGCATCCCTTCATAAAGGAGATCCGGAAAGATAGTTACTACTATTTATCGTAGTGTTGAGTGGTCCTCTGCATTTAAACGTTTTATAATGCTAGGATATAAACCGTGCAGTGGACTAGCCTCCTTTATTAAATTGGCCACGCGAGCTTGAATACATGCAAAAAGCATCAACGCAACGCGAAAGAAAGCTAGGCAAATCTCTTTTATACATGGACCATCACTTCTTACTCTGTGCTCGAGTGCTTGCAAATAGAAGAGTGCTTGTTTCTTCCAACCTGTCAATTAGTAAGACCTGACTCTGATAGAAAAACTTACCCTAGGGGCGGGAATTTGACATTTAGTGACTGGCTTCCATGAAAATGTCAAAATAATTCCCCTGTAACTCCCCCCCCCCCCCCCCCCCCCCCCCCCCATCCCCAGGTAAAGGTAGGCGGGGCGCGACATTGAGGCGCGACAGAGCGTCAAGTTTTCGCAAGTGAGACTGGAATCTAACATTAATGTTTTCAAAATGGCTGCTTCCCCTTCGAATGATTGTTGCTCGAATTGTTGTGAGTTGAGAGATCAACGAACTTTTAAAAACTTTTTGTAAGTGGCCTAGTCTCTGGCCACATAAGGGAACCTCTAAGAAAAGGCAGACTGGTTACGCATTACTGCCCACGAAGAGAGGGGAAGTTCTTCAAGGAACACGGAAGTCAAGAAGGGACGTGCTGAGTAGCCCGTTGTAGCAAAATTGTCCAGTCCTGCAATATTTTTGTCTTTCGTTATGGCACTTAGCCAGGTTCCTCCTCGCCTCCCGCGCAGAAGAAAATATCCCCATGATCAAACAAGAGAAGTTTTTGAAGCTGCTAAGTCTGGAGATGCTGTTTTACTTAATGAAGTTCTTCAAGAGATGAACAGTAGCGAAAGAGCTACCGTGTTAAACACGAAGATCTTCCATGATGATATTAAGCTTAATTTTAGGCAAGAATGTGGCAGTTTGGAAACCAAAGGAGAATCCACTCCGCTAATAGTTGCTGCTGGAAGTGGAAATCTTGATTGTGTAAAAATACTTCTGAAATACAAAGCCAACATCGAAAGTCGAGGCCATATTTTTTACAAGACCGAAGTTTCTACTTCACCTTTTATTGCCGCAGCTGGCAATGGACATGTTGATGTTTTGAGTTTTTTGCTTGAAAATGGAGCTGATGTTAATGCATGTACAAGTGACAACTACTCCCCCCTTCTGGTAGCAAGCTTTTTTGGTCATGTTGATGTTGTAAACTTTCTTGTCCAACATGGAGCTAACACAGATCTTCAAGACAAGAAGGGTTACACTGCTCTCCATCATGCTCTTTCTCACAAACATGACTTGTGTGATGTTGTGAGTTGTTTGATAAAAAATGGAGCTGATGTTAATGCATGTACGAATGACAACTGCACTCCTCTTATGATAGCAATTGACTGTGATAATGTGGATGCAGTAAACTGTGTTATTGAACATGGAGCTAACATTGAACTTCAAGACAAACATGGTAAAACAGCTCTTCTCCATGCTGTGATTGCTGTCTTTGTCAATAATTGTACATCTTTTGATGTTTTGAGTAGTTTGATTAAAAATGGAGCTGATGTTAATGCATTATATGCTTATGGCTGCACCCCTCTGATGATAGCAACTGACTGTGATGAACCTAAGGTGAATTTAGTAGCTTTTCTTATAGAACATGGAGCTGACATGGATCTGCAAGACACAAACGGTGATACAGCTCTTCACCATGCTCTTCACAATGCTCAATTCTTCACTGAGAACATTAACTTAACTATGAATAACTCAACTAAAATTGTTCACACTCTTTTGTCACTTGGAGCATCCCAGTTGTGTAACAGTGAAGGATTAACACCTCTTCTTTTAGCCAGCAATTACTGCAACAGTTCAGTGGTGGAGTATTTAATCAAGAGACCAGAGTGTACAAAAGAGCAAAGAGTTGATGCCCTAGAGCTTCTTGGTGCTTCTTTTACTGCTTCCTCTGTTAAAACCCATGATCAAAATTCTTGTCAGGCCAAGAGAGCATTTTTCTACATCAAACATGGCATGGAAGAAAGGTTTGCTGATCCTTCACATACCTTGTTAAAACAATCAATGGAACCTGTGGAAGCTTATCAGAATAGAAAAGAGAGTCAAACTCTTGAGGAACTTGCTCAGATAGAAGGTGATATTGGTGCCATCATCATGGAATGTCTTATCATAAGAGAGAGAATCCTTGGAACAAACAATGCACTACTGCTTGGTCCAATTAGAAGTGCTGCTTATTTTTACAAGTATGTGCTCGAGAGTCATTTCATATCCATAGAATTGCATAGACATGCAATGAAGATAGCCCAGAGCTGCAATCAGTCAGCCTTTTGTGACTTACTTAAATTAATGCGTTTGTTATCAAACAAAAGCATGTGGAGAGGAGAGGTCTTTCTGGAATTACTTGAGCAAACAGTTCTTGAGTACAACTTGCAAATTGAAGAAATGTTTGAGCTGTTTAATTTTACAATGAACCTTTTGGAAACCATTGCCAAATTTCTCAATTGTGAAGACAGCGAAACCTTAAATGTTGATGGTGTATTGGTGTTGCTGAGAAGACTCTGTTGCCTAAATCCTCGAGGTGAATTTGGTGATACTTTGTTACACAGGGCTGTTGAGCCTCGCACAGCTGATGGATTCCCATGCACTGATATAGTGAAGCTTCTTTTGAATGCAGGATTCAATGTTAATGCCGTCAACAGCGATGGGTATACTCCACTTCACAACTTCATTTCATTCTGGAGAATTCGAAATAAGTCACACCATTTGATTGATGGTGATGATGATGATGATGATGATGATGATGATGATGATGATGATGATGATGATGATGATGATGACAACGACGATGACAGTGATGATGATGATGATGATGATGATAATGAGATGCATGTTTTTACTGACATGTTGGAGGCTTTGTTAGATGGAGGTGCTCATTATGATTTTGTCAACAATGATGGTAAAACAGCCATGGACATGGCTGCAGATAATGACGAAGCTCGCAGAATTCTTTTAAAGGAAAGAAAACTGGAGTTAAAGTGTATCAGTGCCAGGGCTGTAAAAAAGTTTGGACTTCCTTATATAGGGATGGTTCCTAAAACACTGGAAAAATACATTAGCATGCATTAAAATTGATGGAAAACATATTGTCATGCATAAAAATGTATGAAATTATGCCAGGGCTGCAAAAATAGTTTGGATTTCCCTATTTGGGGATGGTTCCTAGAACACTGGAAAAATACATTAGCATGCATTAAGAAGCATTAATTAGAAGTATAATGCATTTAAAGTGATTCCATTGCATTGTGCATACCATCTTGCATCATTTACATGTGCATGAGCGCTCATGCATTCCAAACCAAGATAGTATACTTTGAGTATTCAGTAACTTTGCTAAATAAATAAGTGGTTGCTTTCTCCTAAATGAGCACAGTGAACTATTTTCCAGGTATATTTTAGAATATTTTAGAGATATTTTTTTAGAGATGCTCAGAAAATACTACTCTCCATGCATCTTTACCAATTCTGAAGAATTTTCGTTATACGATTTCGAAATATTTTCATGGAATCACAATATTTGGCCAAAATTGGACCATTATTTCTTGGTTTCCATTTTTATACAAACACGTTTTTTTTTGGCTTTTCAAAGGGACACAAAAAAGTTGCATTGCCTGCTTTAAGATTATTCCATTGAAAAAGAAGGTTAATAATTAAATTTTTATAAAACGTTTACACAGCTATATTTTATATTACATCTCTAGTAATTATCAAAAAAATATAATACAAGGAGCGACTTTTTTGGCTGCAGATTGCCTGGATGGAAATATTTTTCAAGTTTTGATCCCTGGGAGTATCGGAAATTTAATTGCAAAAAAAAAAATGTTGTTTTCTTTTTCTTTTTAACAAACACTTTTTTTTTTAATTTCATTTTTTAATTTTATTTTTTTTATGTTTTGAAAATCTCTTACTTTATTTACCAAAAACACAACATTACATTTACAATATTTCAGCAAACAGTGATATAGCCTATGAACAAAAAAAAAACACTATTTACAAATTCAATTTCAACTAGCTTAGGAAAAAAATACAGTCAGGGTAAACAATAACTTTCTACATTTATACACGTGAACAAAAGCACACACGTACACACACCACAAACATGTACACGCGACAAGGGTTTATTTGGTCAAGAGCTCTTATCCCAAGAATATCACTTTTTAACCGTGATATACATAACTTTTAACATACGAATTTTTCAATTTTATATTTCAGAGTAATTTTACGGGTAAATTCTTGTAGACAAAGAGATTTCTCATCTACTTTTGTGCTATATATATAATACTTCATGAACAGAAGGGTGAAATTTAGTCTTCTTGTAAGTTCTTCAGTTTTGATGTTTCTAAGCATTCCAAACAGAATTTCTTTAACAAACACTTTAATTTATTAACTTTGCACAATACTTCTTACAATAGGTTTACTACATAAAATTAACCTACTTCTGATATATTAATTTTTAATTCAAGAAATCTCTTTGTGTTTTCATTTTGGTGTTCCAAGAACAATTTCATGTTTGAGTCAATTGGTACTTAGTTAAAATTTGTGCAGTTTTGAGAAAACTAGCCCAAATCTCCATGACATAGGTATAACCCTAATTAACTCCCAAGAGTGCCAAAAATCAAAATTCAATAAAAATTCCAAATTTTGTTATCTAAAATATTGAAAAATAAAAGATACCATGCAAAAGTACTGCCCAAGAGGTTTCATTTGAATGGTCACACCATAGGATTTCGTCCACAGACTCAAAAGTTAGAACGAATGGTACCATGCAAAAGTACTGCTGAAGAGGTTTCATTTGAATGGTCACACCATAGGATTTCGTCCACAGACTCAAAAGTTAGAACAAATGGTACCATGCAAAAGTACTGCCCAAGAGGTTTCATTTGAATGGTCACACCATAGGATTTCATCTACAGAATCAAAAGTTAGAACTTCACTACATGTCTCCATAATAATTATTGACTCTGGGAGTGGAAGGGTTAAGAGACACTGGCATGCATTCAAAAAATTAATGCATGATGCATTGTGATAAAGATATATTTTATCGTTTTTACCCTGAAAATGACCAAAATCAAGATTTACTCGCAACCAACAGTTTTGTTTCTCATTGCCGCAATTATCATGGTGGATGTTTTGGGAAACAAGGATGTTTAACTCATCAGGGTAAAATGGCCATGTTTATGAGCTTAATTGTGATAGGCGGATTTTAATAATGGTGTCTGTTTCTGTTTCCAGGGAATTAATGTATGTTGCCATGGTTACCATTGCCATAATTATGATTGATGGCGGTGTAAAATGTAAACATTAGCCCGGTGCCTTCAGTTCAGAGTTTGGGCTCATCCTCGGTGTAAATACCAGCCAAACTCACAAATGATGTAAAACAAAAACAAAAGGTACTGAAACACTAGAGTGCTTAGACAACAAAGGTAGAAGACAAAAAAGTCACAGGTTTTTACACTGAGACAAACCCAGTTTCACAGTAAGAAAACAGCAAATTTATTTTTGTCAAACACTAAATAGCAAAGAGTATTACAGTAAGGGATTTGTTCAGAGTTATCAGATTAAAGGTGATACTAGTGTATTATTGAGTCAGGACTTAACGGTCCTTTAGTTTACCTTTTATATATGTTGTGGGTCAAAATTTTCCTATACTGGTTCAAAATTTATTTTTATTTGTTTAAAACTCATTATCATACGTTATCATGCATTTTCATACCCCAAAACAAAGGAAAATAAAATTTTGAACCAAGGAAAATTTTGACCCGCAACATATACAACTTCAGAAATGTGCTGATAATATTTAGAAAGACATTCTTGCTGATCAAATCTAATCGGTAACTCATTAAGTAGGGACTATTCTTTCTAAGAAATAAAAAGTTGATTAGAATATATTTTTAAATATAATTATATACCGGTAAGTTAATTATGAATGAGTTGATGTTATTAAATTAAAGTTGTGGTTATTGTTTATCGTGGTATGTATGATATGTTAATTTATTCATGCATTTGTTTCATGATAAGAAGAAATTGGTCGAATTCGGAAGTGAGCCTGGTCCACGCATGCAAATCTATGACAGTGTCCCTTTCATTATGTTATGAATAGAATCATTATCAATGGTTTTGCAAAAAAATAAGGCTTGTAGTCCAAGAGGACAGACTCAATATTCACGAAAAATTCAAATTTTGTTTAGTAAAATGTTGAAAAAATTAGATCAAATGAATTTAAACATTTGAATCAAGTTTGGAAAGTACTGTCATGCTAGATACAGTCAAAACCAGTGAAGCGCAGCCTTGTTCCTCCACTGATGTAATGGAATGTGACATCACCCATTGAAGGAATGAGACTGGGTTCGAGCAAATAAATGAATTTATTATTAATTGCAAATTTGATGTCATTACTCCACAGGGGAACCCAGGCTCATGAACACCATCTCTCGGTGGCAAATATAAGAGTTTGTATGGAAACTTGTTCAAACTTAATTTATCACTGGTTCAGTCAGTAAATAACAGTAAAGCAGCAAATAAACCTTACATACCACTTCAAAAGTTGTCCATGTGTTGTTTCTGCGATTAGACTGTGCTTACTACAGGTGGCGTACATATTGGAAAATCAATAAAATTGTTGTCGTTGTTGTTGTATCACTCATTCAGAACTAGTGATCCATAGTTTCTGTAGGGCCAAGCACGAAAAAAGTCACAATGTGCTCTTATTCAAAGTTCTTTATTTGCAGTACAAGAAAATGACTACAAGATGCTACAAGATGAAAATGTTAACAAATACGTGTTACAGTTGAACATAAAAGAGTTGATATTTAATAACAAGAAATTATGGGCAAGAAAATGAATTGTGATCGACGATGCAAAAAAAAAATTTCAAACGTGGTTGTGTTCCAGTTCCACAAAAGTTAAGAAGACGAGCGATTTATAATAAAACTTTTGAAGGATAATTTGACAGGTGCCATGGGGGGGGGGGGGGGTACTCCCATGTATGAGCTATATAGGTATGTGCCGCTGTGTAGGGTATGGTTTCCAGGCAGTTTAGTCTGGGATAGGGTATAGTAATCAGATTTTTGGTCTAGAATAGGGTATCATTTTCCGCAAAACAACGGATGTGTGAAGAATTCAGTCCAGACAGGGTTTTTACTGGCAAATGACATTTAAAAATTGGTACAAAAAACAAAACTCAACAAGTTTAAATAAACTGAGAGCATTATTTAGAGTCTATTTAAGCATGTGACTATGATATTGTTTTTGGTGTGCTTCTTAGACTGTGATAGTGAATGAGTTTCTGGAAAAAAGCAAGTCTGGAATAGGTCTAGGATAGGGTAGGGTTTTGCAATGTTTAGCCTAGAATAGGGTTGCAAATACTATTAATGGTTTAGTATAGGTTAAGGGTCTCAGAGTCTCAGTGGCACACCCCCACCCAAAAATTTGCAGAGTGCCCACCCCCCTCGCCCCAAACTATTTAAACGAAACTTAAAGTAATTACATGATTATACTAAATAAAAATACACGCGTGACAAACATTTCGTAGACAAAAAATACAAACAGAGAATAACCAAAACATCACAAAAATGAAAGGGAATACCGGAACCGGAAGTTAGTGCCCTAACCCCGCGAAAAATGACGCAATACAAGCGCGGGAGGACTGGTATGAAGTATTCTTTGTTTCAATACAAATATGGCGGACAATTTTCGCGGGCGACAAGAGAACAAGGCAAAACGAGAATACGAATGTTTCCACTCCAGATATGATTGGAGCAAGTGCTATTAATCCTAAATACTCATCATATGGTCCATAACAAAATTTGGTATCGTATGTCTTTTTTCCCTGGGTTGATGTTCCGGAATTTTGATTTATTTTTATTGTACACGAAAATTCAAGTTGAGTCGGCGCCGTCACATGTGTCTTTTTGCGTCTAGAAAATCTTGGTTGTTTTTCTTCGCTATGAACAGATTTTGACATCCTTAACGGGTGTTTATTATCATTAGCTTTACTTACATCAGTTCGTTGTTTAGTTATGGCTGAAACTCTTGTGGAAAGCGACTATGAGGATGAAATTTCTGCTCCCGGTACTAAATCTTCTAACGGTAGTTTGGAAAACAGCGATGATGATAGTTTGGCCGGCTTCGAAGATGATGTAGAAGGGGACGATGAAGAGTTTGAAATTTCAAACGAAGCTGGGAAAAGTAATGGAGAAGTGCGAGTTAAGAGGAAAAGAAAACGGGCTGATCCTACTAAACGAAAGCAAATTCGAAGGATTCTTCGAGAAGATGAATTAACAGAAGTGACGATTTCTGCCCAAAAAGAGGAGAGAGAACGGTTACGGCGGCTTGAACTTCAGCGAAGCTTAGCAGCTGCTGCTGCCATCTCTGTCGCACCACAAGGTATTTCAAAAGTTGTTGAAAATTCAAGTCCTGCCAATGGCTCAAAGCCACCCTCTCCAGTGGCTATTGACACAAGAGAGAAAAAACATGACAAACATGTTATTGTCATTGACAGTGATGAAGAAGGAGAAACATCATCTTCTTTTAGTTCAAGTGCAAGTTGCTGTCACTCTCAAATGACAGCAGGGAATTTAATTGATAACTTGATTGAAATCATCAGTTCTGATTCTGAGGTTGAAATAGGGGAAAGTGATGACGATGAGGAGGAGCCCCGTCTTTCTACACAACGTGACCTTGACTATGACAATAGTGGATTGCATGTTGACGACAGTGTCAATCAGGTTGATCCACAAGGAAAGGTTCTTGTTAATGTCAATCATCCTGCTGATGAAGAAGATATTTTTCTGGCTCCGCAGGTTGCCAAAGTCATCAAGCCTCATCAGGTAGGATCTAAAATGTCCATGGGGCATTGAGGGGGAGGGGGGGGGAGGTATGGACAGAGAAATTTTGTGGCTTCTATAGGTGGACAACTCTTTAAGGTAATTCCTTAGTATTGCATTGCGCATCACGTTCTGCGCATAATTTCTTGCGTCATCAGCGCGTGCATGGGCGCGCGCACAGTCCAAACCAAGAAGGTTTCCTTTGAGGATAAGTTGGCCAAATGAATAAGAGATTGTTTTCTCCTAAACGAGCACGGTGACCCCTATTTTTTACTGATGTCATTAACTCGTAATTGGACAATAAATAACATATTTTAAGCAGAAAAAAAGTTCAGTGGTAGAACTTGTATTAATTCTGTGTAAATCGCGTGAAAACCTGTGTTTGGAGCCAACGAGGAGTATGTGTTGATGACAAAGCAGTCCGATTTCCTTGCAAAATTTGCAAGACCGATCAATTTGAAATGACTTCCCTGAAAGAATGTTGCAAAATCAAATAAATAGTGTTAAAATTTCAATAGTAATCATAGTTTTCTACAGGCAATTAGGGTCTATTTTTCGAACATTCCTCGCGCAATTATAAAAAGTCGCTATAAATAACGGGAGTACAGTGTAAAAACAAGCACGGTGACACCCTCTTTTTATTGCATTTTTTGAATGTTCTAAGCATGGTTATCAATCATACCAAGTTTGAAAAAAAGTTAAGTATAAGATCCTTTTCAAGGGAATTACCTTAATAATAAAAAACGTCCCCAAACACCCCCAAAACTCCTTCCTAAACAGACAGTAGCCCGAGGCAGACATTTCAAGACATATACCTTCCCTAGATATACACTTACCCTAGGCAGAGACTTCCTCTAGACAGGCACCTGCTCTAGGAAAGCAATCCTCTGGGTAAACATCTCTCCTAGGCAAACACCACCTCTAGGCAGCCACTCTCTAGGCAGACACCTCAAAGGGGACACCCCCAAGACAAATGCTTCCAAGGCCAACACCTCCTCTTGGCAGACACCTCCTCTAGGCAGACACCCCCTACCCAACACCTCCATTATAGCCATGAATCTAAAATTTTTGTGAAATTGCAGGGCAAAAAACTTTTTTTCTTTCCACTTGTCCATGGACAAGTGCCACTCAAATTTCGGTTGTCCGAAAATGAAATTCATTCGTCCAAAAAATGAATAAATTTAAAAAAAATGTAGCGGTCAAACAAATTTACAATGTACTGTAAAAACTGATGTATAAGCCACATCTGCCCAAAATTTTTGCTCAAAATTGGGGACACGGCTTATCTGCGGGAACATCTACAATAGATTATACTTTGCAGTGATAAGTTCACCAGACTTTTTGAGCCTTGTAATTGAACATTCTATTTGAGGTGTACAACGTGGATCAAACATAATTCTTTAACTTTAGATGGTGTAGAAAAGTGAGTCTTTTTTTCTCTAACAGAGCTGCCAGAGTGCCTCAGAGACCAAAAATTAAATTGAAGAATAAGGATCCACATGAAACACGTATTCTCATAACGCACGAACATGCGTGTTGTGTTTTAATAAATTGTAAAATTGAGCCTCAAATTGCCAAAATACCTGTGTTGAAACAGTGCTCCCTATCTTTGTTGGACATTTTGAAGCTTTTAGCAATTAAGGAACACTGAAGACGAACAAATTCAAAGTCAGAAAAGAGTCTGTAAACAAGCGGCCATCTTGGTTATCCTCAGTAACCAGACTAAATAAAAACGTGCACAAGAAATTTGCACGGTACATCGGAAAACGGTTAAGTTTATGAGTAAAAAGAAACAGAAATTCGCGGAAACCAGGTTAGTTTACGAAGTGCAGAGATGCTTGGGAAACTTAGAACTCAGTGAAAAACGAGACAAATTTCTCCTGGTAAATTGTACTCGTCCCATCGGACAAGTGCTTTTGGAAATCCATTCGTCCGAGATCAAGAAGTATTCGTCTCAGACGAGTGGATGAGTGGAAGTTTTTTGCTCTGAATTGGAATAAATCAGTCTGTGACGTCAACGAATGGCATTATAACACTCAGAATTCAGACGCTCTCTCGCTGGCGCCCACAGGGGGTAGGGCCAGAAAGCATCTGACACTTCAGACTATTCATTCGGTGTTTAACTAGACTTGGGGTGTTACATCTTCTATTAGGGGGCGTTATCTTATTTTGAGGGCATTTTTTTGGAGCCATTTTGACCATAAATCACCTCTAGGCAGTTATCTCTCCTTAATAGACATCTCTCTAGAAAGACCTTATTTATTAAAAGATCACTTCAACAAATTCTTCAAATTTGCCAAATAATTTAGAGTCACAGACAATCATCTTTCCAGAGTTGCTAAATTAAGTTTTCATTAAAATTTCTCGTAATAAAGTGTAAAAAAAAATACTGTTTTTGTTTTAATTCATGAAAAACAGATTGGAGGAATACGCTTTCTTTACGACAACCTTGTAGAAACACTTCATCGGCATAAACAAAGTCCTGGATTCGGCTGTATTTTAGCACATGCCATGGGTCTCGGAAAAACCCTCCAAATGACAGGTTTTATTGACATTTTCCTGCGACACACCAGTGCTACAAAAGTCCTGTGCATTGTGCCTATTAACACGATACAAAACTGGCTTGCGGAATTCAACATGTGGTTACCACCTAAACCAGGGCTTATCGCCAATAGCAATGGAACTCTTGTGGAAGCCTCTGATTCAAGTAAAGTCCGTTACAGGGATTTTGAAGTGTATCTGTTGGGGGACAGTCAGAGAACTACTATGGCAAGGGCCAAGGTTATAGGTAAGAATGTTAACACCTGTTTCCTTCAGATGTAGATGGACAGATTAATATCTCCAGAGATTTGTACAAAAAAAAAACAAGGAAATTTTCCAATTAAAATCCCCAAAGAATTGTCCAACCCACCAATTGCTACTTGTTTGGGAAACTACCGGTATTTACGTTTCTTGAAGCAAAACTGAAAACTTTTCCAGCAGAAAGAAAAAAGAAAGACTTGAGAATGAAAAGAAAGAGTGCATAAAAACTCCCCACTCCCTCCCCCCTCCCCCAATGTAGGAAGTCCTCTAAAGTTTTGTCTTTTGCAGATGCCTCAAATACATCTATACCATCTCCCCCGGATTATCTGGGAGTCTCTGATACAGAATAGGGCGCGAGACTAACTTTTCAGGTTACTAGCCTAGTGACTAGTGACAGGTTTGAATTCACTAGCCAAAATAAATTTTAACTAGCCTGAATTGTACAGGGGTGGGGGTAGGGACAATAACGTGTCATACTGATTAAGAAGATACCTGTAAGACTAAAACCTTATGAATGTAATAACGTATGGAAAAACGTTGAGATATCTGTTTACGCTCTATATTTTAGTTTTTGTTCTCGATTTGCTTTTGCCATTCATTGGAAAAAATTTTCAGTTTGGTTCCGTCTGGTACTTTATGATTCTCACTAGCCTAAATGGCTAGTTACAGCAAAAATCTGCTAGCCACAACTAAATTTTTACTAAACTTTGGTTAGTTGACTACCGTTAGTCTTGAGCCCTGCAGACCGAATCTTCCGGTCTCCTGTACAAGACAACAAATCTCCCAGATATGAAGGAAAGTGCATCACACTTTGGCCGATTTTCGAGAATATTTTTTTTGATATCCTGGAACATTATTTTTGGATTTCCACAGATATAAATATATATGTCTTTTGGCTTTTTACAGTAACACTAAAAAATAGTGACACATATATATATAGCCCCGTTAAAGTCAAAATACTCAACGTGTTCCACTTATCATTTGGGAATGACTTTGTCGGAACTGCTTCTCCAGACAAACTCACGCTCGCGATAATAAACACAACTGTTTTAATGCTTTTGAAACTCTCCATCGTAAAGCTTACAAGTCTCGCCATGTGCTTTGTTGAAAACTAATCGATAATTCAACATCCTATAATGTTTATAAAATTTCGCTCCCAGGCTCCGCCGGCCTTAGGGAGCACCTAACTAGTCTAGAATGAAAATGAACAAAACATCGCGGTCACAACGGCGACGCCCTAATATCGACCTATGAATTCTCACAACTTTCATTAATCGGGAATGGATTACATTATTGAAATAAAAATTCAGGTTTATAATTGAATATTGAAATCTTCCAACGGTAGCCTCATTCGAAATAATGAATGCTGATTGGTTTGTTATTGACATCAGGCAAATGTTCACGTTCAAAGTAGACGACAGTTGGCAGCTTGACACATCTGACCTATTTCTGTTCGCTCAACAAAAATTCATCACTGAGTATTTTTTTGACGTAAAAAAGCTCTGCATTTATAAAACTCTGAAGCTAGTGTGCTGGCTCTGAAAGAGAAATTTTCATGGAAAATGAAGAAAATGTCTTATGAAGTTCAAGTGACTGAATTCCCGGAAACCAATAGCAGCCAACAGTTGTGTATATTTTGCCTGTAAACTTTTGACTGATGTCAGTAAATAAATCAATCAACATTTGTTATTTAGAATGAGGCTACTGTTGGAAGATTCCAATACTCAATAAATTATTTTAAACCTGAATTTTGATTTCAATAATGCAATCTGTTCCCAATTAATGAAAGTCATTCCCAAATGATAAGCGGAACGTGTTGAGTATTTTGACCGTAAAATTCAGGAGTCAAAGGGTGATGCTAGAGAATTTATTTCCAGCCGGCCAGTGCTGTCATTAAGGCCCGGTAGCCGGCCAAAATAGCCGGCTACTTGCCCATCCTCGACCGTCTACTTTTGTTTCATTTCACTGTTACTGGTGAAGAGAAAGCTTACAGTAATAAAAAAGTCCATTGAAATTACTTGTAAGACATTCTTTTCTAATTTTTTAGTCAAAGTAAAGATGTATTAATCTGTATTACAACAGTTTTAAACGTCGGCAGCCAATGTTATGGGCTACTTGATCTCTTTCAATGTTATCGAAGATCTGTGGGTAGCCCCTGGAACATTTTCACAGGTGGTTCCAAGGTTTAAGCGTAATATCTGGGGGGAAAATATGGCATCCACACCAAAGAAGCCTTCAGCGCTCAAGTGCTAAGCCACCTACTTTCCATTTTCAGCCTGCTACTTACAAAATTAATGACAGCCCTGCAGCCCCCTGTTTTGCGGTCCTAACTTTTGTGCCTGTGGTTAAATCTGTAGGTGAGTGGAACCAACATGGTGGTGTTTTGTTGATGGGCTACGAGCTTTACCGGCTTCTCTCAACCGTGGTACCTTCCATGTCAAGCAGTAAGAGCATGCCGACAAAAAAGAAGAAATCCCCGACTCCACCTGAGAAAATGAATGGTGAGCCTGAAGTGATTGACTTGGATGAAGAGGAAAAACACATGGAGCTGTTGATTGGTTAGTAGCCTCTATTATGAACTTTTCAAAGCAACAGGGAATCGTAATAAATTCACATTCATTTCAAAGGCACTCCATTATTCAGATATGGGAGGAAAATTTTGCATGAGTGATAGAGTGGAAGTGAAATTGTAGAGATAGCTGACATCGCTAATGGGGAGGACGGTGGGAAAAAAAATCTCTATGCCAAATGAGCCAGCATTGCAATAAAAGTAAAGGGCCAAATTTACCAGACACAACTGCTTAAAAATGATGGAAAAACTCCCTAGGGATTCAGTGATAAAGCGTAAGACACCTGCAGTGAGTTATAGCAGTGAAATTACATGTAAATAACTAAGACATTTTTGTGCCTTTTTAATGATTGAGAATATCGTCTCTATTATGAGTGCCCTGTTATTTTATGCAAGGATTTGCAAATGTTTCTTTAATGCAGGTTACCACAGTGACTGTAAAAATTATGTTTATGGGTATCAATTATATCCATTACAGACCTGAGTGGAGAGAGGCAATGTGGAGCAAAGGTTCTTGTCTAAGAGAATTTAATGATAAATTGAATACATGTATAAACTTGTAAGCTCTGCTTTGTTTAGCTTTTAGTCTCTATACCTGACATGTAAAATAATATTATGCACTGTAAAACATTTAATATGTAAATTGCTATCTTGGTATAATGTATGAGGTAAGTGAAATAAAAATTGGTTGATTGATCAATTGATTGATTGATTAAATTGTAGTTAATCTACAGGACTAAAATTGACCTTACGAACCATTGAGCTTGAAGAGAAATTTTATATTTTTCTTTCCAAATTTAATAAACTCCACTTTAAATACATTATATTATCCTTTTTGTTTTCTTAGGAGTACAGAAGGCTCTTTGTAGGCCCGGTGCAGACCTGGTGATTTGTGATGAGGGACATCGCATAAAAAATGATCAGGCAAATATTTCACAGGCCTTGAAAAAGATCCATACCAGGTGTGTATTTTTTAGATGACTCATGAAGGGCTCAAGACCACCAGTAGCCGAGTAAAGAAATACTAGTTAGTTAAAATTCATTTTTGGCTGTTACAGATATTGGTGTTGTAATTCCAATTGCCTCTCTAGATACTTAAAAAAAATGCTACAACCAATATTAATAGCATCAGTTAGTAACAGTAATAATTGGAATGAGTTGATTACAATTTAGGTAGTAATCCTGCAAGTAATTTCAAATTGGCTGAGCATGTGGCGCATGATGATTTGAAATTACACACATGATTGCCCCTCAATAAAATGACACAAAGTCCAATTATTAATTAATTGCATAATAACAAAATTTGAGATTAAAAGGTCTATTAACATTAATTTTATGTTTTTTCTACTTAAAATCTCAGGGATATTTTCTATATTATTACATGACATTACATGACATTACATTACATTGCATTGCATTGCATTGCATTGCATTGCATTGCATTACATTACATTACATGTTATCAATTTGAAACCAGCAGGGATGCAGCAAAAAAGAACCAATTGAAGTGTGCTTGATTGATGCACATGCAACATAGGTGTCCAATTACAGCTTTCTAATGCTTTTCTTTGTCTTGCGCTTGTGACACAATGAACATAACATCTTTATCATTTCATTACTGAACTTAAAATTTACCATCTTTATTTATAATGGTTTTGACAGTGCTGATCCTAGCAGGACATATGATGTGTGTCTAATATGACCTAAGACATGTAGCTCACCACAAGTCTCTCGTAGCTGAGTGGTTAGAGCATCCAACAAGAGGACTCGGGTTGTTTCTTTGTACCACACTCATGACACGATAAGTATAACATCTTTATCAATTTTATTTTGCTCTTCAGGCGTCGTGTTGTTTTAACTGGCTATCCTCTACAGAATAACCTTCAGGAGTACTGGTGTATGGTGGATTTTGTGCGACCAAACTTTCTTGGTAACAAACAGGAATTCTGCAACATGTTTGAAAGGCCAATACTCAACGGACAGTGCACTGACAGCACTCCATCTGTAAGTGGAAATCAAGCCATGAAACCAATGTACATAACTTAACCCTTTAACTCGCAAGAGTGCCCAAAATCAAAATTCAAGAAAAATCCCAAATTTTATTTTATCCCAAATTTTTATTTTGTAAAATACTGAAAAACAAATGGTACCATGCAAAAGTACTGCTGAAGAGGTTTCATTTAAATGGTCACACCATAGGATTTTGTCCACAGACTCAAAAGCTAGAACTACGTGACATGACTTTGTCTTCATAATTGACTCTGAGAGTTAACCCTTTAAGCCCTAAGAGTGATCAGCATCAAATTTCTCCTTGTAATATCAATGCCTTATCAATCAAAAAGTCATGAGAATTAAGGACATGATCACACAAGATGAATTCTCTTGATATCCAAACAATTTCTCCCCACTACTTCTGTAGGAAATGTATAGGGACAAGAAATGAGAATTTAAATTTTGATGTTAGGATTAAAGAGACTTTGTCTCCAATTTTTAGTGTTGCTTTGAAAAGCCAAAAGGCATATTTGCCAAAAAAAAAACAATGGCTCAGTTTTGTTTAAAATTGAAGGTTTTCAGGCAAGGACGTCTTAAGTGACTTTTTGGCAACTTCCACTAAAATTGTACATTTTAGGCCTTAAAGCCAAACCCGTGATATAAAAGGCGGCTGGACTGTCCAACTCATGCAAATGAGCAAAATCTATTGTTCTTGCTCATTTGCATTAGATTCGGCGTGGGGCTTTGCCCTTTTATATCGCAGGTTCGCCTCTAAGAAAATGTTTTGGGCCTTAGGACACCCCATGTGTCTTTCAAAGATAAATAATTTATTGTTACCTGGTTAAAATCCTTTCAGTCATATTTACATGATCCAGTCATAATTTTGACAAGGGAGTCCCTTTTGAGGCCAAACAAAAAACAAGATTTCATTAAATAAAAACTAAGAAAAGTCACTTAGGACATTCTTTCCCGGAGATCTTAAATTTTCTGTAAGTACACCGATTAACAAGTGTCTCTGACTACAGATGGCCAGGATGGAAATGGATTACAACTTGAACAAATTGGGCCAATACATTTTTTGCTTGGCAATGAGCAGTATTCTCTGCATTTTCTCTGCATTTATGTTGCATTTACAAAATAATGTTAGTTCCCTACTCATATGTTTTCCTTGTATAGGATGTAAAGGTCATGAGGTACAGATCACATGTACTTCACAGCTTGCTTGAAGGTTTTGTTCAAAGGTATGTTACTTTACACACTGATAGTAGTCACCCTTCATACAGTTCTATTTAAATGCTGGGGGGGGGGGGGGGGGGGGGGGGTAACCCTGTGATGGACTGGCATCCCATCCAGGGGGTATTAAAGAGGTGAGGTAGGTTAAGTCCCACATGTGAGCCACACAAGTCACAGGTAACTCACATGAAGCAAATGGGAGCATTGCTTCCCCCCCCCCCCCGGATAGGATGCCAGTCCATCATAGGGTTACCCCAGCATTATGTTGCCAGTGCCCATATATTTCTGGGTGGAGAGAGACAACATTGCGCAAAGTTTCTTGTCTAAGGAAAGAATGCAACAGCAGAGGCCAAGACTCTTACCACAGACCTCCAGACCTGAGTCCAATGTGCTAATCACTACACCCTTGCGCCTGTTTTTGAAGAACCTCCCATACATTTATGGCTGCCTTTTGGAATCAAAACCAGGAAATTGAATTTCTTTAAATTGCAAAATTAAACTTCCACAAATATTTCATGTCATACAGTCTCCCCAAAGTTGGCTCAGGGAAATAAAATGCTATACCAACTTTTATTGTTGTTTTTGTAGACGGAGTCAAGCTGTTTTGATGAAGTGTCTTCCAAAGAAAGAAGAACATATAATTCTTGTGAACATGTCGTCAATCCAGAAGGAACTGTACAACACATTTGTTGAGCGTCTGTTGGATTCAGTGGGTCATATTAATCCCATCAAGGGTTTCCATACATGCACCAAGGTGATTCTGCTTCCGTCGCTTACTATTCGCTTATGTCGCTTCGATTTCCACCAGATCGTAAGGTTCTTACGATTACAATTCTTACTTCACTAGAGGGAACCAAGTTTAATGATATAAAACATTCTTCTTTTACAATTTGCTTATTTGTAATGATTATGTTCATTGTAGCAATATTAATTTTTTTTTATTATTTCTGTGTAGATTTGGAATCACCCAGACATCTTTTATCGGTCGCTGGACATGAAAAATAACAACAGCAGGAATGAGTCACCACTGGTAAGTTAGAATATTATGTACAGTACAGTGGCATTTCTTCTACACAAGATAAATAGAAAGTTCTACATGGCTGCTAACGGAGATATGAAATTTCTCTGCTTATGTTCAACTTGATTATCAAGTTGAACATAAGCAGAGAAATTTCATGTCTCCTTTTGCAGCGCAGTATTATCTTCTATTTATTTTATCTTGTAACAAAGTTTTTGCAATTAATTTTTCAAAAGATTTCATGAAGATTTCCAAAGAGTTTGGGAAATTCTCTGAATACCATCCTTAGGTGGTACACACATTTTCTGATCATCTTCCAAAAGTTTTACAAGATTACTGAAGATTTCCAAAGAAATCTGAGGAAAATCTGAAGATGTCTTGTTTGTAAGCCAACACCTTTTAGTTTTTTTGACATTTAATAATAACATAATTGTGTTGCACATCCAGTTGACTCTATCGTCTTGTGAAGTCCAGTTGTGATCGTAATGTCGTGATCCACATCTAAAGTGACTACACTGGAAACAATAAAGAAAGCTTTTTGTTGTTGTTGTTATTTTGGTGGATTTATTTTTGTAATCCAGTTTCCCAGAACGTGATGATAGATTTTTACTTTTAGACCATTCTTGATGATGCCAATGGAAATGGGAATTCCAGAGCAGCTGACAGAGGTGGGTCACCGTCAAATCCATCAACCTCTGCAGCTAACCAGCAGATAATCCCAGTAACAGCAGCTGGAATCCTGCAGAATCAAGCTCCAGGATTGACATCATCTCCTTATTTCTCATCATCAACAAATGGTGTACAGACTGGTTCCCAAGCGTTGTTAAGGACAACAGTACAGTTACGGCAGATGGTGTCGAGTCAACTGTCCGGACAGACAGTAGCCATGTCGCAAGTCAGTCAGAGTACTACCCAATATTCTGTACCTGTCATTCAACCAGTGGTTCAGCCGTACGACCGCAGTTCTCCTTTCGTAGAAGACATGATGTGGGTGAGTACTGTTTACTTGTTAAATTTTATTTGAAATTGCTTTTACCCTTTGTCTCCCAGAGTCAATTATGGAGACGTGTAGTGTAGGTCTAACTTTTAATTTGAGTCTGTCAACAAAACCCTATGGTGTGACCATTCAAATAAAACCTCTTCAGCAGTACTTTTGCATGGTACCATTTGTTCTAACTTTTGAGTCTGTTGATGAAATCCTATGGTGTGACCATTCAAATGAAACCTCTTCAGCAGTACTTTTGCATTGTACCGTTTGTTCTAACTTTTGAGTCTGTTTACAAATCCTATGGTGTGACCATTCAAATGAAACCTCTTCAGCAGTACTTTTGCATTGTACCGTTTGTTCTAACTTTTGAGTCTGTTTACAAAATCCTACGGTGTAACCATTCAAATGAAACCTCTTCAGCAGTGCTTTTGCATGGAACCATTTGTTCTAACTTTTGAGTCTGTCGATGAAATCCTATGGTGTGACCATTCAAATGAAACCTCTTCAGCAGTACTTTTGCATGGTACTATCTATTTTTCAGTATTTTACAAAATTAAATCAGGGATTTTTCGTGAATTTAGATTTTTAGTATTTGTGGGAGTTTTAATGGTGGGTTTTTCAGTACTCGAGGGCACACTCAGTGCACACACAAGGGGGTGCCTTGGAACAGTTTTCTAGTTTGGCAAACATTTTTTAAGTAAATTTTTAAAAGCAAATGTATTCAAATGCACATGTATTCAAATGCACATTAAACAAGAGGCTCCAATAACCTATACTCATGCGCATGCGTAACAAACTATTATGGTGTATTTTCAGTAAAAAAAAAATACAACAAAAATTCCCAAGAAACACCTTCTAGTGAAAGACCATACCATATAAATGTAAAAGCCAGTGTCAGGAGCCCTCCTGCATGCTAATTTTAATTATGTCATTTTTCACCAAGACCTTACAACTTCTAGAAAACGTTCTAAAAAATCTAAACGATTGGCCTCAAGTTCTATACTATAACAGAAATAACGTTACATTCACAGGAAGACTTCCACAGCAGTTTGCTTAATATATCGCAAAATGAATGTTATGCGTATGCGTAACAAACATTCATCGTATATTAAAAAGAAAGCTATATATCTGAAAGCAAACAAGATAAGAAGATGTCCAGGAATTTAATTCCATTTCCTCCGAAGTGTCAAATGCTCTAGCTATGTATTCTCAATGGTTATGTAACTGTTTTGCATGTGTCACTTTCAGGCCAAGAATCTGTTTAAAGATTACCAACCTGGGGTAATGGAAAATGGTGGCAAGCTTGTTGTACTAATGGACATCATAGAGGAGAGCTTAAAACTTGGCGAGAAAGTCCTTGTATTCAGGTAAGTTACATTGCTCTCTATAAACTGCTGTAGATTTGTTAACTGTATTGAAAGAATTGTTCTGTGGACAAACCTTACTTCATTCATATCCAGTTCTGGAAATAATTTTTCTTACTTAGAAGAAAAATCTTCAGAAGTGAAGGAGGCAAGTTTTATGGAAGAAGACAGATGTCCTTTCAAACCCTCATTTTAATGATCGAACATTGTACACAAAAATTGGTCGGACATTTGTCATTTTCGATTTTCCTTGAGACACAATCTGTAAGCGTATGAGACATGCTATATTAAGAAGTTTTGCAGTTTGCAAATTCAAGTCACACAGCCTTTTCTAAATTTTCCTGAATCGAGAGAGCCTTTGACAGCAGAATGAACAGTACTAAAAACAACATAAATTCTTATATGTTTTTGGAATTAAGATGTTTGTGGCTGTGAATAAGTCATAATTCCACTAATGATTTTTTTGTCATTTTTTTACCTTTGTAGTCAAAGTCTTTCCACATTGAGTGTGATCGAGGAATTCCTTTCCAAGCGTGATGTTCCGTTCTTTCCTGGACGTGTCACTGATCCACAAAAACCTTCCAGATGGGCTAAGAACAAGAGCTACTTCCGTAAGTTACTAAACTTCTTGGACGTTCTCCTTTATATCTGAAAAGCCGAAGTCCAATGGGCTAACCACTTCACCACCGCGCAGGCCTGTACTATCTTTAGTAACAGATAATCCATGACTCTATTTATACAGCATCAAGGGCTGATGGCTGGCTATTTTTGTGTTTTCTAGGACTTGATGGCAACACGTCAGCGCAGGAAAGAGAAAGACTCATCAATCGCTTCAATGCCCCTGACAACACTGATGTGCTGCTCTTTATGTTGTCAACAAGGTGTGCATTTTTACTGTGATTAGGGACCTTAAGCAACGATAACCTTGACGTTCACTTTAAAAACGTTTGGAAAGATTTTAGCAAAATATAATCGTAAAATGATGTAGTAAACTCACAGACTCAGGAAAAAGTTATTAGCTTTGAGTTCTCAAAGTAAAAATCTTCATCTACATCTACATCTACAACTTTAATCCGCAAAAGCTATGGCCATCACGTAGTGCTACTGCAAACTAAAATTGTTTGTGCGGTGTATAGATGCAATATTTAAAATAAATTTAAAAATAGAGTTAATAATCACTATGATCTAGAGCGACTTTGAATCGATTCAGTGACGGTTGTTCCAGGATATGTGGTGGAAGTTCACTCCACAGATTAACAGCATTAGGGAAGAAGGTCCCCTTGTACATGTTGGTATGAGCCTTCAAGCCATAAAATTTATTTGGATGGTACTGCCGGGTTTTATTTCTTGGCATCGGGACGATGTAGTCTGGTATTGGGATTGCCGTTATCAGTCTTGTCAGAACATTGTTCAACATACTTTTCCTACGTTTTACGTATTTCTGTCATTCTCGAAATTTTTGTCGTGACACTCGCTTGTTGCAATGGTTTGCTTTCAATTTTTACGCGGGAATTTCTTGCGGCCGGCCGACTGAGAATGAAGACATTGCGCATGCTCAGTTTGACCATGGTTAAGGAGTAGTATATACTCCTAGTTGCTTCATACTGTAGAAACCGGGATGAGCCCCGGCTGTGTGGGAAGCCTGTGGCACAAGTGTGTTGATCTATCACAGTGATGTTTTCATTCCTTTTTCAGGGCCGGGTGTCTGGGTATCAATCTTGTTGGTGCAAGTCGTGTTGTTGTGTTTGATGCATCATGGAATCCTTGTCATGATGTACAAGCTGTTTGCAGGTACTGTTCTGGGACTATTTGCCATTGTTGTAAACTGTAAGATGTGAATGACCTTTATTAAGCCTCTGTTAGTGTCTATAGCACAAGTGCTAGTGGGGCCGAGCATTCCCAATTAAAAAAACAAATACTTCAAATTGAACATAACATGTTGGAAATCCCAACTAGCCGGAGGCAAACCAGTTGGCTATTTTACAAGCGTGGCCGAGGAGTTGAACTCGGGTCTAACGTAAAACAACTCTAGCTTGTCAGAGCGGGACTTGAACCTGGGACCTCCGAATTTCAAGTCAGGCACCTTAACCGCTAGACCACGCTGCGTTAGCTCACAAATACAACCCGTGAGTGCCGCATTAGTGGCCATGAAAAACAGTTGTATTCGCAGGCTAGGAAGCGGATAAATAAAGACTTCATTAACGTGTCAGGAATAAAATAGCTTAGGGAAGTTATAATCAAGTAGCACCTATTTACAATTATACAATTATACAATTATAGCATCTAATTATATTAAAAATTTAAGTATTGTTCCACATAAGAACGATAGCAAACTTCATTGTTCTGCGGCATTAGCTCTTTCCCACATAGAATATCTTTGATTTCAAGAATAGAGGAGGAGCTGATGGTTAATAATTATATTTCATTATAAAAATAAAGAAAATCCATTTGCGTCAAATAAATTTTAGGAAATGTTCGTGCTTAACCAATCAGAATAGCAGAAGACAATAGCTAATAATTTTGCTTCTTTGATGAAGTTCCCCAAATACAATTTCTTTTAAAAATTGTATGTTGTGCGATTGGGTCTCAAATTACTTGAAACCTTAAAAAAATTAGACAAAATGCACCTTGAACCTTAACTTTTTAGCGGTTTTTGAGTCTAGGCCAATGAGATCACTAGTTGTAACAATGAAAAATCTTGACATTCCATCGTGTGTGACATTCCATTGCCGTTCAGCGCTTTCCTTCTTATGCGGATCATTACTTAAACAAGTAAACTAGAAAAGTAGATAGAAATGAACCAATTAGGTAGTGTGGCACATTGCGTTGTCCGTGCAGTCATTATCTATGAACGAAGATAATTCAATACAGCGAATCTGTCGTTTAAAAATATTAAGCGAGGTTAGTTTTCTCAGATCTATGGGCTGCTTGTTCCACATCTTTGGACCAAGATATCGAAGAGATTGTTTTCCGTAGGTAACAGTATTAAATCTTGGAAGATGAAATTCGGCTGTTCCTAATTATAGTGAATTGACCCATTTTGTTTGTGTTGAAAGTTAAATGACTACCGGTATATTTTGCCCTAAAATCCGTGAGCTGTGAAATGGGTGTTTTATTTTCTGTAAAACGCAATAACTGACAATAACTGTTATTTTGCAGGGTTTATCGTTACGGACAGGTGAAACCAGTTAATATCTACCGTCTAATAAGCACAGGGACAATGGAGAAGAAGATTTATGATCGACAGATCTCTAAGCAGGGAATGGCGAGTAAGTGGTTATTAAAGGACCCCTTCATTATATATATATACCATTTGTCAGAACTGGTTCGCCAGACTGGTCAATTCGGAAATAGTATGCAACCTTTTGATGGACTTGTAGGAACAGATCTTCAAAAAGCCGCATTCTAGTTAACAAATAGATTCCATTTGGCCAGTTTAGTAATAGATAGCTGTATAGATCACAGATGACGTCAAAATGTGGCAAGAACACATTTTGACGTCTTCTGCTATCTATAACCTAACAGACACACGGCCAAATGGAATCTATTTGTTTTATACAATGGTAAACGCTCTTAGTATCTTGGCTACAAACTTTACTTCTATTGATCTTATGCTAACTAGTTTCTAATTTATGTGGTTCACAAGCTCTTATACGAAAAACAGAAAGGCGATGCCCTTTGTCAGCACTCGCATAATTGTTTCCCTTCGTGCGTCTCTTTCTCCCCCTCTTTTTGAACGCCTGAAACAGACTAATGCAATTCTTGCCTTTGAGAAACTGGCATTTTTTCCGAGTTTATCTTCGAATAGACCATTTTACAGTTGTCTTCTTAGTGTCCTGGCCTTTGAGTGGAAGCGAGGCTGAAGTTGACCTTGTTATGATACAGACCTTGGAGCTTTTTAGATGTAAATTTAGCTAGTTAGCATGAGAAAAGCATTATTAACATAGAAAGGCGGGAAGGTATGTATCAAAGCAAGGTCATCTCCAGCCTCGCTTCCACTCAAAGGCAAGGCCACCAAGCACAATAAAGTTATACATAATTATTCTTTTCTGCAGATCGAATTGTCGATGAGCTCAATCCAGAAGCCAACTTCACCAAACAAGAAATAATGAAGTTGATTTGTGAAAAGGTGAAGTGAACAATATTAATTTATTATCAGTTTATTAGGTCAATCAATTATCAATCAATAAATCAATCAATTAACTTTATTTAAACACGGTAAAACGGCTCAGTAAAACTGTTTTTCAGACATGCCGTGCACTTAAATATAATCTAATCTAAATAATAACAAAAATATATAAATATATGTATAGTGGCAAAACAGCGAAACAGGTCGCCTTCTAGGCCATTCAAAGTCGGATATGAATTGCGATTGACACGTGCAGCCTTTGTACACTCGATTTTATCTCGTCTCCAGGCACGTCTGTTAACCCCTACACTCCCAGAGTCAATTATGGAGACATGTAAATTGAGCAGTACTTTCCTGTGGTACTGTTGTACAAAGTGTTTGTAACTTTCAAGTCTGTGGACGAAATCCTATGGTGTGACCATTCAAATGAAACCTCTTCAGCAGTACTTTTGCATGGTACCATTTGTTCTAACTTTTGAGTCTGTCGACAAAATCCTATGGTGTGACCATTCAAATGAAACCTCTTCAGCAGTACTTTTGCATGGTACCATTTGTTTTCCAATATTTTACAAAATGAAATTTTGGATTTTTCTTGAATTTTGATTTTTAGCACTCTTAGGCGTTAAAGAGTTAAAGGGGCTATGTCACCTTTTTTGTATCACTTTCAAAAGCCAAAATACACATTTGAATCAAAGGAAAACCTTCAAATAAAGTGGAGTACGCGATGGCTTCAAGGAACACTGTCCCGCCGAAATGGCGAACTTTCTCTTTCCTAATTTCCATGTTATATAGGCAAATGCCACCAAATATACAAGTAAACTTGATAAAAAGATTCTACAGAGCAAAATAGAACAAGTAGTTTGGGGATAAAGTGCAGGATAGCAAGGATGGAAGTGGATTAAAGTTCATCGAATTTGATTTCGTGACAAGCGGTCAGGAAACTTGATTTATGCTGAAACTTTGAGTTTTTCTTTAGTTTATGTTTATTTCCTTGCACTTCTTTTGGCGTTTTTCTCTTCCTATTTCAAGAAAATATCGCCAGTTTAAAGCAAGCTCCTGGGGTCAATTCATTAAAACTCTTACAAGTGTAATTTATAAGTGTAGCTGTTGTTTTCAACCTCTGAAACAATGGCTACACTTTTAAATTACACTTGTAGAAGTTTTATTGAATTGACCCCTGGTAATGTCATGAAATCACGTTATATCAGCCGGGATGCTGTCTTTTTTCAGATATCACGCAGCTGTTTACAACCTCTAATTTCATTGGACCTATGTATCACGCAGCTCTATTGTTTTCAGGGCTAGGGTCCATTGTCGTGTTGTTTGTTCTATTGTTTTCTCAGCAAATCAGAGAGGACGTTGTAAGAGCTGCGTACTGCCCCTCCTTTTTAACTTTTTTCACTCCCAGAGTCATTTATGGAGACATGTAATGTAGTTCTAACTTTTGAGTCTGTCGACAAAATCCATTCAAACCTGGATGTGAAGTATGCTATGGCTTTATAATATATTTCGGCCTAAACTGTATAAATGCTCTAAATCTTGTTTCATTTGCTTTCTGTTCAATCAACAAGGAATATGCTTTGAAGCCAACGTCTTTGTTTGCTTTGTGTTCATTCTGATTGTAGGAACCAGCCTCCCCCGCGTCTGACCTGTCAGCAGCCGCTGACCAGTTTAATGAACCTGTGTTGGTCAGACTGTGTCGGCATTGCAGTCAATGGATGTCAAAGGTTAGTGTTCACGTGGGTGGACTGCGAGATCGTGAGTGTCTCGTCGAAGGACAGAACACAAAGACAGTGGACAGGGGCCCGTTTCTCAAAAGTCCCGATAACTTATCGGGCCCGGAGCTTTATTTAAAAATCAGAATCTTTAAAATGGTGGCGTAAGTTTTACACAAGATAAACTGCAAGGCTGATCTGACTACGTAAAAAGGTAAACTTTGCAAGACACCAATACGACAGAAACCGATAAAGTAGGGTTGCAGCCGAGGACAGCTGTAAGTTTTAGCCCGCAAACCAGCCTGACTTGATTCGTCAAGTTAGAATTTTATTGCTTAGATTTCTATGCCAACAAAATTTGAATCTTTAATGTACTCGTTGCGCGCATAAAACGGCTTTCTGGGCTCGAAAAGTTATCGGACTTTCGAGAAACGGGCCACAGGTTTGACCTGTCTTCCGATCAACACGGTGTAAGAAAAAATTGTTTTTTTCTTTTTCTCTCTTCAACTTTTGTTAAAGGAACACCATTTTTAGTGGTACTTTTAAAAGCCCAAAAGACATTAGAGCAGTTTTCAAACCAAAACCAAAGTACTTACTCTGACCAATCACAGCAGTCGTACACAATCCAATGAACCAATCAGACCTCGAAGCAAATACATGTAGCCGGCGCCAAGCGCGGGAAAACGCGTGCGAGCAAGTCATGATTGGTTTTGGTTTTACTTCTGATTGGTCGAGAAAGTGGCGCGATTTTTTTTAGCCAATCACAAAGCGTAGCAATGAAAAACCAAAGCAATCGTGTAATTACTTTGACACTCAATTGAAAACTGCTCTAATGTCAGTGCAAACCCAAAAATAATGGTCCAGTTTTGTTTCAAATTATTCTACTGGTGCTCTAGGAGTAAAAATTAGTGTCTTGGGCTGCAGATGGCCAGGGTAGAAATGGATGGCAACTTGAACAAATTGGGGCCAATTTTTTCAGGTTTAACGTCTTGTGTCTGAGTAATCTCGCTAAAACTCTTAAGTATGCTTAGTTCTCTTTTCGAAAATTCACTTGATATCTTCCTCTTAGTGTTCTTTAAGTATCTTGCAGTTTTGATCCAAAATCCCCAAGACAAAGCTCTTTAAAGCGGCTATCACCCCCAGAAAGTTATTTTCAGGATCAACTCTATGTATATTGAATAGTTGAATGGCAAAATATTTCTTGTTTTGAACGTCGCGTTTGTGAGTTACAGAGATTTGAATTTACAAAATGCTAATTAGATGACGTCAACCTGGGTCCCGGGTTGACGTCATCTAATTAGCATTTTGTAAATTCAAGTCTCTATAACTCACTAGGGGCCTGGTCGCACTACAGTCAAAAACAAAACTTAGCCCGCGCAAAATGACATAAAAACAAAACATTCCACAAAAAGCGTGTCCCACCGGAGCGGTTTCTTTTGTTTTCCTCGATTTTTGCACTGGCTAATTTTTGTTTTTGACTGTAGTGCGACCAGGCCCTATCACGACGTTCAAAACAAGAAATATTTTACCATTCAACTATCCAATGTACATAGAGTTGATTCTGAAAATAACTTTCTAGGGGTGATAGGCACTTTAAAAGTCTATTTCTATTAATGTGTGTGTATATCTTGGTAAAAGTAATGAACTTTTAAAAGGCGGCTGATCTTTAAATACTTTCTGCAGGTCCCATTTAAACACGATTCTCTGTTGGTGGATAGAAAGGAACTTAAGCTCACCAAGGCAGAGAAGAGAGAAGCGAAGAGAGGTACATCGATGTTCTTCTTTAAGGCCAGTTTACACAAGCGATGTTTGATGCTATTTTTGTCGCGCTCAATGCAACTTTTGTCGCAAGTGTAAACTAGGGGCAATTTATGTGCAATCCAGGTTCGATATTTGCTACGGTTTACAGCGATTTCCCAAAAATCGCCGCCAAGTTGCATCAGGTTTCGATTTGTGATTTCACGGCATTTATTTGTACTAAAGGCCTGGCTAAACTTGGAAATATTGTTGCGGAAACATTGTTGCGGAGGCAAATGTTTCCCAGTTTAGCCGCCATGGAAACATGTTGCGGAAACAAATTTTGCTGCTCGGAAAGAAAATGTTTTTGCCTCAGGTCAAACATTTTTGCTTCCCGGACACAAATTTTGCTTCCGAAACATGTTTCCCAGTTTAGCCGCCTTGAAAGCAATGTTGACTAGCTTCCAGTGCTGCCCATTAAAAATGTTTCCTAGCAACGGCGATTGGATCGGCGAGCGTACAACAATAGAGAACTTAAGCAACGACGACGGCAACGCCAAGGAAAACGTCTCTTGAAAAAAGGATTCACGCTATTTTAAACCACTTTGCAGTTGTTCCAATTTGTTCAGTTTGTCTAATGTGATTGGATTGTCCAGGAGCTGAATTTGAAGGGATGGCTTTCCCGTTCAAACGGAGAAAGGAAAATTAACCGTCGTCGGTTCACGTTCTCTACAAAACCTATAATTTGATCATTTGACGTTGTTGTTTTGCATGGGACGACAAAGAAATGTACCAAAATGTAAAACGCACGTGCAGAGGCATTGTTTTCGCTCATTAAACCTATTGTTTTGTGCCGTTCTCGCTGCCGTCACCGTCGTGGTTGCTTAAGCTCCCTAATGGCTGACGGCGAAGGCACAAGCATGTCATAGAAAAGGGAAGGGTCTCATCTCCATTGTACCGTGGTTCTGTATTTTTGCAATCATGTAATTTACGGTCCTGTTGGGTTGTGGTTATGTGTTGTCCTGTTTTCGTGGGGTTTTGGCTGAAGTCTCGGGGTCCTATAATTTTGCAGTCAGTTCCAAACACAAACAAACATGTATTGTGTGTAGCCGTGGGGTCGAGAATATGCAAAAGTTCTTCCCCGGACTTCTTCGGAAGTCAGTTTATTATTATGCGCATGCGTGACCCTTTGTTTTCCGAAACAATAGAGAGCTTAAGCAACGACGACGGCAACGCCATGGAAAACGTCACTTGAAAAAAGGATTCGCGCTTTTTTAAACTACTTTGCAGTTGTTCCAATTTGTTTAGTTTATCTGATGTGTCTGGATTGTCCAGGAGCTAAATTTGAAGGAATGGCTTACCAGTTCAAATGGAGAAAGGAAAATTAACCGTCGCGTGTTCACGTTCTCCACAAAACCTATAATTTGATCATTTGACGTTGTTGTTTTGCAGGGAACGGTAAAGAAATCTACCAAAATGTAAAACGCACGTGCAACACGTGCAGAAGCATTGTTTTCGCTCATTAAACCTATTGTTTTGTGGCGTTCTCGCTGCCGTCGCCGTCGTGGTTGCTTAAGCTCCCTTATGTATCTCGTTTAGCCACCGGGGCAGCAAAACATTTTGTTTGCTTCCCGCTAATTTAGCCACCCCGGAAACATTACAGGAAACAATGTTTCCTAGTTTAGCCAGGCCTTAAGAAGTAAATAATTTATAAAACTAGTAGATATTCCTGTAGCGACTTTGCCCCGCAAACTTAAAGATTGAGCAATAGAATCGGTTTAAGGATGTTGTTTTGCTAGTAAGACTTTTTAACGCACGTGCAAAATGTTGTTTTGCTAATTAAGCCATTTAAGTGCACGTGCAAAATTGTTGTTTTGCTAATTTAACTATTAAAGATGGAAGATGCACGTGCAAAAGTGTTGTTTTGCTAATTAAAGACTTTCAACCCAGGTGCAAAAGATATGCTAATTTTGCAAACTATTTTGCTGTGTCTCGACCGTCCCAGATTTTGCCGATATGTCGGGAAAATCGCCGATCATCGCAAAAACCTGGGACGCGTCAGGAAAATACAACCGCTCCCGACTTGCCCAATTTGTCCCCGATAATCCCAGATGATGGGGCATCTCTACGATTGTTGGCAAAATCTGGAACGGTCTGGAAACAGCAATGCCTGATCGTCTGAGATTTTCCCGTCATATAAACCAGGCTTAAAAAAACTTTCATCTCACGTGCAAAAAATTTTGCTAACGTCCTCCGATTCACCCCAGGCCAGGTCATCATTGTTTTTCAAAATGGTCTACATTTCAAGCTGTTTCTATTTCTCGTAGGTTATGAAATGGCGAAAAGACTGGCCATGCAGCAGCAAGGAGCGCGGGCCTACTGTCCTGGTGTGATACAACCGGTTTATAACAGGTAAGACCAGTTTCAGCAGTTTTCAATTGATGGTTGGTACGCTCTGTGATTGGCTAACAAATTTCTCAACCAACCAGCAAGGCCCGGTTGTTTGAAAGCCAATTAACACTAGCCCAGGATTAAAACTTAACCGAGGATTTACTTTCTCTTGTTAGAAGTGTTTTCAAAAGCTAATTATAAGTTACATACAAAGACAAGTCAGAGACGAAACTAAAGGGCAAAAATACTTTGGAAAAATCTCCACTGATTAATTATAAACTGGAATCAAAACTGATGCTAACCCTGGGTTAGCTTAATCCGCTTTGAACAACCCGGCCCAGGCGTGCGTTTTTCGGGCCCGAAAAGCTGTTTCAAGGTGATGTTACACGGGACGATTCGCAACGACAATTTTTAGCGCAACATGAGTGCACGGACGATTTCTTCGCAATTTTTGCGTTGCGACGTTTTTGAATCAGCTTCAAAAACTTGCAACGCAAAAACACGAATTTTACTCAAGTTGTTGCGTGTATCATACCTGTCGTTAATTTTGTTGCGCTAAAAATCGTCGTTGCGAATAGTCCCGTGTAATATCACCTTTATGTAAGGGTTATCGGCCTGAAGCGAGGGCAACGCACGAGGGGAATAAATCACATAACCCCGAGCTGAAGGTCAATAAATATTTGGTTTTTGTTGCTTTTGAAACCTAAGCAATGAAATCTTACGTTTACTACACAAGTTGAGCTGGTTTGTTGGCTAAAAACTTCAACGCCATTCGCTAGAAAATAAATTTTAAAAATAGCTTTCGGGCCCGAAATGTCTTCGGGAGCTTTAAGAAACGCACACCAGAAGTAAACCCAAAGCCAATAGTAATTGTTCGCACGCGTTTTTTATAGAGCAGTTTTCAATTGAGTGTCGTAAAACCAAAACCAAAGTAATTACTCTGACCAATCACAGCAGTCGTAAACAATCCAATGAACCAATCAGAGCTCGAAGCAATTACATGTCGGCGGCGCCAAGCGCGGGAAAACGCGTGCGAGCAAGTCACGATTGGTTTTGGTTTTACTTCTGATTGGTCGAGAAAGTGGCGCGAGATTTTTTAGCCAATCACAAAGCGTAGCAATGCAAAACCAAAGCAATTGTTTAATTGCTTTCGATACTCAATTGAAAACTGCTCTATTGCGCATATTGATAAGTATTCCTCCCTTTTTGTCTTAAATCACTTTTCTAGAACCAACCAGCTTAATGTACCAAAACCAGTTAATCCGGTTGGAGCAGTTACACAGCAACTTAACGCTTCAGCTGCCAGCTCTGCTTATCAACAAAACTCTCTGCCTCACCCCTCCCCTGTCATGCAACTTCCCATTCCTCTGGCTTCGTTGATCCGAGCTGGTGTTCCAGTGACACAGTGGGGACAGACTTTGCCATTGGCGCATCTTAGCACCGCGTCGACGTCCACAAATACTATGACGCCCTCAACGAACGCTTCCGCTTCTAAAGATGACGTGGTTATGATTGATTTGGACGAACTCCCTTCGCCTACCAAGCCTATGCAGGAACCGATCCTACCACAGGGTAACCAATCGACCAATGACTTGGTGAGAATGGCGCGGGACGCTTTCCCGCATGTTTCTCCGGCGTTCATTGGTTTGTTGTTAAATCAAGGAAACGCGCATGGAAACGCACAAGGCTCCCAGGCCCTTAAAACAAGCGCCCAAGATGGAAACAAGGAAGTTGAGTCGTCTGATGCGACGGTTGCTAGTGGCGACAACACGACGTCAGAAAGTACGAGTACCGCTGAAAATTCCCAAACGTTGAGAGGACTACTCGCTTCACACCCGTCTGCACAACAAGTAACTGAGGTGTCAGCTTCACCCACTCCTCCCGTTGTACAAGATGTAACAATGGAGGCGGATAAAAGCGACACCTTAACTTCGTTCCCACCTATACTCCAAGATAAAACATTCTCGCAAAAGCAAGGCACGCAACCCCAACAAGAAATGGATGGAAAAACCTCGGGTCTACTTGAAAATTCTGATCAACTGTTATCTCAGCGGGAAGGTAAGGCGGACAGAGATAAGCCCGAGTCATCATCACCCACCCCTCCCACAGTGAAAGAAGGATACAACAGTTTGGTATCTCAGGGGGAGGTTAGTGTGAACCCCGAAGGAACAAAATCATCCTCACCTACCACTCCCATTGTAAAAGAAGGGAACAACAGCGGGGAGGGTAGAGAGGAAATACCAACACCAATGAATGGTGAAAACGCGAACGAAAAAAGTTGAAAAGATGACAAAGACTAAAGTACTGTATTTTATTTGTTACTTGGTTAAAAACAACGACGAAACGAACCGCGTTGGGACTAAAAAGTGGGCCTTTTTGCAAGAGTATTTATCTTGGAAAGTCAGAGCAGCTATTCCCAGTTGGAGACACTCGTAGGCCCGCAATGCGTACAGATTCGGGACTTCATCGATGCAGAATGGAACTGTAATTATATATTGTGGAACTAAATGCAACAAAGCAACAAGGAACATTGTGATTAAATTTCGAAGAAAATCCGCGCTTATCAAGCAAGGGCCTTCTTTCCTTCTTAAAGTCAAACTTTCACCCGTATAATATAGTTCTATTACGTACGTAGCTTTTGCGACTGTGTATGAAAGGCACAGGTTATCGTCACCCGCTCCTCCGACTTGGAAAGAAGGACACAACAGTGTGGCATCTCAGGGGGAGGGTACTGTGGACACCGAAAGGCTCCAGTCATCATCACCCACCCCTCCCATTGTAAAAGAAGTAAACAACAGTCAAATTAATTAGTTGTACCTCAGGGGGAGGGAAGCGTGGCGATGTGTAGTTTTTAATGTATGCTTCCGTGAACAGTGCGGGTAGGACATGGGAAGTTCCTCTGGGAAATGTGCAGTCGCGTTTTGTTATCAAAATATCTAAAGCGGCGTTTTAGTTTCAGACTTATTTCACAGCACGTTCACTTTCCTCGAATTTTATCAGTGAAATCTTTTGCCGGATATCTTGAGTTCACACACAGTGAACATTTCAGAAATACTTTTTTCCAAAATTAATATACAACTTATTCCCTTGCATGATATACATAATCCTAGTGCCTTTTTATTTTTGCGGGTTTAAATTTGCGTAAAACCTTCAAGTTTCCCTGGAAAATTTATCGCTTTTGACAAATTCACTCCCGACAACGGCCATGATAAATAAAAATAGCAAAAAAATCCATATTTCACTTTGTGGTATTGAAAAACAAACCGACATGCCAAATGAAAGTACTGCTCAGTAGCATTCATTTAAATGATCACACTTGAGGATTTCATGCACAGACTCAAAATTTCGGACCACCGGACCACCCTGTACATCTTAATAAACAGTACCACAGGAAATTACTGCTCAATAGCTTTCATTTGAATGGTTACATTGCGTTTTTAAACACAGAGCTCAAAAGTTCAAATCGTACTGCATAAGCGGAAGTTTGGACAACGATATTTAACTTTTTCAGTGTACATTTTTATATAAACCCCCGCAAAAACAAAGACGCACTAGATAGTTTCGCGTCGTATTTGCACAATGTTACAAAAGTGTCAAACTTTACAGCTAACTGGTTTATTTTGTAACGAGATTTGAAGGAAAGATTGTAATTAAATCATGTATTTTTGCACGATTGTTGATCGAGTGATCCTAAAGGTGATGTTACACGGGACGATTCGCAACGACGATTTTTAGCGCAACATCGGTTCGCGGACGATTTTCTTCGCAATTTTTGCGTTGCGAAGTTTTTGAATAAGCTTCAAAAACGTGCAACGCAAAAACACGAATTTTACTCAAGTTGTTGCGTGTAACATACCTGTCGTTAATTTAAAATCGTCGTTGCGAATTGTCCCGTGTAACATCACCTTAAGTTGATCACTATAAGATCAAACAGTCTTTGCAAAGTGATTCTGAAATATCATTCATATTATTATTTTTAGAAATTATAAAATTCACCGTTTATTGGGGACTGTACTTGGTTTGAAATAAATATTCATTCATTGCTCAGAATTTGTGTTTTTGATTTTTCTCAGTAGATTTAAAGAAATGTAGAATCATGCACGCGTGTCATCTAGAGTCAGAGATGAGCGGGAATGTCTACGATTTCGTGTTTTCGTAAGTCGACAAAATCTGGGACTGTCGGGAAGCAGCGAAATCCCGGATCGTCTGGGATTTTCCGACATATATAAACTCACAAATGTAAAGTGTTTCCACTTTATGTGTGCAGACGAAACAATTTTTATGGAATCTAAATATGCTGCCCATGACGTGCAACTTGTCTCGCAAAAAAGATTGCTCAAGTTTACAATTGACATATCTGTTACAAGAAACAAGTTGCAAGAGCCACGTTTCACTTTTTTTGTCGTGCAACTTGAAGAACTCTGTTGCATAAAGTGGAAAACGATTAACTTTTCGTACAACTTAAAAAACAAAAATTCAGTTGCACGAAAACATCGATGTGTGCAACTTGCAACAATTTTTTTGCGAGACAAGTTGAAGAAGACAAAATTGTTACGTAAAACAGCACCGAAAAGCAGAAATTCGGCAACATTCCGCTTTCAAACCAAATGTTACATTTTCGCGCAAGCGGCGAATCGTTTTTAACATGTAGCAACCTTAAGCCGAAACTGCAGGACTTGCGTCAGGTGAAAACGAACCGACGAAGGTTAACAAATGCTCAAGCGCACAAGGTTAGGTGAAAATTTATCGTTGTGCTTATACGTTTGCGCCAGTTTTTATAGCCTGCGAATACAACCACCTCTTATCGCTCCCGGGTATTTGCAGGTTACAGTTGTTACAAATGTATTGAGTAGTCTGACCTATGCATATATCGCTTGAATCACTCACTAGCAGTGAAGATCAAACAAAAACTGTACCCATTTTTATTTTGCAAAAAAAAAACAACAAATGAAATCACCGCTCAAAACGCGAAGAGTGAATTGGTCTCACGGTAACCGCAACAAACATTTCTTACAATCAATCGTTAGTTTTTAGAAGAAGTGTTCCCCAATTTTTTAAAACATGTATAATCAGGTTTCTGGTATAAATCATATAAGGTCGGGCACAATTATGGCTTATATTTTTCATGCGCATTTTTTTAAGTTTCCCAAATTGAAACCGGAGATTTGTGAACAAGCTTACAACCCCCCCGGGGTGGGGGGGGGGGGGAAACAAAGTTCTGTACGGGGATGCTCCGCCCCAAGGTCTAAACCCTTACCCTTTCATATACCGTTTTTGACAGAAAAGGTACCCCTTTCATATACTTTTCATTGAAAATTGTACCCCTTTCATATACCTTTCATTGAAAATGGCCCCCCTTTCATATAGCCTTTACGTGCGTCTGTTTGATATATTTTGAAAGACGCTTTTTATAATACATCAATGGCAGTTTTCCCTACCCTTTTTTATACTTCAACCGGTGCTTTCCCTACCCTTTCCTATACTTCGTGAAATCCCTACCCTTTCATATACTTTAACTCGTGAAATCCTTACCCTTTCATATACCGCCAGTCTAAAAAAGGTACCCCTTTCAGGCGGAGCATCCCCGTATAGCCCATTTTAGGGAAAAACCTTTGAATGCAGAGGTCCACACGACGCAGAAATTAAACTTGCTGGTAGTTGCCGGATCTTCCTTGTTCCTCGTGCCAGGCGTCACTTGAATGTGAAAATACAAAACTGAATGCAAGGCTGGCACTACAGCAAAGGGCAGATTTATTAATGGCCAATATTTCGACTAATAGTATTAGTCTTCCTCAGGGCCAGGGCTGTACTGAAAGAAAATATTGTAACGGCTCCTAAAATTTGAAAATTACATTGGTTATAAATGATTGGCTAATACATGACATGTAGACAGCGCACTTGTAAACATAAGATAAAATAATATACGACATATATAGTGTATGATACAAAATGAGTTCAGCGTTCGTTCCTTCGGTTAATGCCTTCTGGTGACAAAGTGTTTCCTCTATGAATTAAAAAGGCCTCGCGCGCTTTTCGACGGGAAGCAACACACATCTGAAATTAATTCTTAATTGTACGAAGACACACTGAGGTTTCTTGTCTTTAACACACAAAAAAGGTGGTTCTAACTTTTGAGTCTGTGGATGAAATCCTAAAGTGTGACCATTCAAATGAAAGCTACTAAACAGTACTTTCATGTGGTATTGTGCTGTACAAGGTGGTTCTAACTTTTAAGTCTGTGGATGAAATCCTAAAGTGTGACCATTCAAATGAAAGCTACTGAGCAGTACTTTCCTGTGGCACTGTTTGTTTTTTAATATTTTGAAAAACCGAACTTTCTTCTTTTTTCAATATTGAACTTGGGAGATAAAGGGTTAATTTCAGTGACGTTTGTTGGCTTTGAAATTAGAATATTTTTAGAGATTATTTTTTGAGATTTCAAGCTAAGCAATTCTCTCCCGAAGTAAGCCTCAGCTCACGAAAATATGTAAAAATATTTTGTTATTTTTTCGGCACAAACCAGAAGGAAAAAAATGCTGCATAAATTTCTTTCTCAACAGGCAAGCCTTGATGCGGACGCAAACGGCATGAAAATACAATTTATTTACTATCTTTTCAAAACAGCTGTTTTCTGGTTCTGTTTTTCCTCTGATTAAATCGAAATACTCAGCTTGTACATCCTTTCCTACCTCGACAGTCTAGACATTTCCATATAAACTCGCTTTTTGACGTTTCCACTTAGCTTTGCTACGTTTTGAGAGAGTTTGTAACACAAAGCTAAAAAGCTTTCAAAATCAAGGGGAGATTTTTAAACCCCTTTACAAAATCACAGCGAACTGGAAAAATTTTATTATTCTGTTTTTCGACTCCCGCGAGGAAATCCGATTCATATGTTTATAAACATATTTTTTTTCGCTATAATAGGTAAAGACTACACGGCGATACTCTATTTTTACATATATGCAAAATTTTGATATGTTTTCCCGCTTTTTAGAACAGATAAGCATTTAATTTTCGCTAATTTGTCTCCTTAAAAAGCCATTTTTCTTCATAATGCCCCCGTCAAAATACAAAGCTAAGAGAAAAGAGAGCTAAGAGAAGGAAAAAAGAATGAAAATTATTTCGTTTTGTTGATGAGAGATTTATTTTCAAAGAAACAATAATTCGCAGTGCAAACGAATAAAAAAATAAGCAAAAACAAATAAGCATTTCAACGAAGTGAACGGCAACTCGTGAAAATGTAATGGTTTTTCGCGTATTAAATTCCTACTCGCTATGGAAAGCGAATTTCATCGCTCGCTATTCTAAGTCATGTGTCTCTATTTCGGTCGAATACCGTTTTTCCACATTATCAGTTATGGATCTCAAATAGTCCACTATGTCTTTCGGTTCTTCTTCTTCGTCGCTCCTTTTCTTGAAGCACTTGCGTAAAATTAAGTAGACTTCATGTCGAAGTTTTCTGTTCAGAAAAACATAAACGAGAGAGTCTAATAGAGGGCTAAGAAACAACAAAAAGGAAACAGTTGTTTCCGTCAGCGGCGAAAAATATCCCTCGCCGGTAAAGCTACTCACGATGTTAAAAATCGTTAGTGGTCCTCTTGAAATGAGAAACGAGCCTATAATTACCGTCAAAGTACAGTGAGCCTTACAGCTTTGGTAGCTATTGTTTGTTTGTGTGACTGTGGTAAAGTCTCCATTTTGTAAAATTTGTACTTGGATGTTCCCAGGGCGAATTTGGCGTGCGCTCTTGCGTGCGGTTTGAAAACTTTTGAAGTACATCAAACACATGGTGAAGCTTGGAACTATGAAACTCTCCATCGCGATAAAATAATAATAAATGTGGTACGATCCTCTGAGATCCCAGCGGAATCCGCAACCATTTTTCGCCTGTAAGTATTTGTAGTTCAGCCCTTCGAGTCCGAAGAGAGGAAACGCTGCCCAAAATGCTGAGTGAATCCAGTTGCAAAGCGAAGCAAAAATTACATGCTTTTCTGTAATGTTTCCAGCGTGGCTCATAGGATTTGCCAGCGAGAAAAATCTGTCCACTGCTATCACCGATATAAAAGTCGCGGAGGAGATGGACAAGAAAATTGTCAAGTAGCCTTGAAACTGGCAAAATCCATCGCCGAAACTCCATGCTTGTTTCGAAAATGTTGCGATCGAAAACGGCACAACCAAAACTGTCATTAATAGCTGGGTCGATGACAAACCGACAAGAAACAAATTGCTCACAGTCCGCATACCAGTTCTTGGTAAAATGATACAGAGAACTGCGAGATTTGTCAACGCAGCGACGGCGTCCAAAATTGAAAATATAACCACCGCTACAATCGCCATTTTTTTATTTAAGCAAGTCGCTCTTGTAGTTGAAGATATTTCTTGTCGAGTCGAGGCGAGGTTACTGAATTCTTATTTAATTTCGCACTTAGCTCACATCATGGACGTCATGGTTTTAATACTTGGTCGTTTAACCCTGCGTCATTCAAGGACAGAAGGTGCAAATTAGATCACTATAAAACAGTTGGGGAATGAAAAATTAAATCAAAACTACAGTGTGCGCTCAGTTTTGCGCTTCAAAGTTTCAATGACCCTATGTTCGATTGAAGTGATTTGTAGCATTGATCGTGTGAAAAAGTTCAGATGAATTTACTTTGCTCATTTCATAAAAATGTGACGTTTGTTTGCGCTTGCGTAGTACGACATCACAGCCACCATTGCATGTGTTGTTCGTGATCAAAATGGCTGTTTATTGCACCTTATTCTACGCACGTAAAAACTGAACTGAATTACAAATATATTTACTCAAAGTTTTAAAAATATAATTTCGTACAATATCGTTTTGTTTGCAGACCTATCTTAGGACATGACAAAACTGACAAATTTTTGTTTGCTTGAAAATCGGTTTGACAAAAAATTCGGGTGGCTTTCGCTTTGGTGAATAGAATATAAGTGTTTTGGCAAAATATTAATAGAATTGGATTCTATTTCCGGGGAGGAAAAAAAATTAAATGATCAATTATGCCATCGTCTGGTTAGTTTGAGCTAAAAAAGAGTCCATCTCGCGAGCCAAAAAATAATTTAAACCCCTAAATGGGGGATTTTCGTTGTGCAAGGTGTTTCATAAAATTTCATGTAGCTCTATTCATGTCAATTCCGTCAGCAAATGTGAAAAGATATGAAATTTTCCACGAATTTATGACGGAAGCGAAAAAAATTGTTTACTTACTATTAAAGCAATTTTCAAACTTGTGCCGTATAATCGAGTGTATTTTTCTTCTTGTCATAGAAACTCGAAATTGCAAATAACATACCGTAGTTTACAGAAAGTTAACCACAGCAAAATTAGTAATTTCCTTCCAGGATTTTTTTGTAAACATTGAAAGCCAAACAGAAAATTTATTTGCTGAATGACGCACGGCGCTTACGTATCTAATAATAAAATTTCATGTCATCTCTATCGTTCTTATCTTTGCATTTTCTCCGGGTTTTTTTTTTTCCGCAACCAGAATTTTCTACTCTCGTCCATTTTATTAAAACATAACCCGCCTTTTATATTTTCTAGAATTGAAGCTGTTGTTTAGTGCGATTTGTCGACAAAACTGTGAAATATTTAGCAGTCTCACGCTTTTATCTAATATTAGTATACTGTTTGCGACTGAACAAAACACTAAGGAAATAAAAAAAAATCATTGTATACAAACCTGAAAAGAATGTAAGGAACGAATTGAAAAGCCAGTCGCCACGAGAGTTTTTCTTCTGATTCGATTTTTCGCCCGCTGAGTTTTGACTAACTTCTTCACTAAAAGCTCAGTGCGAAATGATTTCTTTCTCGAGTTTTGATGTATTATATTGCCTATACTAACAGGTGCCTTTTTGTATCGCGCAACAAAACACATTACTTTTATGGGTTTTTGGCCATCTGCCGTAGTTCTTATTTTTGACAAGACGTCGAAAATTTGTCAAATTAACCACTGTAATTTATGTGTTTTCCTTAGTGGGTTTTATGTCTTTTATGGACTCGGTTACTGTATGGAACTACAAATGACTTTGGTATGTTTAGGTTTAATTTTTCTTTGCTTGAAACGACAAAATGGTCCATAGCTTAAAAATAAAAAAATGCTATTGATATTTGGGCATTATTTTTTGACAAGCTAAAATGCCGTTAAAGAAATTGTCTAGCTTTTCCATTGAAAAATGGTTTTAAGCCAAGAAAAGTTTTATACATCCGATGGTTAAAGGACAGGTTATTGGCAGGCGTATTAAGAAAATTTCCTGTCAAAGATAATTGAAGTTATAAATAAATTCTACTTTCAACTCATTTCCTTGGCTATAGTAGGTCTTTACACCCAAACAAAAAGCAAGAGTAATATTTACGTGTAAAGACTGACAAAGTACAAAACTTGACCAATTTTATGAAATTTCTACTTGCAAGCGAGAAATTGAGTAACGGAGAGTACAATTAGAAACTATTGCGATTTTCATCTTCACTCCACAGACTCAAAAGTTATTTATAGAATCGCCTCGACGCAAATATAATATGTTAAACAGCGCCACATGAACTCTCTGTTGTTTTATTTGAATGGTCAAAATACAGGATTTAATCCACAAAGTAAAATCTTGTTTGTAGGATTCGATGTTTCATTCCAGTTTAAAAACAGCGTGTTTTAAAATTTCATGGAGTAACACTGCCTCGTCATTTGAATTTGTAATTTCTTTTATAAGCATATTTAACAATTAGACCCGTAGCCCGAAAGGGCTACGGGTCAATAGCCCATGAGGCGAAGCCGAATGGGCTATTGACCCGTGGCCCTTGAGGGCGAAGGGTCTAATTGTTTTAGTATCACCCAACTAGTCGGACAGAAAAAGGCAATAATAAAAAAAAGCAATTGCAAGTTGAAGAAATATTTATTTGGGAATAAAACGAAAAATAAAACCGGTGAATTTCGCTACTCGATGACTATTACTATTAGACCCCTAGTAGCGTAGCCAATCAAAATGCAGGATTTGCATTAGTCCACTAGTTGGGTGATACTAATAAAAATTATCATATCGTCCCTTTTTGTTACGCTACACATAATCAACTGTATTTGTTTTGATGCCTTTTCTCCACAACAGTTTGAAATCATTACATGTACAAGCTAAGTAAATTGCACTTTACTCGGAAGTGATTGCATTTTTGAAGCTCTCTTTACACCTAGCAAACGAATGTGAGAACTATGCAAAAAAAAAAAAGAACAATTGCCTGGGGAACATAGTTCAAAAGATGTCTCTTTTCAGAGAAAAAAACCTGTTTTTATCTTTGGAAAAAAAGCTTTGTAATTTAGAAAGGTAATTTCCTTTATTAGTAAGTCGACAACCCTAGCGACTGAAATAAATTTATAATTATATCACAAAAGGAGTCTTGCCTTTTCAGAGACCTCAAGATAAGCCTTTTTTAAATTTTGGAAAAACAACTTAGGTTTCATATTTAGAAAGGTGATTTCCTTTATTAATAGGTCGACAACTCTAGCAAAAATTTCTAATTTCTAATTTCAAAAGAAGTCTTCTCTTTTCAGAGAGCACAAAAACTCTTTTGAATGTTAGTAAAACACAAACCTTGTTATTTAGAAAGGTAATTTCCTTTATTTATTGGTAGATCGACAACTCTAACGAAAAATTCTAATATTGGCAAAAGTAGTAATACAAACAGTAAAATTAACCAATCAGAACTCGACGTGAACCAGTAGTAAAGGCGGGAAAAATCGCGTGCGCCAAGTTGAATTTGAATGGGTTCTCCTTTTGATTGGCTTAGAAGTTAGCTTTCTTATTCTGATTGGTCAGATTATTTTCACTCTGCGATTGGTGACTGGTGGAAGGAGTTTTATGATTGCCAGGCTCCAAAACCGCAAAACAACGCAAACAGAACTTTCTTGACGGCTGTTTTTTTTTTTTAATTGGGAGGGGGAATCTTAAATCGAAATTGTGATCTCAAAAATCCGAAAAAGGATCATTTTACGTGAAAACAAAACCGCAAATGAACCTATTTTGACTCTCTTCGTCTCAACAAGTGATTTTCAAAATATATGCACTGAAACTACCTGAATTGACCATGATTTTTTTCGTTTAACTTTTCTCGCCAAAAAATTGTTTCAATTAAAAAAGTTGCACACACGATATTAACGTGTAAACACCCCCTCGTGCAACTGAATTGTTGTTTTTGTTTTTATTAAAATCGGCAAGAAAAGTTGAATCGTTTTCTTCTTTCTGCAACAACTTTCTTCAAGTTGTCGGACAACAAAAATACGTGTCGTGTAAAGGCCCGTTTACGCATGCGATTTTTGATGCGATTTTTGTCGCGCTCTCCAATGCAACTTTTGTCGCAAGTGTAAACTAGCGGCGATTTCCTGGACGATTCGGGTGCGACATTTGCTTTGATTAGCTGTGATTTCCCAAAAATCGCTGCCAAGTAACTGCCAAGTTGCATCAGGTTTCGAATATGTTCGAAACCTCTGCGACAGCGTGCGACAAATCGCACTAAAATCGCCACTAGTTTGCACAGGCGATTTGAAGATGCAACTTGAACGCGACAAAAATTGCACAAAAAATCGCCTGTGTAAACGGGCCTTAACGTGTAACACGGTACACGTGTGCAACTTGCAACAGTTTATTTTTTTTTTTTTTGCGATTACTTGCACGAAAAATTGATACGTGTAACAACACCTTAAATTTAAAGAAAACAGCGGACGGAAAAAATAAAGTTGCACGAAAGAACATTAACCAGATGTACCTTTTTTACCGGAGCTTCGATTTAACGGATTCGTACTCTTTTTCGAATTAAAAAAAACGCAATGAAAAGTTCGGAAAATTCGTCTCCTGATTTGCACTTTAATTTACAGAAACTCTCAGCAGCCAAATTTTTAACAATCACTTTGGGCTTCTTTTCATTAAAACTTAATTTGAAGCTTCCATTTTCTTTCTTTTACATTGCGGTTTTAATTGAGTCTCATCAACAGCTCTGCGAGATTTTGGTTTTAATTTTTTTTTTGTAATGTTGGAGGCTTTTCCAAGTGAAAATGTTACAAATTCTGCAGGTGAATTATAATTCTATAAGTTTTGATCGGTTTACGCTGCGGTCAACTTTTATATCAGCTGGAAGCGGTGTGACAGAGAAACCGAGAATAAACGAAGGTTTGCATCCGATACGCGAGTTTCAAGTCATATTTTGTAATCTATAAACTAGTTGGAGACCATCCCTGCATGAGTAGTTATTCGGGGAGCACCCCGTCTTGAAAACGTTCATTGCGCCGATTTTTGCAATTTTAAGAAACTCATCGGACGTGACAAAGAAAGACAAAAAAAAGGAGATGCTTGAAAATCAGGAAAAAAACCTGAACAGATGAAGTGCTTCTGAGCTGTACGCAAATGAACATATGTTCGAGGGAAAGTATTTTTGTTCAAACAATAACAAAGAGGTATAAACTTACGGTATATTCTGTATTTGGTCGAAACTCGAGGAGATTTTAAAGTTACTCACGCTCGCCAGAAAGATTGATTGCTTTTGAAAACATAGGAAATCAAACAAATTGCAGAAACTGAAACAGAAATCAATCCGCTAAGGCGAGTCCTTTAGTATGTTCTTCATCATTTAATACGACTATTTAAATTTAACAATGATTTGTCCCGAAAAATAAATAAAAAGAAAAATACTTACTGCCCTTCCTAAGCGGTCATTTAGCTTTGCATCCTTCGTCTTTCAGTTCTTGAAAAACTTTATAAGTAAGGGAACTATTAGCCTCGTCCACGAATTAACCGTTGACATTAGCTCTAATATTATAATGTGCTTCTCCGTTTTTTCCATTTTTCTGTTCTTTATATAGGACATATATATATACACACACGCAAGTTTGACGTAACGTGACGCAAGCAAGCTGGTCTACAAAGGAGTGTTTACCTTTTGCTTGGTTGTTTTGCTTGCATTAGTGACAGATTTTTTTCAAAGGCACTTGTATTGTTCTTATTCTTGCGTCGTAGGTATGACCTAAACGAACTAACTCTATTAAAAGTGGGCGTGAATTTAATTGGTTTTATGCGGTACTTGTTTTTTTTTTTTTAGAAACCTGTCCCACGCATTCACACGAACAACGCTAAACGGCTGTGGGTTAATTATAGAGTCTTTTTTAAGCCAAAAAACAGCATCGCTAAACTATGGACAGTCTCTTTCTTTTTTCCCTTTAACTCGAACGTGAAGAGCCGCATGAAAAGCAAACGGAAGCGAAAAACGTCCGGCTTCTCGCGTTTGATACCATACGCGGGAAAAGGCTGTATAATATTTGTCAAAAGCATTTCGCATTTGTTTTGGTTTTCAATTTATCTGCTTTGTGATCTGTTAAAAGACACGCTCCTCATTCTGACTCCACTAACATGAGACATTCAATGTGAAATGAGTTTATTGAGGATGAGCCAGTCAGTCATCTGATAGATGTATCCTACTAACATATTCTTTCCATTTTCTTGACCTTTGTAAATTACATTTCACTTACAGGAAATTGTGCCACCCCAGATACGAAAAACTACTAATAACCACCCTTTAGAAGTGGCCAAAAAAATGTGGAAACGTCAGTATTCCCTTATGAAATTGCAGTGGCACTGGACCTTGGAGGCAGAGGTACAACTGACAAATGATAACATTTCTAGACTGACTGTTGCTATTTACATTTTCTAAAACTTTAGTCTCCTTCGCAGTCAAATCCCGCGGGCTCTGGGGCAAAGGACAAGGTCAGATTTAGATTTTGGTCTTGTTACCAGTCTCTCGCCACCTTTCCCTCCACTCGCCCTCATTCCTCTTTTCTCTTTTTCCCAAAAGAGTAACTTGAAGAGGAAGCTGGTAAATGATCGTGATCCTGGTGAATAATCGTGAGATGCTCGCACGCGTTTTCCCGCACTTGGCGCCGGCTACTTGGATTTGCTTCGAGTTCTGATTGGTTTATATTGGATTGTCTGCGAGAGTTGAAAACCCTTTTAAATTTAAAAAACTGATGATTTTACAACCAACCCTCTCTAAACTGATCCCTCTCTAACACAGACACCTAAATTTGATCTTAACCACGCTTCAGTCACTCATTTTACTATAACTGAACTCTTTCAGTATAAGACGTACACCCCTCTAAGACGGACACCTCAAGATGGTCTCTACCCGCTTTAGTCACTCATTTTACTGTGAGTGAACTCCTATAAGACAGACAACAGACACGCTTCTAAGACAGACACCTATAAAGTTGGTCTCTACTGTCACGCTTCAGTCATTCACTCATTTAACTGTATAACTGAACTCTCTATAAGACGGACACCTCTCTAAGACGCACAGCTACTTTTGCGCTGTAAGGCGATGTCCGTCTTCTTAAAGAGAGAGAGAGACAGACAGACAGACAGACAGACAGACAGAGAGAGACAGAGAGATTTGATTCTTTTCAATCAACCGTTTTTGTCCCCTTCTCGCGGCAGCCGCCTTTCTCACGCCCTCGCGTGTCTTTCGTTTCGCCCAACTATCCCTGAGGAAAAAAATGACTGCTGTTAATCTTGGTGAGTAGGGAACAAAGAAATTTCTTAAAGCTTAGTTGGAAAAAAAAACAGATTTTTTTTAAAAAATTCAGCTAAAATTCAGTTTCATCTTCTTCGCTTCTTTTATAAAACACAGACTTAAAATGGTTGTTATAAAATGCTCAAGGACTAGAATGATTGGTTAAACTGAGTACATTATAACTCGATAAAGCACGCGCGCGACGTAAGGTTCATTATAACCGATTTATTTTATAACAGCCGTAAATAAACTTGTTCCTCGTACATTGTTGAGTTATATAAGGGACGGACCATTAGATTTTTGAGGGGGGGGGGGGGGGGGGGGGGGGGGGGTTGGGCAATTTTTTGGTGCAGGAAATTTTTTTCTACGCTCGAGACTGTGCAGGATTTTTCTTTTTGCCATGATTTGCTTGCATGATATTTTTTTTTGCGAGTCTATATGTTTTGATGCCTGACACATATACGTGTTAGGAATACTGGAAAGGCCATACTAGTGACAGGAATACTATAGCAAGTCAGATCTGATGTAACAGCAGCTTGATAGCATGAAGCCTGGCCCGTGCGGTGTTGTAACTGCCCCTACAATTTTCTTTACACCAGCCCCCTGTTTATGTCATCTTTCACAGCATGTTGGTGGGGCGAATCTCATGTGCCGAGCGCCGAAGGCGCGAGCTGCTAGGGGGGTCCGGGGGCATGCCCCCCCCCCCCCCCCCCCCGGGAAATTTTTGAAATGAAACTCTCTGAAATGCTATTTCCAGCATTCCTGAGACCGGAGAAACAGTTTCCAAGGCCAGCTTTGAGTTCAGTTTAATTCTCATGAAAAGTACATGTACACGAAACACTCTCTGAAACTTGGGTGTAACTCCATTTTGGTTGTTTGTTCAAAGTAAATTTGACTGTCACTCGAATATTCTCTGTCAATTCTTTTCAGTATGGGAAGGCTTTGGAAACGAATTTTCCAAAGCGATTTTCTCTCTCATTAGAGGCAGAAAGAAACTGATTTCTATTATCAGCCATGTTCAATTTGTCAGTTAATGCAATGTCTGGATAATGCAATGATTTAATCTTTCTTGTGACATAGTTTGTTCGTAGATATGTCTTGAGCCTTCTTAGGGCAGAGGCCGAGCGCTAACTCACAGCAGTGATGGATTTGTTTGATGGATTTGTCGGTAGCTGGAGTCCGATAGCTGTAGCCTGTGAACAGGCTTCTTATTTGGGGAATTGGGTTAGGTTAAAATCGGTGGGTGAAGCGAGCCGAGCGCGGACTGGGGAAGAGGGAAGGGGCGGCCTCTTTCCCAGTGCTCGCTTCGCTCGCCGATTTTAACCTAACCCAATTCCCCAAAAAGAAGCCTGTTCACAGGCTAGATAGCTGACGTCCGAGTAACTCAAGGGGTATTGAAATGCTTGGTTCACAATATCCAATCTCCAGTCTACAGACTAAAGTCAGTCACTCTCCGATGCTAAAATTGTAGGCTTTTGATTAATTAACGGAATATTTATTTTGCAAACTCTAATGCATTAAAGCGCCCCGCCATCAGATCTGGTCAAAGGATGTTGCTACACTATTCATCTCCGCCCACCGCCATTTTGAGCTGTCGAAAGTTGGTGGGGCAAATGCCCAGTAGCGGTAGCGGCGCCCCTGCAATTACAAGCTTGTTGTACAACACATAAACAAAGTATTTCTCATCCATTGAGATATACATGTACCTAAAATGCCACCGTACAACTATAAAAGAGCCATTCCTTGTGTCAGAAAATCTTGACATGCTTATGAAATCAGCTAAAAAGCCTACAAAGAAACACAACTTACGTCGGGTCAAAACTAAACCATTGTTATTGGCTAAACTAAACAAGCCAATGAAAAGATAGAACATTTGATCCTCCCCAAGTGCATATAAGGCGCTAACATTCTACAACGTCAGTGTGATTTATTTGTGTTCTGACCATCTGCTCCTGGATATAAAATATTGTTCTAAAATTATAAAGCTTTGCAGGAATTTTTTTTCTGGGGTTTTTGTTTTGCACGATATTTTTTTTGCAGTTCAAGGCCGTGCTCGAATTTTTTTTTGGTATTTGCCCAACCCCCCCTCAAAAATCTAATGGTCCGTCCCTAAGCACTTGAGAATTTTTAAGAACACTCGAGAAGTGCGAGAAGCACCTCGCCTGCACTTCTCTCATGTTCTTAAAAATTCCCGCGTGCTTATATAACTCAACAGTGCACTCGGCGCGTTTTTTATTTCTTTAATATTTTGAAGAGGAAAGCTTCGAAATCTACCATTAATTAAAATGCACGTGCAAAGATAGCATGATTCTTTATATTTCAACTTTGTTTTAACAGCAACGAATCGTAATGGTTTCTTAATCTCTTCAATGGCCTTTACTATGCATGAGTTAAATCCAGGGTTTACAACAGTAATCTATAACAACATATCTATATCTATATAATAACAAAACTTAGAAAATATACCATCTGTCTTTTAGTCGGCTCATTTTATGACATCGAGCGTTATTGTGTTTTTTTTTTAACCTCCGCAATTGTACCTCATTTTAAGTGGCATATCATACTTACCACTTACTAAGTGGTTTTTTACTTGGAGATTACTTGCTATTTATAAAACCTGTTTAATTACGTTTCTAACAGGCGCGTATGTTGGTAGATTAAAAAGACAAATAAACTACTTTAAATGCGTGGGATGATACTATTGAGGATTTTCCCTTTTCAGGAGAGATCTGCTTGCACTGCGGGGGTTGTGTATATTGAAGTAATCTGCATAACAACTGTCGAAGTGCAAAAAAAAAAATGAAAATTTGAGAAAATATCGCAAATTTCAATTCGCAAAATATTGAAAATCAAATGGAACCATGCAAAAATACTGCCGAAGAGGTTTCATTTGAATGGTCACACCATAGGATTTCATCAACAGACTCAAAAGTTAAAACAAATGGTACCATGCAAAAGTACTGCTGAAGAGGTTTCATTTGAATGGTCGCACCATAGGATTTCATCCACAGACTCAAAAGTTAGAACAAATGGCACCATGCAAAAGTACTGCTGAAGAGGTTTCATTTAAATGATCACACCATAGGATTTCATCAACAGACTCAAAAGTTAGAACAAATGGTACCATGCAAAAGTACTGCTGAAGAGGTTTCATTTGAATGGTCACACCATAGAATTTCGTCGATAGACCCAAAAGTTAGAACTATACTACATGTCCCCATTATCACGGACTCTGAGAGTGAGAGGGTTAATTAATGTGCAATGTAAGTTTTAGTGCCCCCGCTTCATCTTGTCGAAATGGGGTTGAACTTAACTATTAAGATTAGGACAAGCCGTATAATTGATCTGCGAGACAAGACCCGACCTGATATTTTGCGAAAACCCCGAGTTAAATAATTCTTTTATCATTCAAGCAGAAAGCTTGATTTATAGTTATTTATTCAATTCGCCATTCTTTTTCCTGGCTTCGATGTCAAACATTTAAAGAGCAGCTGCAGATGTTACGAGCTTTTTTTCGTTGACTTTTCTTTCTGCCAAATAATATTGGCGAGATACGTTCACGGCACCGCACCTTTGGTTGCTTTCTTTATGGTGTTATCACTGTTTTTTGTTCGATAAGACAATTGAGATTGCTCTCAGATAATACTGGACATCGAGCTGCCATTGTGGCAATCTCGTTCCCAGAGTCCGCGTTACCCTTGTCAAGCGGACGGTGGTGGAACAAATCTGCGCATGAGCAGAACATTATTCGAAGGCAGTTATTTTCGGGTGACGTAATGGTCTCTAGAAGCTAATTTTTAGCGCTATAAATTTTCAAAAAAATTTAATAGTCTCTAGACCAATCAAAACATCGCAAAAAAATAACTTGAATGATAATATGTCATAATATATAATAGTCAGAAAGAACAGTTAAACTCATTTTGCTTTTGAAAGCAAGAGGGACGAGTTGCTCTAAGTTCTAATTGGTTAATTGGATTGTCTGCGTCTGCACACAAGTCGACGGACTTTGAGAAAGTCTATGGTTAGTTTTGTACTATATCCTTACTACAAACTCATTTATCGCATAAGTTTAAGTTGTGGGAAGAGTCACTGTGCATGTCAACCGCCACCGGGGGGGGGGGGGGGGGGGGGGGGGGGGGGGTGGGTAGGTCTTGGAAGCTGAACGTTTCAGATGGAGCGACCAAATTTACTCAGAGGGTTACTACCACTACAAGCATGCGCAATCACGGGGAACGAAATGAATAAATCAGAACTCGACGCAAAAACATGCAACGTTTTTATTTTTACAACCAGTGCCAAGCGCGGGAAAACATACAACCGGTGCAAAGGTGGCAAGCACGGTAAGTGTATTTCGAACAATCAAACAGTCCTTCTCTCTCGAGGATCAAAACGTGCAAAAAAACGCCTGTCAGGGACTCCCACCGGACGAACGAAATCTTGTTTTGTCGCGACCGTACCAGTCCTAGTCCTAACAGGCCGAGCGCGGACTAGGAATGGGGAAGGCGCGTTAAACAGGAGACGAGCAAGAGCTTTCAACCAATTTTAAAATGATCAACATCTTATCAATCAGGTAACATATGTGCAAGATTGTTTAATCGCATTTCTTATGATAAATTAACATAAAATATAAAAACTACATGGTTAAATAATACTTGTCATTATGGCGAATCAAAACGCATTTATAATTTATAAACTTATGCTTAACCTTTAATTGAAGGGCTCCCGGGGTGTGAAAAATAAAAGACTTTTCAGGCCAAAGTTTTCGGTATTCAGAATATTTTGAGTATTTGTTATTTGATTTCTTACAGTAACATCAAATGAAACTTAACAAAATTTGAAATTTTTTTCCTGTGCAAAAAAACACACACAACAAGAATTTTAGTGAAAAAGTCTGGATGACACTTGCAATTGTGATGTATTCCTGCTTGAAGCCCTTCAATTGGTTAATTGTTCATAAATTAGAGCAGTTTTCAATTGAGTGTCGTAAAACCAAAACCAAAGTAACTACTCTGACCAATCACAGCAGACGTAAACAATCCAATGAACCAATCAGAGCTCGAAGCAATTACATGTCGGCGGCGCCAAACGCGGGAAAACGCGGGAAAACGCGTGCGAGCAAGTCACGATTGGTTTTGGTTTTACTTCTGATTGGTCGAGAAAGTGGCGCGAGATTTTTTAGCCAATCACAAAGCGTAGCAATGCAAAACCAAAGCAATTGTGTAATTACTTTCGATACTCAATTGAAAACTGCTCTAAGAAAGAGAACCATTGTTTTCTAACGATTTGTCGTAGCAAAAAAGAATCAATAACGGAAAACAAAACACTTTCAATCACAACCAACCAAAGCGACACTTTATACAAAATAAAAATTATCACAACTCTGATATTATTTATCACACCTAGATATTTTACAGCTTACTGAAAAAAGAAGACATTTTAAAAGAGCACCATATCATCCTTGTTTCCTAATAAGATCAAACAGGTGAATCTTTGTTTACAATTACATCATAATTTACAGCATTTGCACTTCATTTTCTAATTGAGCTACCAAAATATCTACTCCAAATATTGAAAGGGCATTAGCATAATTCTCTGCAAATCTGAGCCCGATATTCTAGATTCTCTTTGTGTGATATTGTTTTAAAAACTCGAACTTTTACAAAAAATGTATGGAATAGTGTTTTTTTTTGTTCGTGGACTATACCACTGTTTGCTGAAGTTTTGTAAATGTAATGTTGTGTTTTTGGTAAAAAAAAACCGTATGGCTCATTTATGCTTTTGCAATTTTGCAGTTTTGATAGCTGATTTTTCCTTAAAAATTACATGCAAAGACTACTGCGTAGATTATTTTTATATGAAGTTTAACAAGCTCTTTCAACTTTTGAAGTCAATATTATTGGTATTTAGCATGATGCCTTTTCCATGTACATTATTTATATGCTAATGAAACAAAATGTAAACAGTGACATCAACAAAGATTCGCCTATAAATCAAATCATAATATCTATGTTTAGCAGATCACAGGATACCAAATACAATTGTTGGGCTTCCTGTGATCAGGTTGGTTTAACAGTTTCATGTAATCAAGCTAATATTTATGGTGACAGCACCCCTTTCACGCTTCTTTTCACTAACTTTCCATAGAGAAAACCTTTGAAAATACGACTCTTTTTGCATAAACATCACACTTGCCTTCCAAATTTATACAATATATAATTATTATATATTCCATTTCTAACTAGAGGTCATATTTCAGGGTCATGTCTTGCACCAAATTCAGACTTGGTAACCTTGTAATAAATTAAATACACTGTTGCTAGGCAACAGTGCTAGCCTGCATAAAGATGGTGTTACATGTGCATTGGTTTGAAAAGGCAAGCAACAAGCGAGTACAGAGCGCGAGTCACTTGACTCACACTCTGTGCTCACTTCTTGCTCACCCTTCAAGTTTGCATGATGCGAAAGTGCCTGTTATGCATGCACAGACAAGTCTGCATATGATTTGCTGGTTGACTGAAGTCAAATCATGCATCAAGGTATAAACTAACAAAATGTGAAACAAAAGAAACTAGTTTTATTTCCGCTGAAAGGAAATCTGTCTAAAAAAAGCTCCTTTAATGTGCAGGCACTGTGAGTAAGTCTGAACATGACCTAAGACAAAATCTTTGCCAGTCTTGATAAACAACTATTTTCTCCTTACAATAATGATACAAACTCAGGCATACAGATCATGAGAATAAAGTGAAATGATCACAAGGGGCATTGAAATTCATAACCAAATTCTCCTAACTGGTCCCATAAAAAATATAAAGACCAGAAAAGAGAGTTTGCATATTGTTTATCCATTGAAATTTATATTTTCAATCAAACCAGAGAAATTGTAAGCTAATGAAATTTAAACAAAATATCAGTGTGTTAGTTAGAAGTAAGAAACATTTTCATTTATAGCATCTAACTTGCACAATTTGTTCAGTCACATTTAGTTACTGTAAACCTTCACAGTTGGCCTTACATGTGCTTCTTCCTTGCCCTGAATGTGAGAAACTTTATGGTTTCAAAATTGCCACCAACTGCGACAAGCTTTATGGATCACACAGTTAACCAACGTCAGTCAACAGCTATCTCAAAACTAATGTACAACATAAAAAATAACTTGTTTTACTCCATTAAAATTAGTTGAATTTAACTGTTTTACAAAACACTGAACTGCAAAACAGCCATGGGACATTGAAGTCCATTATTTTCTAGAGTGAAACCGTGAGAAATGAAAGTTGTTCAAAGTGATTCTTTAAGTGAAATACTTATTTAAGTGTGGCCATTCAAATGAAAGCTACAGAAAAATACTTTCCCGATGTGCTCTCCATTTTAAGATTTGTTTTAAATGGAAATTTTAGAAAATTTAATGTCTGTTACATTCTTACAAGTTAACCCTTTCACTCCCAAATTTAAACATTGAGTTGCATTTAAAATTGTGGTTCTAACTTTTTATTCCATGGATAAAATCCTACAGTGTGACCATTCAAAGTTACTGAACAGCTCTGAAAAAGCCATTCAAAGCTACTGAACAGTACTTTCCTGTGGTACTGTTTATTATGCTGTACAAGGTGTTTCTGACTTTTGAGTCTGTGGATGAAATCCTAAAGTGTGACCATTCAAATGAAAGCTACTGAACAGTACTTTCCTGTGGTGCTGTTTATTATGCTGTACAAGGTGGTTCTAACTTTTGAGTTTGTGGATAAAATCCTACAGTGTGACCATTCAAATGAAAGCTGTTGAACAGTACTTTCTTGTGGCTCCGTTTATTATGCTGTACAAGGTGGTTCTAACTTTTGAGTCTGTGGATGAAATCCTAAAGTGTGACCATTCAAATGAAAGCTACTGAGCAGCACTTTCCTTTGGTACCGTTTGTTGTTCCGTATGTTGCAAAAATAACTTTAGACTTTTCCTTAAATTTAGATATTGACCGTTCTCGGGAGTAAAAGGGATTAAGAGTTAACTTCTGATCTACATCACCCTTTGATCTCTCTGACTTATTCTCTGCTAGCAGCTCTCAAATAATTTACATTTTTGATGTTACATTCATGAATGATGGTAACATCCAATCAGTAACATTATCTTAGCATAACAGTCTTTACGGTGCGTGTTCAGGTACAAAACTCTACAAGAGCACACAGCCTCTTTTTTTGTTCTTCTTCTTTGCTTCGGGGGTTTTTCTGTTGATTTGTCTGACCAGATCGTAAAAGATTTCATTGACGTTGATCTTTGATTTTGCCGATGTTTCCAGAAAGGCACTGAAATGAAAATAAAAATTAAAAAAAATTATTACTGTGTAAACTGCTACTACATCTATACTCACTGTGAAGGAGCAGTGTATGGGCAGTCAGGGTTCTCGATGACTTTTTAATCATCTGTTCCATTTCTGTTAACAGCCGTAACAATGTGGCACATGGCCAAAAGGTCTTACTAAAGTTTGTATTGAAACACCTTGATTCACGGCTGTAGCACTTACTAGTGACACCCCTCACAGGTGTTATGGGTCCAACTGAGAACACTGGCAGTGTATGATTGTAGTGATACACTGTAGTGGCAGTGGTCTGTGCATCAGAAAATTGAGCTGCGGGTCAACTGGTTTAATCTTGTTTCCTGATACACAAACCAGCAAGAAGTGGCTGATATATGGGCGACTAGGGTCCTAAAACATTGAAACCTTGCTCACATTAAATTATTGTTTTACTGAGATTAGATTTAAAATATAAAAAAAAAGGCTTACCAATTACTAAATTGTTTTGCGAGGTTCTGTCCTTGATCTTTTCCAACAACTCTTTCGTCTTCCAAGTCACATTTGTTCCCGACAAGGACCATTGGTACCTGAATATGAAATGACAATATTAACCTTCATGACCATACATTCTTTTAGCTATCTGATCATTTCTTAATTCTCATCACCTGTCTGTTTGACATGTATTGATATTGGAAGGAGAAATTAGATGTTGATCACTAGAATTTGATGGTACATCAAGACAATATCCCCTAGTTGATGATTTTCTTAATTCTCACCACCTGCCTGCTTGACAATGTATTGATATTGCAAGAGGAAATATGTGAAGATGTCGGAGCATAACCATTCTACGTCACATTTTGGTCTTTGTTTTTCTTTTGAATTTTTGCATGTGGTCTCCAATTTAATAGAAAACCACAGCCCAGTATTTTTTTCCCCGCTGGTCTGCGCTTCATTTTCGAAAAAATGTATGCAAAAAAACTCAGTGGCGCTTTTGGGGTTATTTTGTTGAACGAGAAACAAAAGAAACCTTTTGTTTTCCCGAACAATGAAATCAGCAAAGCGTCGCATAGCCACTAGTTGTTTTTTCCGATTGCATACATTTGTACGTTTTTATCCGAAAATGAAGTGCAAACCAGCGCAAAAAATACAGGGCTGTGGTTTTCTATTAAATTGGAGACCACGTGCAAAAGTTCAGCTCATTTGGATGAAAAAACAAAAACAGTCCAAAATTTGACATAGAATGGTTATGCTCCAACTTCTTCAAGTAATTGATAACTTACATCATCTGTATCCTTCACTCTCAAGATTTGTTCTCTCAAGTCATGTAGATCATTGAATGTTGACTGTGCTGTGATGGAGTAAACCAACACAAAACCTTGACCATTCTTCATGTACAAATCTCGCATGGCTGTAAATTGTTCCTGTAAACAGTCAGACATATTGAAAAGGATTAGAGGAATGCATAGATCAGAAACTACTTTTGTCAACATTAACAAAGACAGTTTCATGATCTTGAACCTGAATTGAAAATGATACTGTTTCGGAAGTCTTAATGCAGAACTGATGTCATTATTTTTGTTGATGAAAAGAAGACGGCAGCAGCCTTAAATTAAAATTACTCAGTGGTGTTTAAGGAGAGCATGGGTTATTAAATGGCTGAATAATAAAAGTTGTATGCTATTGCTACTTTTGGTGTATGTTTGTCCATTAGGATTTTGCAAGTAAATCATGTAGATGTAGATGTAGATTGTGGATCTAGAAAGATGTAATGTTTATCATTTCACAAGCGTGGGGCAAAAAAAAAAATGAGTCCCTAACAGGATTCGAACCTTTGACCTTCCGTACACAGGACAGATGCTCTAACCACTTGAGCTGCAAAAGACTCATGGCAAACTAGGTCATATACTACATGTAGGTTCATGTATGGCGTATATTGGTGGATTGTTACCATCAGAATTATTTATTATAAAATTATTATCAAAATTATTTATGGTAAAATGAACTTTATACTTTTTTCTGCAGGGTCGCAACCTTGAATAGAAGGTTGTTACTTTCACAACTTCACCTTAACAAACATCAAATTAAATCATTTTTCTCTTTGGGTTGTACTTTCATTGTAAATCTTTACAACTAAACACTACATTTTAGAATTTTGTTTACTCAAATCCCGATTAACTCAAACTCTAGCTAACTCAAGCTAAAAGTGCCTTACTATATCACTGTAATTTGATCCCTTGCAAATTCTACTTTAATCAAGATGAAAACTTAAATTCTGTTTCCTTTGATGGTTCAAGTTATCAAGCAAAGAATAGTAAACAGTGAAAGACACAACTTGTCATATGTTGACTCAAATTTTACAGATATTTATCATCAAACAGACTTCTGGTGGCTTGAAACTACACTCTGTTACATAATTTCCTTGTTGCTGTTGTCAGGGTTTTTTTAAGGGGGTGGGGGAGAACTTATAAACTACTTTAGTATATACTGAAACAGTGGATAGCATTGTTGGCGCGCTCTGATTGGCTACTGAAACTCGTAATAGCAAGTGCTATTCACCTCCCAGAAATTTGCGCACAAAAATTGTTATCGTTGACAGGAATAAATGAGTTAAAAAGCATCATTTTCGTTATATTATCTCACTGTTTCAGTATATACTAAAACAACTATTCACCTCAGTGTAGGTGGGTAGTGGTGGATATTTACCGAGCCGCGAAGTGAATAGTTGTTAATTTCCAAAAAAATGGGTTATTAGCCATTTGATGTACATTTCCACAAATATTATTTGTTTTGGGGGGCTAGAAAACGAAATCGAACAAAATAAGCTAATTGGATCATACAGTATGAATAATTAATGTAGATAAATGTAGTGTTTTTAAATCCAGTAATTAGTTTCACACATTGATCCCCACTGCTGAAGAAAAACAAATCACATGCCGCCTAAATATTAAACAAACTGAATTTTTTATTTTTGAGAAAAAACCGGACATTCTTTCAGTAGAACGCGGAAATATTCGAATTCTGGGATTTGTCCTGAACATGAGACGAAATTTTATGCGACAAATCAAGTTCTGTAAAAAATTTCCACTTCCCTAAACGAAGCAACAATTTTATTGCCATTTGAAAACGCCATGATTAAAAGAGAATTAGAAAATTGCGATAATGTAAAGTAATGTGATTGTTTTGCCAAGGCGAATAAATGATAAAATGTGGTAGCTAAACTCTTATGTTGTAAAAAGTGCGAACTGTTCATTTGACAACAAATATGAATATACATAAGACAAAAATTTTCAACTGAAGTTAACTTAACCAAGCGAAGGGTTTTTCCCACCGATCCATCCCGAAATAGTGGGGATATTTACCGTTCCCGCCGTGTCCAATATCTCCAGCATACATTGCTGCCCATCAACTTCAACTTGCTGGGAGGAAAGAGAGATGAAACGTCATGAATATTTGAAAGAATGTCGAGTGTTTCTAACACAGTGTAACCGGATAGACGCCGGGTGGTGATAGCAAATTACAACATGAACATCTAAAATACCTTTCGATACGAATCTTCGATCGTCGGGTCGTATTTCTCAACGAAAATCCCCTGCACAAACTGTACAGTCTAAATAGATAAAACAAGAAAAATGAATTAGTTTAGGGGTAGGGAGAAATCAAAACGAAAATTGTAGTTTCAAATATTGTCGCCTTCTTGTTTTTCCGAGGTTGGGAAATCAATATTCTTCAGCATCAGTTTTCGTTTCAATAGGAACGTTCAAGTTATACTTACTAAAGCACTCTTGCCAACACCTCCAGAACCGAGAACGACAAGCTTGTATTCACGCATCATGGACAGGAAACTTCAGTTATAAACCTACAACCAACGAAAGAGACACCGCCATTAACTTATAAAAACCAACAAGTACAATTGAAAATTTCTCTCGCGGGATTGCTCCAATTCAAAAATCCTTTGAACAAGAGAGAGTTTAGACGTTAAGAAATGCGTTATTACCTTTAAAAACACCGGAATTGTTGCCGATTTTTCGGGAGAAAACAATAAACACAAGACTAAAGTCGGGACGCTCCCTCGTAAATCTTGAGCTAGCAATACGGGTGTGACGTACACAGCGGCTGAAACTGTCTTATATAGCCTCGCTTTGGAAAGGCTATTTTTAACACTGACAGGGTGGTGGTATAAGAACCACTTAGGCACTCTCAGACGGGGCCATTTGTTCCCATGTTCTTGTCGGCACTTTGATTTTTTCTCTCCCTTTTAATCTTCAAAATCGACTATTTCAAAGTTTATCAAGAGAATTTCCAACACCTCTAAAAGATTTACAAAAATAACAGCAAATATTTCTTCTGTAGCAAAATTTGGCACAAAATTATAAATATTGGCCAGTTTCCCAGCATTGCTTGCAAACGTGGAATGAAAGAAATATGGCGTCCGTTTTTCGTGTCTGGAAAAGAAAATGAATCTTTAGATGATTTAAGTTATAAAATTAATTGCTATTTTGGGTGCCGCTAATTAGAGATTTCATACTACACAGCAGCGATGGCATCGATTCAAAACAATATTTTTCGAGAAAGCCAGGAAGAGCACGCTATAACTAGCGAAACGAACGTCGGCAAAAAGCGAGCGTCCAAAACTCGTTCTAAAGTCTGGGAGAAGGTTGTTTGGTTTACCAGCAAGACGAAAGGCGGTAAAGACAACAAAGCTGGCTCAGAAACGTTCGTCAGCACTTCAGAGGGACGAAAAAACAATATAGGAACGAATGTGTATTGCCTTTGCGTTGAAAACAACGGATACCACAACAAAACGAACCAAAAAGTGCGGAAAGTTCGAAGCTTCAACTACCTAAAGCGACGAAAAGTGCGACAGTTTGGCGATCAGTTAAGCTCAGTTGCAGTTGTGGAGGGCGCTAACGTGCAAGACTGTGGCACAGCCACGGGAACTTTTCATGATTTTCAGTCCGAACGAAGAATTTCTCGACATGAAAGGTTAGCTACAACGAGCAGTAACAACAACCTTGTGGGCGAAAGAGCGCGCGGGGCGAATCTACCGCAATGTGAAGTAAAGGAAAACGTTAAAAGCGTTTCATCTTTACCCCTGCATGATTTGTCATTACACGAAGGCTGCGTTGGTTTATGTACATCTCCAAGCTTTCCTAGAGTGAAACGTAGTGTGAGTTTTTCGGGCCCTGCTTACAATAGTTGGCCAAGAAGAAAGCCACGAATTAAGAAGAATGATGAAGAATGCCCTAGACGTTTTATCACTGCCTCTCCTATTTTTTCTGAGGAGAATCTACCCAAGAAGAAGGAAATTCTGTTGACTGGCACCTCTAAACTGGAAGAAAAAAGTGTAAATGCTAAAGCTGAAAGCAATTTCGCATGTGATATTTGTTGCCCCATTTTAGGACCAAACACTCCGCTTAAAAGTGACTGCAGCAGTGGTTCTCTCGAGCCAATAGGGGAATGCTCTAGTATATGTATTGCCGCTAGTCCAGATTATTCTAACAATGTATTGGTCAAGGAGAAAACAATGGTACCTCTTGTGCCTGATCTACAAGTGGAAGAAGCAAAAAGTTTAACCTTTTCAAGTGAAAGCAATCACACAAATAGCATGAATTGCCCTGATTTAGGATCAAATGCTCTGCATGAAGGTGAACATGTAAAAAGAAATAGTAATGGGTCAGTTGAGCCAATGGATATCCCGGAGTATTACCCCAAAGTGCCTGATTTTCAAACTGACCAGCATATCTTAGAATCGCCAGACATTTTACAAGACAATTCTTCACCAGGAAAGACTGCTAACATATCATCAGATAATACCAAAATTGACTCCGGTTTTATTGTTGTGCAGTGTGATGCACCAAAACTCTTGCCTTGTAGCCCACGATCAGTTGAGGACAGTGAAAAAGTTGATGCGACAATTGATTCCCTGGTTGCTTGTGGTGAACCTCAAACTTTACGGGCAAGAAGTGAGCTTCCATGGCCAAGAAAGCCAACGGTTAATGGACAACAGTTTAAAAAGAACACCGAGGTATTTTATGTTTAAAAAAATGCTTTTCAAAACCAATCATATGATATGCATGATAGTTGATAATAGCTAGGGTGAGAGTTTTAATCCCAAGCTATTGTTGATTATCATGTTTGCGAATACTGTACAAACAGTGCCTGATAGGGCACAATGGTTGGTCAAAAGTCACATGGGTGAAGTCTGCCATAGCCTGCATGGGAGGGGGGAGAGGGTTTGAAATAGGAGAGGGGAGAAGGGAAGGAATGCCTACTATAGGAACTGGGCTATTTGCATTATGCCCACCGATTTCCTGGTAATTGAATTATGTCAACTGTCATTACATGTACGTTCACCAATATTATTAGAAACTGGCGCATGCTTTTATGCATGGATGACTTCACGTGAGAATTTACTATGTTTACCGCCCAGCACAAATTAGCCAATTGGAATTTTGCGGCTGCCAACATCGGCAGAAATGAACAAAAGGGAGTTTTCATTGCAGGCATTGGGAGGCCCCCAACTCCTACACTGTAACTTGACTTACATCAACTTACTATTGCACGACTTGTTGGCCAATATTTTATTTCTTTTCGGGCATCAGTAGAGACCGATGACTTGATTTAGGTTTGTGTTGTGATTCAAATTTTTCTATTGGTTTGGAATTTTCAAACCAGTTTAATTTTTAGCTCCCTTTGTCTCAGCCTTATTACCATAATCTAAGACAAGGGAAAATAAAAATTAAACTGCGTCAATGTTTTAACCAAAATATATGCTACTTTAGGTGGCCAGCAACAGCAGACCAATAATCATCATGTATTACATGCTTGGTCAAACAATCAAAACTATCATCAATGATCATAAAAATTTTGAACATGTTCAAAGTGAATGACAGCATGTGATAGTTGATGATAGTTTGTGTTCAGATGGAAGTGCAAGAAGGTTTAGAAACTTAATTTTGTCAGCACTCGCCATTTGGGCAATTGACTTTCAGAACTGCAAAAACAAATGTACAATTTGTACTTGTCCAATTTGTGTTGGGCAATTTGAATGTTAACATTATCTGTAATTATGTCATGATGTAAATAGTCTTATTTATACTTTTTAAGGACTTTTAGGGACTTTTTATTCTAGTAGTTTTAAATATTTTTATACATTTTAGGAACTTTTTATTCTAGCATTATTGTATTTTAGTAATTAACAGGACCCCCTTTGATACCAGTGTTTTTACACTGACGGGGTTATCCTGTTTAAATATTATGTTATTATTTATTATTATTATTATCATTATTATTATTATTATTTGTGGAGGTGCGGTGGTCTAGTGGTTAGCGCATCAGACTTTCAACCTGAAGGTCGGTGGTTCAAGCCTGGTCTCTGCAGTCGTGTTGTTTCCTTAGACGAGAAACTTTATTCCACATTGTCTCTCTCCACCCAGGTGTATAAATGGGCACCGGCAACAAATGCTGGGGGTAATTTTACAATGGGCTAGCATCCCATCCAGGGGGGAGTAGTAAAGTTATACTCTCAGTCGCTTCTTGCTACAGAAACTGGGTTGAGCTCTGGTAGTTGTGAGCCATCAGGCTTGTGAAGACTTACCTTTCACCAAAGTGCTTATTTCCATCCCTGTGCAAGTTTGAACTAAAAAGTCTATTGTCAACAACCATTGACTATCATGTACCATTTGATCTTGATTATATATAGATTTATTAGTATCTAATTTCTCCTTGAATCTTTACTACATGATCAAACCTACCTTTTATGAGAAAAAAAATGATTACCTGGGTGTTTAAGGGGCCGTCAACATATTCACAAGTTCCCCGCTTAACGTCCACTGGACGTTAAGGTCAGACCCCCCCCTTAACGTCCACTTAGAATTTTTGCCTGGAGCGATGTTTTTTAATAGTCGGGTGAATACAGTTTGCGAGACTACTGATGTGTGAAACAACAAACATTATTTGTAAATGGGTTTTAGAATATTTAAAAAAAAGACTGACAGTTCCTCATACCTGTTTTGCTAAAACATTTTTGTGTCCACTTTGTGCCTTTTCACGGCTCTCTGTGGCATTTCTAGGATTAAAAACTAACAATTTCATACTTGCTCCAAATGCCCCGTGCTAACGTCCAAATCTCGACTCTCCCTACCCCCCCCCCCCCCCCCCCCCTAAACGTGTCGAATATGTCGACGGCCCTTAACGAATTTCTCCCTACTAGTACAGAAAGAAGGATATGATGACTAGTAAGGAGAATTTGGAAGTTGAGATAAGGGCTTATGAAGGCTTTGCCTTTGTGTTTGTTAGGTTATTTTGCAGTGGTTCAGAGAATTTAATGATGAACAGAAGAATGTCCTGATTAGACAACTGTTGGTGAGTTTATTAATAGGAAGCTTTAGCAGCTGCTGTGGCAATGGCATTGAGAACAACACAATACAATAGGTTTAATGAGTGAAAACAATGCCTCGGCACTTGTGTTTTACATTTTGGTATGTTTCTTTGCCGTTCCTTTGAAAACAATAACAAAAGATCGAATTAAAAGTTTTGCGGGGAACATGAACACACAATGGTTAATTTTCCTCTCTCAATTTGAACTTGAAAGACGTCCCTATGAATTGAGCTCCTGGACAATTTAGTTACCTTAGACAAAGTAAACAAATTGGATCAAATGATTGCAAAGTAGTTTAAGAACACGAATTCTTTTTTCAAGTGACATTTTCATCATGGTTGCTAAAGCTCCCTCCCTCCCTTCTTTTATGGACATTCAAATATCTGTTGGGGTGTTTCAAACCAGTTTAATTTCTATTTTGCTTTGTCTTATTACCATAACGATAAATCTCCTTGAAAACAGCTTGAAAAAGGCCCCAGCTTCTCTTGATATTCTGTATCCTTACAGCCAATTTTCTTTCCTTTGTATATGATTCACCCTTTATCATGGTGTTGGAAAATTTGCAGATCACCTCTTTTTATGAGGGGGATGAATAGGCAGTGTTCCATATAAGAGAGGGGTCTCAGGTCAATAACCCGACAAGGCTGGCTTCCTGACCTGACAAATCAAATGACTAACTTTAAAAATTTTAGAGGGACCCACAACCTGTTGACCCGTTATAATTATTCATCAACTCCCTGCCTTTGAAAGTTAACTGGAACACTGAATAGGGGGTTTGCAAATCTGCTAATCCATTACATTTTGATAGTTGATTCCATCGATCCCCAAAACATTATGCTCAAATGTGAATCCTTAAATTATTTGTTAACTTTTGATATGTAATAAAAATCTCCTAACCTGAATCCTTGCTGGTATGGGATTATTTTGATTCAGAAAAAAAGGCCTTCTGGAGTTTTCTCGCGCATTGTAGGTGAATATCAACAGAATATTTAAGCAACATCACAGGTTGACCACACATGATCTCAACAACAACAGGTCTATAAGGAGTTAAGATCTAATATCCAAACTATATCAGAAACAAAAGCCGGGGACCAAAAACAGGATAAATCTGACATCCACTATATTGGTGTGATCCATGGCACAAGTCTGTTAAAAGTTTTCTCTGAATCTGAAATCCCAGCAAAATTATTTACAAAATCCGCTGATCCATAGACCTATTGTCCCCCCTTCTTTTATGACAGTTATTGTGTCCAGGAATGAGCTTTGAATCCTCGGTCTCACTCCTAGAGGGACTGGGGTATACTCTGTACTGAAATCTCACAATGTAAAAAAACAAACTGTTTTGAAATAAAAGTTTTGATAAATAATGAACCAAATAATTAATTTACCAGGTTATTGTACTTAACTCTGAAAACTCCTATTAATAAAAATATATAGTAATAATTGTTTTACTCATTAATAGGAGCGTTCACACTTAATTAATCTGGTTAATTAATTTAATACTTGGTTCATTTATTTTATTAGTTATCAAAATTATACTACAAAACAGTTTGGTTTTTTTACATTGTGGGATTTCAGTGCAAAAACAAAAATTGAGAACAAAAAGGCATTTGAAGCTGTTTTTGTAAATTTATCAGAAGGAAAACATTCTTAGCAATCAACATGCAAATTTTCCTTGAACCAATTAAAACAACAATGGCTGCGGCCACACTTGGTGAGTAAACTGGGTTATTTTTTTAGAAACCCTGTTAAAATTCCAAAATAAAATAACTCAGTGGAAAGGTGTTTGTAATGAAATAACCGAGTTTATTTTTCTGAGAAGCCGCACTTCAGAAGGTTGAACTTTAAACGTGAGAGATCATGATGATGTTATCATAGCGAGGTGGTTTAAAAAACCTTACTCGGTTAAAAAAATATTTGTTCTTTAATTAACTTCCATGGGAACCGCTAACACGGTTTAAATTCAGTGAATGCCAAAAATATGCAGCCACAACAGTAATTTTGTTAAACCAGTTAATTTAAATTAATTAATTGGAAATAACATGGTTAATTGCTCTAGTGCAGGCACAGCCAATACTTAACAAAAAAACAACAACAAAAGTTAAAAAGTGGATTATGCAAATGTAATCAGCCCAATTATTAAAAGATTAGAAACTCAGTCGGATTCCAACAATATAATGAATCTAATTGGTGAAATATGAATTAAATAAAAACAAACTAAGTCCAAAATATTAGCTATAAGCTTCTAACCATCAAAACATATCACAAATATTCGGAGAAAGAACATGTTCACTTCAGTGCAATGTGTGCCTGGTGTAGTTATTATGGGCCAAGCCCAGGTTAAGTTGAAACTGTTTATATATTTTATATTTTTTTTTGCATTTTCTATTCTAGTTAGTTTTTTTAAAGCTAATGCATAGGCACTTCAATATATATTTTTATTATTGATAGTATTGTGGGTTTTTTTTGGAAGATTATTAATGGTAAGGAAAGGTGCATAAAATGTTTTTCTCAAGTTACCATAAATTATTGGTTGAGTTATTTTATTAGCTGACACATATAAGAGGAAAAAAGGAAAATATTAATTTTTACATTTCTATCACAGGAAAAAAGCTTTTATAATATTACTTATTTACTCCCTGCTGTGCCTGTTGATGCTAACAGCAGAGCTTGGTTTTTCTGTTATTTTTATAACAAGGTGAACATGTGGTCTCGGAAAAAAAAACTTTCCAATCAGATAAATATTGTTTTAAATCTTTCTTTGGTTTAAAAATTTCCAAACCAGTTTATTTATTTTCCTTTGTCTCAGATTCATTGCCATAACTGATTCAAAGGAAAACAAAAATCGAACTGGTTTAAAAAATTGAAAAAAAGGAGATTTGACCACAGGTTTACCAGCCTCTGTTTGTGCGGTGTGCTATGCATCTGTAATGCCTGTATCTGTTTATAAAACTCGCTTCACTAAAGGCAAAATTTACGGCTCTTAAAACAGATGAAAATGAAATAAATACTCTCATAATCACAGCCATGTTGTTTGACTTTGTTTTTCTGTGTTTAATTTGCGATTTGTGGCTCGTGAAAGCCAAAGTGATATTTTTAAAATAATGGTTTGACTTGCTCAACAGTAGAGAAAGCGAACCATTATTTTGAAAATACCATTTTCGCCAGCCACAAATTGCTAATTAAAAATTAACACAGATAAGCAAAGTTAATCAACATGGCAGTGAAAATTGAAAGTTTTTATTTCATTAGTTTTAAGAGCCCTAAATTTTGCCTTAAGGACGTTTGCGCTAATTGTTTATGCGCATCCTTACTGCGCACGCAATTCATGTCACAACACCATGCTACGTCATGCACGAGCGCGCGCGCAAGAGAAAAAAATCTAAGCACATAAAGGACTGGTAGCCGTTGCTTAGATTTAACTCGCTTGGATGGTCGGTGACCCCCAATTTTTTTTTGATTGATAATTTTCTTTGCCACTTCTCAACAGATTGTGAAAAAATGAACGAAAAATCAATGTAGGAAGTTTAATTTTTTCCCATTTTTCTACCCGCGCGACATTGAATCCTGCCAATTTGTGGCTGTCAGAGTTTGCAAATGCTGTTGTTTAAAGATTAAATTTACTTTAAAAAACGTCACCAGTTGAATGAATTTGCTGAACAGACGTACTCGCATAAAATGTGGGAAAGAAAGTTGCATTTTAGAGATTTATTTGCAATATTTTTAGACTAACAGACAATGGGGTCTCATCCCGTAAGAAAGACCAATTTTTCAAAATTAGGGTCACCTTTCAGCTATCTTATCTCAGAAACGAAGTCGGTGACCCCCTCATTTTTTTGCATTTCTGACACGAACAACTCATAATCTAGCTGTAGCAAAAGTTTTATAAAAAAATCAATGTTAGAAGATTTTCGCGCGAACGTCCTTAAGTGAGGTTGGTTTTATAAACCGATGCAGCCAATACAGGTGCACAGCATACCACCCAAACAGAGGCTGGTAAGCCTGTGGATTGACTGTTCTCCTCCATGGATGGGTTGCATCCTACTAAAAAACAATGTTTTATTTATTTTATAGGAAGAATGCGAGTTGCCGCAGATGCACATGTTGTCCATTGCTATGGAGCCCATACTGCACAAAAGCTGTCCACCCAACTGTCAAGACATGCTTTCTTGGTTGCCTCATCATGTTGCTTTGCATGTGCTGTCCTTTCTTGATTTAGGTAATAAAATGAACAATTTATGTGGATTATTGGATATGTTGTAGTTAATTTTTTATCTCAGTTAATTTTTGTTTTTCCTTTGTTTCAAATTCATTAACATATATTACCATACCCAAAAACAATGGAAAAACAAAAATTAACTGAGATAAAAAATTAACTACAACAGATATTTATTTGGATGAAATCAGTAAGTGTGACCAATTTAACTGAAAGCTTGAGCTGGTTGTCATTTCTTGTGATGCTATTAGTTATGGAATATTTACAGAAAAAATAATAATTTAGAACTTTTTTTGAGTTTGATTAACACAGTAATAAATTCCTGTTTATGCCCTTCTCTTTGGTCAATCTTACTTTCTTTTTTCTTGTAAGCATTGTTTAAAACTAAATCGCTAATCTTGCTACAGTACGTTTTGTCCAGTGAAGTTTAACAAAAATGGTTTTACATGTGGCAGGGGGATATACTAGTAATGCATTCAATATAGTTTTGACAGTCTGATCAATTAAGCCAAATAATATCTAAAGTCTTGTAGTAATTATTATCAGTAACATCCTTCTATTAAAACCAGTGTGTTTATAATACGAAACAGTGAAATAGCAAAATGAAAATTCACCTTAAGCCAATAAGTGACATGGATGCTGGCCAGAACACAACCAACAAATGCCAAATGGACCACAACACGATCATACACAATTCATAGTCCTATTCAACACTGCTAGATTGTAACCAAAACAATCAAGACTTGTCTGATCACTTTTGTTTTTTCCTCCAGTGAGTTTAAGTCGGTGTAGTCAAGTAAATCGAACATGGAACAATTTGGCTAGTTCTCCGTTACTGTGGCAGAACTTGTGTGGGTAGGTTATGACTTTATTTGCAGAGATTTACACTTTCCTGCTCTGGAGTAAAATTAATAATAAATTATTGTTAGCAGTAACTAGGTTTCTTACCAGGGTGGGGAGAGGGAGGGGGGTACTCTGTATATCTTTGGTTGGGGGTGTGCCGCTGGGACTCTAAAACCTTTACACTATACCAGACCATGTTCAGCTGCATTGTGCAACCCTACTCTATCCCAGACTCACTACTTTCCAGAAACTCTGTCTTTGTATTACTGGGCCGAGTTTTTCAAAGCCTGATTAGCACTAATCCTGGATTAACTATCAACAGAACATATGAGTTATCATGGTAATTAACCCTGGATCGTCCTTCGAACAACTCAGCCCTGGTCAATTTCCTGGTAAATAATAATAATAATAATAATAATAATAATAATAATAATAATAATAATAATAATAACATAATATTTATATGCTAATGATATGCTATTTGCAAACAAAACCCTCTGATTTCTATACTCTCTCCTAGTGTAAACTGTTTGAAAACCATATCCTTTACAGTGGCACATACCAACCAGGGGAGTCTGACAGGTTCTGAGCATCCTTGAAAGACCTGGAATTTAATTAATGATTGCAGGTCTTGGAAAGTCCTGGAAATTTGGAAGTATGGGGGGGGGGGGGGGGGGGGGGGTATTCTTATATATAAGCTATACGGGTATGTGCCACTATGAAGGGTATGGTTTTCAAGCAGTTTAGTATGGGATAGGGTATAGAAATCAGAGAGTTTTGGTATAGGATAGGGTATCATTTGCCGGGAAACTGATCAGTGGTATGAAGAATAAAGTCTAGAATAGGAATTGAAACTCGGAAGAGAAAAAGCCTTCCCTAGACAGAAAGAAAACCATTGTAGCAACATCATTGACAGATACAGTTTTTAAAAAAGCAAGTCTGGGATAGGGTAGGGATTTTTCTAGTATAGGGTTGCAAAATCAGCTGAACATGGTCTGGTATAGGGTAAGGGTTTCAGAACCCCAGCGGCGCACACCCACCCAAAAATATTGCCTGGGGCAAGTACACTTCATACAAATCATAAACTTAAGGATATCAGTCAGACAGCCCCTCTCATAATCAGTGAGAGGGTTGAACTTACGGGGGGTGACAACTCTAACAAACGCTGTTTGGGCAATACTGTGTGGAACTGAAAGTTGTCCCGAAAATTTGGAATATCTTCCCGATTTTTTCGGAGACATTCTTGCAAAAATTTTAAACTTCCCGAAATTTTAACAACATTATCTCATGTTTCCCCGAAAATGTTTTAAGTCTCCCGATTCCCGGCAAAATCTTCAGATTCCCGGAAGAATTTTGTTTTTCTCCCGAAACAGGCCTTCTTAGAGTTGTCACCCCCCATGAACTTTCTGCATGTAAATTTCTCACTATTTTACCCTTTCACTCCCAGAGTCAACATTGTAGCTCTAACTTTTGAGTTTGTTGACAAAATCCTATGGTGTGACCATTCAAATGAAATCTCTTCAGCAGTGCTTTTGCATGGTACCATTTGTTCTAACTTTTGAGTCTGTGAAGGAAATTCTAGGTGTGACCATTCAAATGAAACCTCTTAAGCAGTACTTTTGCATGGTACCATTTGTTCTAACTTTTGAGTCTGTGGACTAAATTCTATGGTGTGACCATTCAAATGAAACCTCTTCAGCAGTACTTTTGCATGGTACCATTTGTTCTAACTTTTGAGTCTGTGGCCGAAATCCTATGGTGTGACCATTCAAATGAAACCTCATCAGCAGCACTTTTGCATGGTACCATTTGTTCTAACTTTTGAGTCTGTGAACGAAATTCTATGGTGTGACCATTCAAATGAAACCTCTTCAACAGTACTTTTGCATGGTACCATTTGTTCTAACTTTTGAGTTTGTTGACAAAATCCTATGGTGTGACCATTCAAATGAAACCTCTTCAGCAGTACTTTTGTATGGTACCATTTGTTTTTCAATATTCTACGAAATTAAATTTGGGATTTTTCTTGAATAATTTTTATTTTTGTCCCTCTTGCAAATGGAGGGAGTTAAAGGGTTAGGACTTAAATTGGAGCTCTGAAAACTTATCTGCACGAGTCCCATGTTAGTCCAAAATAATAATTTGTTTCTGAGAACTAAGAGGACAAACCAGTGAGTATTTATTTACTAACTTACAGTTTGTTATTTGTATAATTTTGTTGATCCTTCAGACAGCCTGATTGGCAGTTATCTAGAATTGCCGAAGAGAAGGAAAAGAAGAGATACACCTCAGATGATGGCACAGTCCAGGTATTGTATGCCATGTCCTTTTCTAGTACAAACTGTTTTTATAATTATTTTTGTCTAATATTATTTTAAAGAGGGAAAAAAATACACTTGATTTTTGAAAACATGTTTTGATTGTTTCAATGATCTTTACCTCTTTAAGCCCTACATGTACATGTAATATCAAAATTTAAATTCTTATTTCTTTTCCCTATACATTTCGTATAGAAGTAGTGGAGAGAAATTGTTTACATATTAAGAGAATTTATCTTGTGTGATCATGTCCTAAATTCTCATGACCTTTTTTATTGATAAGGCATTGATACGACAAGGAGAAATTTGATGCTGATCACTCTTAGGGCTTAAAGGGTTAAAGTGCCTATAACCCCTAGAAAGTTATTTTCGGAATCAACTCTATGTACATTGAATAGTTGAATGGTAAAATATTTCTGGTTTTGAACGTCGCGTTTGTGAGTTATAGAGATTTGAATTTACAAAATGCTAATTAGATGACGTCAACCCGGGAATTTGCCATTATTTCTACACCAATTTACAATGCGCAGTTTACAGCTTGAAGATAATTAATTTGATAAATGCTAAAAATAAACTGTGGATAGTCGATTGATTCATAAAAAATATGACTTGGAGGTGAAAACAAGTAGTTGTATAATAAATGATTCCCGGGTTGACGTCATCTAATTAGCATTTTGTAAATTCAAATCTCTATAACTCACAAACGCGACGTTCAAAACCAGAAATATTTTACCATTCAACTGTTCAATGTACATAGAGTTGATTCCGAAAATAACTTTCTAGGGGTTATAGGCACTTTAATTGATATCGTGTGACAGCTGCGGTTAGTCCATTGTTGATCTCATCTATCCCACCCCACCTATGAAAGATGACATGCACAAATGACACTAAGGTTAGTCACATGGTCCAGGTATGTTACGTCCTCAGTGATTCTTTTACGTCCCCATTGAAGATGAGACTGCCATTGTTGTGTGAACAACCACGGCATGTGTAGATCTAACATTTGCAGATATCATATAGCCAAGGCAGCACCTTTGTTCTCAGTTATTCTAAGATCCTGAGTGTTGGTCTGGCCAGGAGTCCTGCACTGCAGACTGGTGCTGTAACTCAACAATTGAATGCACTTGGTCATGTTTTCTATTGTCTTAGTTTATAATATGTAAGTTTATTCTATTTCAATCAGTGGAAGAAGATGTTTGCATCAAGGTACCTCTTGCATCAGAACTGGTTAAAAGGAAAATGTAACGTCCGTACATTTGAAGGCCATACCCAAGGTAAGAAAAAAAAAACATTTCACAGTGCTGAAGCTACATGTGCTCTCGCTGGACATAGTCTCTTTTCACTCTGTGCTTTGATCTCTTCAGTGGAACTTCATTTACCACTTCACTCCCAGAGTCAATTATGAAGACATGCAACATAGTTCTAACTTTTGAGTCTATGGACGAAAACCTATAGTGTGACCATTCAAATGAAACCTCTTCAGCAGTACTTTTGCATGGTACCATTTGTTTTTCAATATTTTACAAATTTGGATTTTTTGTAAATTTTTATCTTTCATGGCACTCTTGGGAGTTAAAGAGTTTTAATGCAGCCGTCACTGGGCCACTAATTTCTGGCCGTATTAACAGGGTGGCTGTATTAACGAGGTTGCTCTCATATATGTTAACTTTATAAAAAAGTGGCCCTAAAAAATAGGTAACCATATGAACACTAACAATGGCCAACAATAACACTAACAATGGCTTCCCTTTTTGCTCAATATTTTCCACAATGAAATTTAATCCTTTTTCACTCTCTGATACCTTTAGAGTACAGTACAATACAGTAAAGTCTCTCTCTCTACCCCTGTAAGGTGGACACCTCTCTAAGGCAGATGCCTCTCTAAGATGGACATCAATTATTGGCTGATTCTGGCCGAATTTCACTTGTTCGTCAGTAACTAAACTTCCTATTAGACAGACACCTCTCTAAGGTAGACGGCTAGAGCTGGTCGTGAAGGTGTCCAGCTTAAAGTTCACTTTTAAATTGGTTGAAACGATTTTCTTGTCAGGCATTTCATGCGTGCAGTTTGACGACATCAGGATTGCCAGTGGCTCTTATGACAAGATGATAAGAGTATGGGATATAAAGAGCGATGATTCTGATGTTGTGCTTACTCTTGCTGGACACTCTGGAACGGTTAGATGTTTGACTCTTGATGGCAACAGACTTGTTAGTGGCTCAGTGGATCGGTCTATCAAGGTAGAATTAACATGACAAATATCTTCCTGTAGTTAAGTCATAGTCAGGCTTACAGTTCAGAGACCCTAGCCTTTGTAGAAAGGCGTCGGGAAGAGGGGAACTGGGGAGAGAGGGAAAGCATGCCTGTAATAAAGACCCCCTTTTGTTTATTTCTGTGGACGCTGGCGGCCGCAAACTTCCGATTGGCTATTTCCCGCTCAGCGTTAAACAGTAAATTCCTGTGTGAAGTCTGCCATGCGTAAAAGTGCGAGCCAGTTTCTGATTGGAAAATGTATTGACAGTTGGCATAATTAGATCACTAGGAAATAGTTGGGCATTATGCAAATAGCCCAAATCTTATAGCAGGTGTTCCTTTCCCTCTCCTTTTTCACAATCTCTCCCCCCCCCCCCCCCCCCCCCCCCCCCCCCCCCCCCCCCCCCCCCCCCCTGCCTGTTTGTGCCTACTATATAGGCTATTCAGGTCCCAGTTGTTCAAAAGGTGGAGAGCACTATGCAGTAGAAAACATTGTTGTTTTTTATTATTGCTTACCTGGCCCCAGTTGTTCAAAAGGTGGATAGCGCTATCCACCGGATAAATCACTGTCCAGTGGATAAGTATTAACAAAATCCTTTGTGTTATCCACTGGATAGTGATTTATCCTGTGGATAGCGCTATCCTTCGGATAAATCACTATCCAGTGGATAAGTATTAACAAAATCCATTGTGTTATCCACTGGATAGTGATTTATCCGGTGGATAGCGCTATCCTTCGGATAAATCACTATCCAGTGGATAAGTATTAACAAAATCCTTTGTGTTATCCACTGGATAGTGATTTATCCTGTGGATAGCGCTATCCTTCGGATAAATCACTATCCAGTGGATAAGTATTAACAAAATCCTTTGTGTTATCCACTGGATAGTGATTTATCCGGTGGATAGCGCTATCCTTCGGATAAATCACTATCCAGTGGATAAGTATTAACAAAATCCATTGTGTTATCCACTGGATAGTGATTTATCTGGTGGATAGCGCTATCCTTCGGATAAATCACTATCCAGTGGATAAGTATTAACAAAATCCTTTGTGTTATCCACTGGATAGTGATTTATCCGGTGGATAGCGCTATTCACCTTTTGAACAACCGGGGCCTGCTGGATAATTATTTATCTGTTGGATAGTGTTACCACTCTTTGAACAATTGAAGTTGTGCCTGGAAAAAAGCCCTAAGTGACTTCTGATTAACTGCTAGATTCTCATTCCAAATTGCCTTGTATTCCCTTGTGAAACACAGGGAGAATTTGACTTTACATTAAAAGTCACTTAGGGCCTTATTTCACGCACCTCTTTTATTGGACCGTGGATGAGATGCTAGTTCATTGCAAGGTAACCCCACATCATTTTTTAGGCTTCCCTAACGTTGTTCCCATTTATACACCTGAGCATAGAGAGGCAAAATAGAGTAAAATTTCTTTTGTATTGAAACAACATCATGTCAGAGACAGCCTCAAAACACCCAACTTCAGATTAAAATCTGCCAATGAAGTGTGTGTTAACCATTAGACTACTTCTCCACCACTGAATATCAGGTTCTTTGTTGAAACTTATGCTTATGAACTCAGCTACCAGTGTAAACTATAATAGGGTATGATTTTAAATGACAGTGTATCTCTTGTTTCAAGGTTTGGGATTTATCATTTGAGTCATATTGGAGTGGTGCTTCATGTAAGGTGACAATGATTGGTCACATGCACACTGTTCGCTGTCTTCAGGTAAATCCACTAGCCAGTTTTTCAGTTTTCAGTTTTTTCTCAGAAAGTGTAAAAGATAAGGTCACACTTGAGCTGCAAGCCCCCCTGGACAAAGTTAGATCTTGATCCCAGTTTTTTTAGCTTGAAGCAGCTAGAAGTATTACAGAACTGTAAACAGAAATTCACTTGTTGACGGACTATTATTCCACACGGCTACAACGATCAGGTCTACAGGAACTATTGCAATCGATCTGTGTCAATTTTGTTGTATCTTAGTCTATATTAATAAGTTGTTACTTCGAGTGCATTTGCCACACCATTGAGCACTAGCCATTTTTGCAAGAACACAAAGTAAGCGAACACAATAGTCACGTGACTAAGCTGCTGGAAATGAGAAGCGGGGAACCCAGCAGCAACAATAATTACAACTCCTCCCTAGTCAGATGAGATGGTAGTTCATCACAGGTTACCTCGAGTAATATGTTGGCTCCTATATTTATACACATGGGTGGAGAGAGACACGGCAGAGACTAAGCTCCAATAATCCATCAACCGTAAATCAATGAACTGACATGCTAAATACTACAGTGTAGATACATGTAAGATCATCATGTGATTTTGTTACAAATTGCTATGGTGAGTCCTGGGACTCGTTTCATGAAAAATCATGAGTCCCATGCAGTCCAGAACCAATGAGTCTCAGTCCAAAAGCCAATGAGTCCTATATTAAAGTCTTATATTATCACTGACGGGAACAATCTTGGGTTCGTTGTCATTTGAAGCTGTATGAAGTGGCCGCCCTCCGAAACTTAACTTTTTTTGCCCCCGGCAGAGGTTGCAAAATCTTTTTGTCAGGATGCAGGATGCAGGGGTAACAAAATCACTGATCATACCACCACTTTCCCAGAAAGGGAAATAAAAAAATTATTTTGCCTTCATAGCAGGCATTATATAAACAAGGTGGTCTTTCTTTTGCTGTAGGTTGACGATGAGAAGGTAGTGAGTGGATCTTATGATAAAACACTGAAAGTTTGGGACATCAAGACTGGGAACTGCCGGCTTACTCTCAGGTAATTCATGGTTTTATTTTATGACTATCTAATTGCTAAAAAAGTCAGTTTTAGGTTCAGTCCACTTTCTCAATTAGTCAAATTAGTATGTTCCCAGCTGAATTTTACTTAATTGTTTGTAAATGTACTCTCTGTAAGGCGGACACCTCTTAAAGGCATACAGCTACAGCTGGGCCATAACGACTTTGCTGTAGCTTTGTTTACAAGTTATCCTTTTGCTTTAACTTTCTGAAGGAAAAAAAGGAGAACTGCGCCAGTACTAGTCAGCGGTACTTGGTTTCCAATGTACATGACCTGCTCCGGTGTCTATTCAGGCATCCACCATTTTGAACAGTCTATAGTTTATTCTCTCAGTTGTATTGCCATAGTTCTACGGAATTGAAGCCATATGTTCTCAAGGACTGTGCCTTGGCTCTCAGTAAATGTTTACTCAACTGGCGCAGGTTTTGCTTTCTTCTCACTCTTCGTCTTCAACTCTCTTCAATTCTCTTTGTGTTAACACAATCACAAATTTTTAACTTTTAGGGGCCATAATGCAGCTGTCTTGTGTGTCCAGTTTGATGACAGGAAGATTGTCTCAGGATCATATGACAAGACCATTAAGGTGATGAATAAAATTATCCTTAACTGCACTTTGACTCGTTCATTCATTTAGGGCCAGATGACATGATCTGGGCTGGCCTGATCAGCCATGCTGGCCAACCTTGCGATTACGTACAGTAAAAACCTCGGCCAGCCCGGTAAGCCGCCTGCCGGGATCCTGACATCACGTTGCCAGGATCCCGGCTAACTGGGCTGACATTTCTACATGTAATTGCCTATACCAGGCCAGCCTAGCTAACCGGGACAGCAAAAAAAAAGTGCCTCAGACCAAACCTTCTCGCCTGTGAATTGTCATGTTTCTTTCTAAATGACAAAGAGGTACACAAGACTGAACAGTTGTAAAAGCACAAAGAAAATTAGCTAAAATGCTGAAACATTCTACGCTTTGCCACCATTTTCAAAACAATTACTTTCAGCCAAAAACATTGTTGCTAAATTTAGCTCTGGCCAGGGCTGGCTCGTCTCATGTAATATCAGGCTGAAAGTCATCTCGGCAAACTGGGCCAGCCCAGCTCATTTAATCAAACCCTTAGAGAATTTTACATTAAGTTATTGAATTAAATCTTCAACTGGGCTTTGACTCATTTAGAGAATTTTACAACACTCATTGGTCAATTTGTAAGATACAGTAGAATCCCAATTTCTTGAACCTCCAAAGGAAAGGAAAATTGGGAGTTTGAGAAATTGGGAGTTTGAGAAATCGAATGTGGCGTCAAATTACACTTTATTGCTGAGGTATTGTTTTATCACAAGCAAGAACAACTGAACATTCAATTGTGCAACAGCAACATAGTATTTCCAGTAACAAATGACGGATTTGTTGCTTGCTGTGTAATATTTGAAAAAAAAATAGAGAATACAACTTGTTCAGAGGTGTTCATTTGCTCAAGGTGTGAATGTAACATAAATCGATCAGCGCGAAGTGTGGTTAATAAATTTTCAGAGGTTTGGGTTATTGAGGGTCAGTTTTTCTCACGGAAGCCCAAAGGACTTAGCGGTTCGAGTTTTCGGGAGTTTTGAGTTATCAAGGGTTTGAGAAATCAGGGGTAAAATGCAGTGTTCGAGTGAAGCAAATCCAGGGGAATCAAGATTATCGGGAGGCTCAAGAAACCGAGGGCTCAAGAAATTGGAATTCCACTGTATTTCCATCCACAAAGTCAAAGGTTAGAACCATTTTGTGCAGCATAAGTTGTTCTCAGGAAAATACAGCTCAATAGGTTTTATTTAAATGGCCATGGTGTTTCTATTTGTATCACAGGTGTGGAGTCTGGCCGAAGGCTCGTGTCTCATGACTTTAACAGGCCATCATGATGCCGTCACTTGTTTGAATTTAGCATTTGACAGCAGGAAGGTCATCAGTGGCTCTCTGGATCATAATCTCAAATTCTGGGATCTGATGAATGGGAAAGTGAGTACTAAGCCATCAGACACAAATTCATTCATTCATTCATTCATAATATTCATTTATTTTGTCATTAACCACATTAAAAATATATATAATAATAATAATAATAATAATAATAATAATACAATACACTAGGAATTTATAATAACTTAAAAGACGATAGACTACAAAATGTTTAAGGTGGTAGTGAACAGACTCAAAAGTTAGAACAAATGGTACCATGCAAAAGTACTGCTGAAGAGGTTTCATTTGAATGGTTACACCATAGGATTTCATCAACAGACTCAAAAGTTAGAACAAATGATACCATGCAAAAGTACTGCTGAAGAGGTTTCGTTTGAATAGTCACACCATAGGATTTCGTAAACAGACTCAAAAGTTAGAACAAATGAAGGGCCGAGAGCATGTCCAGCCTATATGACTTTTTAGGCCTTTTTCTATTTTTTCTCGCTCAGAATAGCTCAGAATAGCCTCATTTTATCGTACAACGAATAATATCACAAGCCCTTGTCGAATTTGCACTAACCCTAAGGAATTTGACCAATTTATCTGAAAAAAGCAGAGTTCTGGCCCTCCAGTGCTTTGACGGTACATTCAGAGCGTAATTTCGAAGCCATTTGAAAGCAGTTTGGCCGTGAGAATACGCGACTGCAATACTTCTGACCAGTGCCAACAACTAAACGAAAATACCGTTATTTACGCACGCCTGGCTCGCTTATCTATCGTGAGCTCACTGCGGCAACACATCGCCTCTGTAGCGTGTGTGTAAGCCAACGTGTATGAGGCCCGTCCGGTGATTGAAAGACATCATTAAGTCCGGAAATCCTTGAGTCTCTAGCACTTCTCAAAGAAACGAGTCGTGTTTCTTGTCCTTCCTTGTGTCTGAAGCGCCATTTAGCGCTCGACGTGAAAAACGGACCTTGGTCGGGAAGACGAGCCGGCGGGAAAGTCTGGAATCACTTCGGATCAGAAAAGGGGCAGCGTTGAGAGTTGTGGGCCATTTCCCATCCCGTGCCGTGGTCGAAATGCCCGATATCCGAAGTGCTTTGAGACTTGTAGTATTTTGCAATAACTTTCGGGTGGGAACTCCATTTCGGTTTTGTTGTAGGATTTCCCGACATGCTTTGCGACAGTGGTAGATGGGTCCGCTGTGCGTGGTCGGGCACTTGAAATACAGCTTTGGGCAGCTCGAAGTGAGTTGTTGCTGGCCGGCGGGAAGACGTTTCGCATTTGGAGTCTTTAATGCAACATTAAATTCGATCTAAAAGGATTTTGAAATCGAGATACGCGTTTTGATGCGTATCAACCTTTTAATAATAAAACTTAGGCTGAAGTGAGCATGTGTTCGTCTGTGGTCTAGTGGTTTGGTCGGGGATTTGCGCTCGGACGGCTCCGGGTTCGAATCACGCTCGGCCTCATTTTTTTTTTTTTTTTTTTTTTTTTTCTTTCTTTCTTCGAACTGGACATTATGAAAGTGATTTACTTTTTTTGCGTTCGTCAAAATTTCTAACGTTTAATTTTACAAAAATATCGAACCGTGTCAGTGCGAAAACAGAAGCTTACCGCAATATTGCGTTACAATAGGAGCCTTTGATTGATTGATTTTTTTTTTTTGAATACGGTATTTCTCGAAAACGACGGAAAAAACAACGGAAAAAAATTCGGAACAATGTTTTGCAACTAATTTCTAGTTCACATGCCAAAATTGGACAAATCTGAGCAAGAAAAAATAAAAAAGGCCTAAAAAGTCATATAGGCTGGACATGCTCTCGGCCCTTCAAATGGTACCATGCAAAAGTACTGCTGAAGAGGTTTCATTTGAATGGTCACACCATAGGATTTCATCAACAGACTCAAAAGTTAGAACAAATGATACCATGCAAAAGTACTGCTGAAGAGGTTTCATTTGAATGGTCACACCATAGGATTTCGTAAACAGACTCAAAAGTTAGAACAAATAGTACCATGCAAAAGTACTGCTGAAGAGGTTTCATTTGAATGGTCACACCATAGGATTTTGTCCACAGACTCAAAAGTTAGAACAAATAGTACCATGCAAAAGTACTGCTGAAGAGGTTTCGTTTGAATGGTCACACCATAGGATTTCGTAAACAGACTCAAAAGTTAGAACTACACTTCATGTCTCCAAATAATAATTGATTCTGGGAGTGAAAGGGTTAATGCAAGTTTGTGCATTTTTTATTTACCAGTGTATTGGTACTCTAGACTGGATCAGATCTGAGGGACATACTGGTGTCATAAGGTATGTATTGAATTAAACAGCAGGCGTGCATTTATTGAAACTCCTGAAGACTTTGCGGGCCCGAAAGCTATTTTTTAAATGTAGTTTTTAACAAAAGGGGTTGAAGTTTTTAGCCCATAAGTTAGCTTAAGTTGTGTAGTAAACGTAAGATTTTATTGCTCAGCTTTCAAAATCAACAAAAATCAAATCTTTATTGGTAAACATTCTGCACGTAAAACAGCTCCCCTGAATATATGCTATTTGCATTAAAGGTTTCCAAACATTCTGATGAAGTTAAAGTTTATTTTGATAGCTAGTGTTTTCTCATTTAAAAAAGGAACAAAGAACCTTTGGACACAATTATTTCTTGTTTGTTGTTTTATGTCATTCAGAAGGGGGGTGAATAGGGGTATGCAAATCCGCCGATCCGAGCTATTTTTTGGTGCGATCCGTCGATCCGACGTTATTTTTGTTTAAATCCGGATCCACATTACTTGAAAAGTTTCCGCAGTTATCAGTATAAATATACTGCACACGGGTATATATATTGATTTGTTTTGTTTTTCTTGTGCAGTATTTAGATTTTACTCGAAGTTTTCTGCCTTTGCTGGTGAAACTGAAAAACGTAGTTGACAAAACACCAACATATAGCGTCCAAGACCGACCAAAAAATTAATGATCAGATCCACAATCCGAACTTCTAGATAGACAAAGTCCGGAATCCGGGTCAAAATTTTCGGCTGATCAGCGATCCACGGTAATTTTCAAATCCGCGAATCCGCTTAATTTATCGCTAAAATTCGCAATCCGTACGCTTTTCAAGGCCAAATCCGCCGATCCGCGAACCTATTAACCCCCCTCATTCAGCATTCAAAACGTAGTGGACCACTAAAACTTCACTACAACCCATACCCCCTTTTGGTCTTGCCTTGACATTTCAATTCTTCTGTTCGTGTATGACAAACAAATCTTGAAATAGCTCTATATGACATTTATATGACATTTTTTGTCTTCACTTGTCAGGTGTCTCCAGACAGACAGTTGGAGAATAGTGAGCGCTGGGGATGACAAGACTCTCAAGGTATTGTCTAAGTACATGTGATGGCAAAGGATATAGGAACCAATGGAATCTCATGAAAAAGGGGGAGGGAACTGGGAGGAAAACTGGAAGAAAAATTTTGAGTTTACCTAGAATATTGCTTAACTAAACATATCACTGACAGAGTCAATGAAAATTATTGTGAAACATATGCCATCTGTTGTATTCAAGCTTTACTGTAAATTAAAACTAGGACTTCTACTGACTTTCAGATGTGGAGCTTGGAGAGTGGGCAGCGACTTCTGACTCTACGCTGTCACACTGATGGCGTGACATGTCTACAGTTTAATGACTACAGCATTGTGTCAGGCTCATATGACAAGACTGTCAAGCTATGGGACTTCACACCTTCACATGAATTCTTGAACCCTGGATAAACAAGTTAGGATTGTACTTAAGTTCATTTTGAAACAAAGTGACAAAACAAAGAGTACCACTGGAAAGTACTGCTCAATAGCTTTTATTTAAATGGTCACACTTTAGGATTTCATCCACAGACTCAAAAGTTAGAACCACCTTGTACAGCATAATAAACAGCACCACAGGAAAGTACTTGTTAATAGCTTTCATTTGAATGGTCACACTTTAGGATTTCATCCACTGACTCAAAAGTTAGAACAACCTTGTACAGCATAATAAACAGTACCAGAGGAAAGTACTGCTCAGTAGCTTTCATTTGAATGGTCACCCTTTAGGATTTCATCCACAGACTCAAAAGTTAGAACCGCCTTGTACAGCATAATAAACAGCACCACAGGAAAGTACTGCTCAGTAGCTTTCATTTGAATGGTCACCCTTTAGGATTTCATCCACTGACTCAAAAGTTAGAACCACCTTGTACAGCATAATAACCAGCACCACAGGAAAGTACTGCTCAGTAGCTTTCACTTGAATGGCCACACTTTAGGATTTCATCCACAGACACAATACAAAAAATAAATGAAAAATATCTGTTGTTTTAGTTAATCTGGTGCTGAATTTGGTGCAAACTTTTGTAAAGAATTACTGTTAAGGAACTGCAGTGTGCTTATATATAGGAGGGGTACAACCGGAATATAGTGTTTTGTTAACAAATTGATGGGCATATAACCAGGGGAAGAGGGGTGGGGTAGGGGGGTTATATAATATAACCAGCATTTTATGGCATGTCAGTTGGCTTTTTGAGGTGTTTTGTAACATGGTTATAGGTTTGTTTTTTTCCTTGCTCTGATTTTTAGTGGAATATAAAACAAGTCTTCAAATTATGTCGCTTGAGTTGTTAAATAAAATGGTTTTTTTTTTAAATTTAAAGGGGGATAGACTTAGTTATACTAATTACCATTAGTAGTACACGTGTTATTTTGTTTTCAATTATTGTGCAGTGATGTTATTTTAACACGCCAACCATCGCACTTCATTCCAGACAGTCAAACTTGAAATTGATGGATGTCGATCAAAGGAAAGCCGTTAACATTGTTCTTTTAAAATGCAACTTGATTTCAAATAATTTTACCAGAAAATAAAACAAAGGTAAAAATTTTAAAACAAACAAATTTGAAGTCATGTACAGTTTTAAAAAGATTTCATTTAACATGACAAAAAGCTGTTGCTGCGTGTAGCGGCTTCATCTGCGTACTATAAAGTTTATGCATCGCCAAGTTTACAAATTATCAAGTTCAGTGAAATTTAAAAGTGTTATTTCAAAAATACGGTTTCTGTAAACAGCAGCTGTCTTTTTGTTTAAACTGCCTTGGAAATAAATTTTGATTAAGTTTTACCTTCTATGGGTAAGCTGGTTAAATTGTCAATCTTTTAGCTCTGTTTGATTGAAAACCTGTCAGAATCCAAAATAATTTTAGCGGCTTTCTTTAATTGACGTCCACTAAAACTCAACTTTATCCGTCTCTTTTGAAGGCGGTGGTTGCGTGTTATTGGTAACTGCTGTTATGGTGATAAATGAATCTAACCTGTTATCAGGCTGAATTTTGGGAGTGCTTTTCTCTTTACCAGGAAAAAACAAACAAAAATAGAGCCTGATCGCAGGTTATGATAAAAAATAGGTAGAAAATCATATTGTTATAATCTATAGCTAGTTTCAATATCATCATAGTTATTTATAAATATGCTGAATTATTGAAATGTATAGTGTACAGAAAAGTGACAATAAACGGACTTTTGGTTTGTTATAATTCTGAATATCTAATTCATAGACCTTGTTAAAAATGGCGGTTGATTTATTATCTTAAAACTATTTTGAATTTGGCACATGCTAACAACGCCAAGGTGAGGGATATCGAATAGTCTTTGCGAGCATGCGAGCACTGTTTTTTCTTGCGAGCACGAGCAGTCATCAAATTTCTCTTGCAAGGAGCGTGCACTTGAGAAAAACAACAGGCGAGCAGCGAGCACTTCGTAAATTTGCAATACTGTATTAGGGCCGATTCGCACTAGCGGACAAATTTTGTAACAATTTGTAGATTTCTTCATTAATGTGTCACTTGTTACAGAAAACAAGTGCGAGTACGTTTTTTGAGACCTAGAACTTGTCCAACAATTCAGGAAAACAAAGAAGCAGTTGTCTTATGATTGGTCAGCGTTGCACGCGCGATACATTTTGTCAAACAATCGCAAAAACAAGTGCGAACGACTTGTTGGACAAGTGCAAATTTTGTCAAAAGGGACAAATCTTCAAAGGGGCCGTTGTCCTGCCTCAAGGCAGGACAATTCATGACAAGTCGCATTCCAATGCCCCTCGTAATGCCAGATAACAATACGTTGTTGATTGGCTATTGTGTTTGGTCTGGATTGTACTAAAAAACAACACGCGAAATTTCGTCCTTTGCTGTGGCGTTAACATCTGTCGAAACGCCACTTGCTTCATAACTTGCCGAGGTGACGTCGTGGAAGGATGGTAATACCGGGGTTGGAACAAGAGAATGCGGAGGGAACCAGTTTGTGCCGATAAATGGACGGGAAAAATAATAGTTTTCTTGCGACATTTTCCCCGCACGAGCACAAAAACATCAGTACACGCGCACTTCAAATGCAAATCGTTTTAACATTTTTCACCACGTGGACCTGCCTGCATATTTGATGTTTGCTCAAGACGACCGTGCCGAGAAATGTACAAGGATGCCAGAAGCACGTGCAGAGCTATTGTACTGATAATTATACCTTTTGTTTTCTTCAAAATGTCTCTGACTTGTCGCGACAATTTTGTTTTTGTCAAAAATGTCATGACATTTCAAACTTGTCCGCTAATGCGAATCGGCCCTTAGATCGTATCGTTATAATGACAAATTTCATTTCTGAGAGCCACCTCCCCTGGGCCTCTCCCACGTTATTCAAATCAGAATTTATATGCCCCTTCCTTTAATCTGTGGACGCCCTGTGATCTATTGCTCTCTGTGAGTCTTCCTATTGAATAGTATATTTGATGGCATTTGACAGAACATTTATTTCTGCACTAAGAAACCTACAAATGACGATTTATGAAATTTCGAGCAATCGGCAAATTTTAACGAGAACCCGAGCATGCTAGCAATTGCAAAAATTTTGCGAGCACAAGCAAGCGAGCACTGGTCTAAATTTTGCGAGCAAATCGAGCAAAGGCCACATTTTGCAAGTACTTGAAAATTTTAAGGGACCATTCGATACCCCTATCATGATTTGTACTCTTATAAACAAGAGCTCTCGGCCAATGAGCGCGCAGGAAATTTTACAGTTATGGTGAAAAGGTTTATATCTCCAAAATACTCATGAATGTGACGTCGATCCAGCATCCATTTACTATACAAAAACATGCTAGCAGAGATAAATTACATTTTATAAACATTCATATTATTATGGTTTCTATAAGTAATTTTACCAAATACTGTAACTAAAGCCCCATTTACACGACATTCATTTTGGGTCCGGCACTCCTAAATTTTGGCACGCGGGCCGATAATTTTGGGCACGGCCCGCTTCATTTACACGTCAAAATATGTTCGATTTTTTTCAATGTTCATTTCTGAACGGCACCCCGAAAATGAGAACGGCACTCTTAAATCTGCGAGCCTGACCGGTCTCATTGACAGCGGCTCACATAGTTCTTCGCTTGTCCCCGGGGCCATTTGGGTTGAAACTTATATTAAAACGACCACAAACCAAATCTTGCTATTTTTAAGTACTTAGAATAAAAACTATAAGGAGGAAAAACAGCGAAGGAAAAATATACAACTAGAGAATGAGGTTCCTCGATATTTCGGACAGTCAAGCTGTCCTTCTTTTATCCCCTGAAGAAGGACAGCTTGGCTGTCCGAAATATCGGGAAACCTCAAGTTCTCTAGTTGTATATTTTTTCTTCGCTGTTTTTCCTCATTATAGTTTCCATTCGGGTTCGCGGACGCGGGTTGTTCAAAATGGCGGATACTCGAGTGCGAAAAGCCATTTTATCGCTTTATGCCTTTAAAAAGCGAAAACGACCAACAGAACCGAGGAACGAAGCAAGGTCATCGCTTGTACCACTCTTCAATAAGGCATTGAAGCGGCGACAGTACGGCCTGATGCAAGCTATTTTGAGCTGTTTAAACCCTCCGCGGTTGAGAGAAGTGTGAATGCACCCGCATTCTTTTGCCTGGTTCGACATGGTCGAATCACGTTTTCCGGATGAACTGTGGTACTCAAACTTCAGAGTAACCCGTGGGACATTTGAATATATTCTCCATGAGATTTGTGATGACATATCGCGTCAGTGCGAAAGGCTGTTACTCCAAATCGTCCATTGGCAATAGCCTTGTATTACCTAGCCTCGACAGGAGAATATAGAACCATTGCTAACTTATTTGGAGTATCAGTTACCTTTGTGTGTACTTTTCCCTATCGAGGCCATCTTTCTTTCCGCGAACAACAAACGTTTGCGCCTGTGTTATTGAAATTTGGCGCCAAAAGTTATTTTCGCCGGGAACGAGAATGCATTCGTTTTGGCACGCGGGCCTCTTTTTAGGCGGGCCGAGACTACCTCCTGAGGTGGTCTCGGCCCGCCTAAATTTTTGGGCACGCGTGCCAAACATTTTGCATTTACACAGCAAAAATCAAGCGAGCCGTGCCCTAAATTATCGGCCCGCGGGCCAAAATTTAGGAGTGCCGGACCCAAAATGAATGTCGTGTAAATGGGGCTTAAATCAGACAATAGTCGAATTCCCAAGGAGAAGAAATCGAAAAATATGAATTACTGGGTTGACGTCACATTCCTTAGCATATTGGAGATTTGAACCTCTTTTGAATGCAACATTTAAAGTGCACCTAACCCCCAATTTTTTTTCTTTTAATCAACTCAATCTACGTTGAAAAGTCGAATAGTGAAATATTTCTTGTTTTTAACGTCGCGTTAGTGAGTTAGAGATTTGAATTTACAAAATGCTAATTAGATGACGTCAAATCAAGACTACCGTTATTTCTACTTCAATTTACAATACGCAGTTCACAGCTGAAGGAGGACCCTTTCAAGCTCATTAACTGTTTTCTATTGCTTCAATATTCATGCGATTATTTTCAAGGTTCCTCTGGGATTTGCCAGCTAATGTTACGCGCGTTTGAATGCGTGTGAACACGTGATCACTCTGTGCAACTTTCAAGGCTCAAGCTCCTTTAGAAACGGAGCAAATCCCCTCTGAATATTGAAACAATAGAAATTTGTTCATTAGCAAAAACGAGCCATTTCTTCAACAATTGAAAAGGACCCTTTGTAGCTCGTTAACTATTTTCCATTGTTTCAATATTCATGCGTTTCTTCCCAAGGTTCCCCTGGGATTTGCCTGCAAATTTTACTCGCGTTTGAATGAGTGTGAGCACGTGATTCTGCACATTCTGCTCATGAACAAATTTCTATTGATATTCAGAGGGGATTTGCTCCGTTTCTACAAGAGCTTGACCCTTGAAAGTTGCACGGAATGATCACGTGCTCGCACTCATTGAAACGCGTTTAAAATTAGCAGGCAAATCCCAAGGGAACCTGAGGTGTACCCTTTTTAGCTCATTAACCATTTTCTATTGTTTTAATATTCATGCGTTTATTCAAAAGCGTCCCTTGGGATTTGACGGCTAATTTAATCCGCGTTAGAAAGAGGTGTGCCAAGCGATCATTCTGTGCAAGTGTCAAGGCCAGAGCTCTTTTAGAAGCGGAGAAAATCCCCTCTGAATATGGAAACAAAAGAAATTTGTTAATGAGCAAAAATGAGTCATTTTTTCAAAAATCCAAGAGTACCCATTTTAGTTCATTAACCATTTTCTATTGTTTTAATATTCATGCGTTTATTCAAAAGCGTCCCTTGGGATTTGACGGCTAATTTTATCCGCGTTAGAAAGAGGTGTGCCAAGCGATCATTCTGTGCAAGTGTCAAGGCCAGAGCTCTTGTAGAAGCGGAGAAATTCCCCTCTGAATATTAAAACAATACAAATTTGTTAATGAGCAAAAATGAGCCATTTTTTTCAAAAATCCAAGAGTACCCTTTTTAGCTCATTAACCATTTTCTATTGTTTTAATATTCATGCGTTTATTCCCTAGCGTCCCTTGGGATTTGACGGCCAATTCTATGCGCGTTAGAAAGGGTGAGGTCAAGCGATCATTCTGTGCAAGTTTGAAGGCCACAGGTCTTGTAGAAGCGGAGAAAATCCCCTCTGAATATTGAAACAATAGAAATTTGTTAATGAGCAAAAATGAGTCATTTTTTCAAAAATCCAAGAGTACCCGTTTTAGCTCATTAACCATTTTCTATTGTTTTAATATTCATGCGTTTATTCCCTAGCGTCCCTTGGGATTTGACGACCAATTTTATACGCGTTAGAAAGGGTGAGGTCAAGCGATCATTCTGTGCAAGTGTCAAGGCCAGAGCTCTTGTAGAAGCGGAGAAAATCCCCTTTGAATATAGAAACAATAGAAATTTGTTAATGAACAAAAATGAGCCATTTTTTCAAAAATGCAAGAGTACCCTTTTTAGCTCATTAACCATTTTCTATTGTTTTAATATTCATGCGTTTATTCAAAAGCGTCCCTTGGGATTTGACTGCTAATTTTATCCGCGTTAGAAAGAGTGGTGCCAAGCGATCGTTCTGTGCAAGTGTCAAGGGCAGAGCTCTTGTAGAAGCGGAGAAATTCCCCTCTGAATATTGAAACAATAGAAATTTGTTAATGAGCAAAAATAAGTCATTTTTTCAAAAATTCAAGAGTACCCTTTTTAGCTCATTAACCATTTTCTATTGTTTTAATATTCATGCGTTTATTCCCTAGCGTCCCTTGGGATTTGACGGCCAATTCTATGCGCGTTAGAAAGGGTGAGGTCAAGCGATCATTCTGTGCAAGTTTGAAGGCCACAGGTCTTGTAGAAGCGGAGAAAATCCCCTCTGAATATTGAAACAATAGAAATTTGTTAATGAGCAAAAATAAGCCATTTTTTCAAAAATCCAAGAGTACCCTTTTTAGCTCATTAACCATTTTCTATTGTTTTAATATTCATGCGTTTATTCCCTAGTGTCCCTTGGGATTTGACACCTAATTTTATGCGTGTTAGAAAGAGTGGTGCTAAGCGATCATTATGTGCAAGTGTCAAGGCCAGAGCTCTTGTAGAAGCGGAGAAAATCCCCTCTGAATATTGAAACAATACAAATTTGTTAATGAGCAAAAATGAGCCATTTTTTCAAAAATCCAAGAGTACCCTTTTTAGCTCATTAACCATTTTCTATTGTTTTAATATTCATCGTTTATTCCCTAGCGTCCCTTGGGATTTGACGGCCAATTTTATGCGCGTTAGAAAGGAGGAGGTCAAGCGATCATTCTGTGCAACTGTCAAGGCCAGAGCTCTTGTAGAAGCAGAGAAAATCCCCTCTGAATATTGAAACAAAAGAAATTTGTTAATGAGCAAAAATGAGTCATTTTTTCAAAAATCCAAGAGTACCCTTTTTAGTTCATTAACCATTTTCTATTGTGTTAATATTCATGCGTTTATTCAAAAGCGTCCCTTGGGATTTGACGGCTAATTTTATCCGCGTTAGAAAGAGGTGTGCCAAGCGATCATTCTGTGCAAGTGTCAAGGCCAGAGCTCTTGTAGAAGCGGAGAAATTCCCCTCTGAATATTAAAACAATAGAAATTTGTTAATGAGCAAAAATGAGCCATTTTTTCAAAAACTTAAGAGTACCCTTTTTAGCTCATTAACCATTTTCTATTGTTTTAATATTCATGCGTTTATTCCCTAGTGTCCCTTGGGATTTGACACCTAATTTTATGCGCGTTAGAAAGAGTGGTGCCAAGCGATCGTTCTGTGCAAGTGTCAAGGCCAGAGCTCTTGTAGAAGCGGAGAAATTCCCCTCTGAATATTGAAACAATAGAAATTTGTTAATGAGCAAAAATAAGTCATTTTTTCAAAAATTCAAGAATACCCTTTTTAGCTCATTAACCATTTTCTATTGTTTTAATATTCATGCGTTTATTCCCTAGCGTCCCTTGGGATTTGACGGCCAATTCTATGCGCGTTAGAAAGGGTGAGGTCAAGCGATCATTCTGTGCAAGTTTGAAGGCCACAGGTCCTGTAGAAGCGGAGAAAATCCCCTCTGAATATTGAAACAATAGAAATTTGTTAATGAGCAAAAATGAGCCATTTTTTCAAAAATCCAAGAGTAACCTTTTTAGCTCATTAACCATTTTCTATTGTTTTAATATTCATCGTTTATTCCCTAGCGTCCCTTGGGATTTGACGGCCAATTTTATACGCGTTAGAAAGGGTGAGGTCAAGCGATCATTCTGTGCAAGTGTCAAGGCCAGAGCTCTTGTAGAAGCGGAGAAAATCCCCTTTGAATATAGAAACAATAGAAATTTGTTAATGAACAAAAATGAGCCATTTTTTCAAAAATGCAAGAGTACCCTTTTTAGCTCATTAACCATTTTCTATTGTTTTAATATTCATGCGTTTATTCAAAAGCGTCCTTTGGGATTTGACTGCTAATTTTATCCGCGTTAGAAAGAGTGGTGCCAAGCGATCGTTCTGTGCAAGTGTCAAGGCCAGAGCTCTTGTAGAAGCGGAGAAATTCCCCTCTGAATATTGAAACAATAGAAATTTGTTAATGAGCAAAAATAAGTCATTTTTTCAAAAATTCAAGAATACCCTTTTTAGCTCATTAACCATTTTCTATTGTTTTAATATTCATGCGTTTATTCCCTAGCGTCCCTTGGGATTTGACGGCCAATTCTATGCGCGTTAGAAAGGGTGAGGTCAAGCGACCATTCTGTGCAAGTTTGAAGGCCACAGGTCCTGTAGAAGCGGAGAAAATCCCCTCTGAATATTGAAACAATAGAAATTTGTTAATGAGCAAAAATGAGCCATTTTTTCAAAAATCCAAGAGTACCCTTTTTAGCTCATTAACCATTTTCTATTGTTTTAATATTCATGCGTTTATTCCCTAGTGTCCCTTGGGATTTGACGCCTAATTTTATGCGTGTTAGAAAGAGTGGTGCTAAGCGATCATTATGTGCAAGTGTCAAGGCCAGAGCTCTTGTAGAAGCGGAGAAAATCCCCTCTGAATATTGAAACAATACAAATTTGTTAATGAGCAAATATGAGCCATTTTTTCAAAAATCCAAGAGTACCCTTTTTAGCTCATTAACCATTTTCCATTGTTTTAATATTCATCGTTTATTCCCTAGCGTCCCTTGGGATTTGACAGCCAATTTTATACGCGTTAGAAAGGGTGAGGTCAAGCGATCATTCTGTGCAAGTGTCAAGGCCAGAGCTCTTGTAGAAGCGGAGAAAATCCCCTTTGAATATAGAAACAATAGAAATTTGTTAATGAACAAAAATGAGCCATTTTTTCAAAAATGCAAGAGTACCCTTTTTAGCTCATTAACCATTTTCTATTGTTTTAATATTCATGCGTTTATTCAATAGCGTCCCTTGGGATTTGACTGCTAATTTTATCCGCGTTAGAAAGAGTGGTGCCAAGCGATCGTTCTGTGCAAGTGTCAAGGGCAGAGCTCTTGTAGAAGCGGAGAAATTCCCCTCTGAATATTGAAACAATAGAAATTTGTTAATGAGCAAAAATAAGTCATTTTTTCAAAAATTCAAGAGTACCCTTTTTAGCTCATTAACCATTTTCTATTGTTTTAATATTCATGCGTTTATTCCCTAGCGTCCCTTGGGATTTGACGGCCAATTCTATGCGCGTTAGAAAGGGTGAGGTCAAGCGATCATTCTGTGCAAGTTTGAAGGCCACAGGTCTTGTAGAAGCGGAGAAAATCCCCTCTGAATATTGAAACAATAGAAATTTGTTAATGAGCAAAAATAAGCCATTTTTTCAAAAATCCAAGAGTACCCTTTTTAGCTCATTAACCATTTTCTATTGTTTTAATATTCATGCGTTTATTCCCTAGCGTCCCTTGGGATTTGACGGCCAATTTTATACGCGTTAGAAAGGGTGAGGTCAAGCGATCATTCTGTGCAAGTGTCAAGGCCAGAGCTCTTGTAGAAGCGGAGAAAATCCCCTTTGAATATAGAAACAATAGAAATTTGTTAATGAACAAAAATGAGCCATTTTTTCAAAAATCCAAGAGTACCCTTTTTAGCTCATTAACCATTTTCTATTGTTTTAATATTCATGCGTTTATTCAATAGCGTCCCTTGGGATTTGACTGCTAATTTTATCCGCGTTAGAAAGAGTGGTGCCAAGCGATCGTTCTGTGCAAGTGTCAAGGGCAGAGTTCTTGTAGAAGCGGAGAAATTCCCCTCTGAATATTGAAACAATAGAAATTTGTTAATGAGCAAAAATAAGTCATTTTTTCAAAAATTCAAGAGTACCCTTTTTAGCTCATTAACCATTTTCTATTGTTTTAATATTCATGCGTTTATTCCCTAGCGTCCCTTGGGATTTGACGGCCAATTCTATGCGCGTTAGAAAGGGTGAGGTCAAGCGATCATTCTGTGCAAGTTTGAAGGCCACAGGTCTTGTAGAAGCGGAGAAAATCCCCTCTGAATATTGAAACAATAGAAATTTGTTAATGAGCAAAAATAAGCCATTTTTTCAAAAATCCAAGAGTACCCTTTTTAGCTCATTAACCATTTTCTATTGTTTTAATATTCATGCGTTTATTCCCTAGTGTCCCTTGGGATTTGACACCTAATTTTATGCGTGTTAGAAAGAGTGGTGCTAAGCGATCATTATGTGCAAGTGTCAAGGCCAGAGCTCTTGTAGAAGCGGAGAAAATCCCCTCTGAATATTGAAACAATACAAATTTGTTAATGAGCAAAAATGAGCCATTTTTTCAAAAATCCAAGAGTACCCTTTTTAGCTCATTAACCATTTTCTATTGTTTTAATATTCATGCGTTTATTCCCTAGCGTCCCTTGGGATTTGACGGCCAATTCTATGCGCGTTAGAAAGGAGGAGGTCAAGCGATCATTCTGTGCAAGTGTCAAGGCCAGAGCTCTTGTAGAAGCGGAGAAAATCCCCTCTGAATATTGAAACAAAAGAAATTTGTTAATGAGCAAAAATGAGTCATTTTTTCAAAAATCCAAGAGTACCCTTTTTAGTTCATTAACCATTTTCTATTGTTTTAATATTCATGCGTTTATTCAAAAGCGTCCCTTGGGATTTGACGGCTAATTTTATCCGCGTTAGAAAGAGGTGTGCCAAGCGATCATTCTGTGCAAGTGTCAAGGCCAGAGCTCTTGTAGAAGCGGAGAAATTCCCCTCTGAATATTAAAACAATAGAAATTTGTTAATGAGCAAAAATGAGCCATTTTTTCAAAAATCCAAGAGTACCCTTTTTAGCTCATTAACCATTTTCTATTGTTTTAATATTCATGCGTTTATTCCCTAGCGTCCCTTGGGATTTGACGGCCAATTTTATGTGCGTTAGAAAGGGTGAGGTCAAGCGATCATTCTGTGCAAGTTTGAAGGCCAGAGCTCTTTTAGAAGCGGAGAAAATCCCCTCTGAATATTGAAACAATAGAAATTTGTTAATGAGCAAAAATGAGCCATTTTTTCAAAAATCCAAGAGTACCCTTTTTAGCTCATTAACCATTTTCTATTGTTTTAATATTCATGCGTTTATTCCCTAGTGTCCCTTGGGATTTGACACCTAATTTTATGCCCGTGAGAAAGAGTGGTGCTAAGCGATCATTATGTGCAAGTGTCAAGGCCAGAGCTCTTGTAGAAGCGGAGAAAATCCCCTCTGAATATTGAAACAATAGAAATTTGTTAATGAGCAAAAATGAGCCATTTTTCAAAAAATCCAAGAGTACCCTTTTTAGCTCATTAACCATTTTCTATTGTTTTAATATTCATGCGTTTATTCCCTAGCGTTCCTTGGGATTTGACGGCCAATTTTATGCGCGTTAGAAAGGGTGAGGTCTAGCGATCATTCTGTGCAACTTTGAAGACCACAGGTCTTGTAGAAGCGGAGAAAATCCCCTCTGAATATTGAAACAATAGAAATTTGTTAATGAGCAAAAATGAGCCATTTTTTCAAAAATCCAAGAGTACCCTTTTTAGCTCATTAACCATTTTCTATTGTTTTAATATTCATGCGTTTATTCCCTAGCTTCCCTTGGGATTTGACGGCCAATTTTATACGCGTTAGAAAGGGTGAGGTCAAGCGATCATTCTGTGCAAGTGTCAAGGCCAGAGCTCTTGTAGAAGCGGAGATAATCCCCTTTGAATATAGAAACAATAGAAATTTGTTAATGAACAAAAATGAGCCATTTTTTCAAAAATGCAAGAGTACCCTTTTTAGCTCATTAACCATTTTCTATTGTTTTAATATTCATGCGTTTATTCCCTAGCGTCCCTTGGGATTTGACGGCCAATTCTATGCGCGTTAGAAAGGGTGAGGTCAAGCGATCATTCTGTGAGAGTTTGAAGGCCACAGGTCTTGTAGAAGCGGAGAAAATCCCCTCTGAATATTGAAACAATAGAAATTTGTTAATGAGCAAAAATAAGCCATTTTTTCAAAAATCCAAGAGTACCCTTTTTAGCTCATTAACCATTTTCTATTGTTTTAATATTCATGCGTTTATTCCCTAGCGTCCCTTGGGATTTGACGGCCAATTTTATACGCGTTAGAAAGGGTGAGGTCAAGCGATCATTCTGTGCAAGTGTCAAGGCCAGAGCTCTTGTAGAAGCGGAGAAAATCCCCTTTGAATATAGAAACAATAGAAATTTGTTAATGAACAAAAATGAGCCATTTTTTCAAAAATCCAAGAGTACCCTTTTTAGCTCATTAACCATTTTCTATTGTTTTAATATTCATGCGTTTATTCAATAGCGTCCCTTGGGATTTGACTGCTAATTTTATCCGCGTTAGAAAGAGTGGTGCCAAGCGATCGTTCTGTGCAAGTGTCAAGGGCAGAGCTCTTGTAGAAGCGGAGAAATTCCCCTCTGAATATTGAAACAATAGAAATTTGTTAATGAGCAAAAATAAGTCATTTTTTCAAAAATTCAAGAGTACCCTTTTTAGCTCATTAACCATTTTCTATTGTTTTAATATTCATGCGTTTATTCCCTAGCGTCCCTTGGGATTTGACGGCCAATTCTATGCGCGTTAGAAAGGGTGAGGTCAAGCGATCATTCTGTGCAAGTTTGAAGGCCACAGGTCTTGTAGAAGCGGAGAAAATCCCCTCTGAATATTGAAACAATAGAAATTTGTTAATGAGCAAAAATAAGCCATTTTTTCAAAAATCCAAGAGTACCCTTTTTAGCTCATTAACCATTTTCTATTGTTTTAATATTCATGCGTTTATTCCCTAGCGTCCCTTGGGATTTGACGGCCAATTCTATGCGCGTTAGAAAGGGTGAGGTCAAGCGATCATTCTGTGCAAGTTTGAAGACCACAGGTCCTGTAGAAGCAGAGAAAATCCCCTCTGAATATTGAAACAATAGAAATTTGTTAATGAGCAAAAATGAGCCATTTTTTCTAAAATCCAAGAGTACCCTTTTTAGCTCATTAACCATTTTCTATTGTTTTAATATTCATGCGTATATTCCCTAGTGTCCCTTGGGATTTGACACCTAATTTTATGCGTGTTAGAAAGAGTGGTGCTAAGCGATCATTATGTGCAAGTGTCAAGGCCAGAGCTCTTGTAGAAGCGGAGAAAATCCCCTCTGAATATTGAAACAATACAAATTTGTTAATGAGCAAAAATGAGCCATTTTTTCAAAAATCCAAGAGTACCCTTTTTAGCTCATTAACCATTTTCTATTGTTTTAATATTCATGCGTTTATTCCCTAGCGTCCCTTGGGATTTGACGGCCAATTCTATGCGCGTTAGAAAGGAGGAGGTCAAGCGATCATTCTGTGCAAGTGTCAAGGCCAGAGCTCTTGTAGAAGCGGAGAAAATCCCCTCTGAATATTGAATCAAAAGAAATTTGTTAATGAGCAAAAATGAGTCATTTTTTCAAAAATCCAAGAGTACCCTTTTTAGTTCATTAACCATTTTCTATTGTTTTAATATTCATGCGTTTATTCAAAAGCGTCCCTTGGGATTTGACGGCTAATTTTATCCGCGTTAGAAAGAGGTGTGCCAAGCGATCATTCTGTGCAAGTGTCAAGGCCAGAGCTCTTGTAGAAGCGGAGAAATTCCCCTCTGAATATTAAAATAATAGAAATTTGTTAATGAGCAAAAATGAGCCATTTTTTCAAAAATCCAAGAGTACCCTTTTTAGCTCATTAACCATTTTCTATTGTTTTAATATTCATGCGTTTATTCCCTAGCGTCCCTTGGGATTTGACGGCCAATTTTATGTGCGTTAGAAAGGGTGAGGTCAAGCGATCATTCTGTGCAAGTTTGAAGGCCAGAGCTCTTTTAGAAGCGGAGAAAATCCCCTCTGAATATTGAAACAATAGAAATTTGTTAATGAGCAAAAATGAGCCATTTTTTCAAAAATCCAAGAGTACCCTTTTTAGCTCATTAACCATTTTCTATTGTTTTAATATTCATGCGTTTATTCCCTAGTGTCCCTTGGGATTTGACACCTAATTTTATGCCCGTGAGAAAGAGTGGTGCTAAGCGATCATTATGTGCAAGTGTCAAGGCCAGAGCTCTTGTAGAAGCGGAGAAAATCCCCTCTGAATATTGAAACAATAGAAATTTGTTAATGAGCAAAAATGAGCCATTTTTTCAAAAATCCAAGAGTACCCTTTTTAGCTCATTAACCATTTTCTATTGTTTTAATATTCATGCGTTTATTCCCTAGCGTTCCTTGGGATTTGACGGCCAATTTTATGCGCGTTAGAAAGGGTGAGGTCTAGCGATCATTCTGTGCAACTTTGAAGACCACAGGTCTTGTAGAAGCGGAGAAAATCCCCTCTGAATATTGAAACAATAGAAATTTGTTAATGAGCAAAAATGAGCCATTTTTTCAAAAATCCAAGAGTACCCTTTTTAGCTCATTAACCATTTTCTATTGTTTTAATATTCATGCGTTTATTCCCTAGCTTCCCTTGGGATTTGACGGCCAATTTTATACGCGTTAGAAAGGAGGAGGTCAAGCGATCATTCTGTGCAAGTGTCAAGGCCAGAGCTCTTGTAGAAGCGGAGAAAATCCCCTTTGAATATTGAAACAATAGAAATTTGTTAATGAACAAAAATGAGCCATTTTTTCAAAAATCCAAGAGTACCCCTTTTAGCTCATTAACCATTTTCTATTATTTTAATATTCATGCGTTTATTCAAAAGCGTCCCTTGGGATTTGACGGCTTATTTTATGGGCGTTAGAAAGAGTGGCGCTAAGCGATCATTCTGTGCAAGTGTCAAGGCCAGAGCTCTTGTAGAAGCGGAGAAAATCCCCTCTGAATATTGAAACAATAGAAATTTGTTAATGAGCAAAAAAGAGCCATTTTTTCAAAAATCCAAGAGTACCCTTTTTAGCTCATTAACCATTTTCTATTGTTTTAATATTCATGCGTTTATTCGAAAGCGTCCTTTGGGATTTGACGACTAATTTTATCCGCGTTAGAAAGAGTGGTGCTAAGCGATTATTCTGTGCAAGTGTCAAGGCCAGAGCTCTGGTAGAAGCGGAGAAAATCCCCTCTGAATATTGAAACAATAGAAATTTCTTAATAAGCAAAAATGAGTCATTTTTTCAAAAATCCAAGAGTACCCTTTTTAGTTCATTAACCATTTTCTATTGTTTTAATATTCATGCGTTTATTCAAAAGCGTCCCTTGGGATTTGACGGCTAATTTTATGGGCGTTAGAAACAGTGGTGCTAAGCGATCATTATGTGCAAGTGTCAAGGCCAGAGCTCTTGTAGAAGCGGAGAAAATCCCCACTGAATATTGAAACAATAGAAATTTGTTAATGAGCAAAAATGAGCCATTTTTTCAAAAATCCAAGAGTACCCTTTTTAGCTCATTAACCATTTTCTATTGTTTTAATATTCATGCGTTTATTCCCTAGTGTCCCTTGGGATTTGACACCTAATTTTATGCGCGTTAGAAAGAGTGGTGCCAAGCGATCATTCTGTGCAGGTTTCAAGGCCAGAGCTCCTGTAGAAGCGGAGAAAATCCCCTCTGAATATTGAAACAATACAAATTTGTTAATGAGCAAAAATGAGTTATTTTTTCAAAAATCCAAGAGTACCCTTTTTAGTGCATTAACCATTTTCTATTGTTTTAATATTCATGCGTTTATTCAAAAGCGTCCCTTGGGATTTGACGGCTAATTTTATGGGCGTTAGAAAAAGTGGTGCTAAGCGATCATTCTGTGCAAGTGTCAAGGCCAGAGCTCTTGTAGAAGCGGAGAAAATCCCCTCTGAATATTGAAACAATAGAAATTTGTTAATGAGCAAAAATGAGCCATTTTTTCTAAAATCCAAGAGTACCCTTTTTAGCTCATTAACCATTTTCTATTGTTTTAATATTCATGCGTTTATTCAAAAGCGTCCCTTAGGATTTGACGGCTAATTTTATCCGCGTTAGAAAGAGGTGTGCCAAGCGATCATTTTGTGCAAGTGTCAAGGCCAGAGCTCTTGTAGAAGCGAAGAAATTCCCCTCTGAATATTGAAACAATAGAAATTTGTTAATGAGCAAAAATGAGCCATTTTTTCAAAAATCCAAGAGTACCCTTTTTAGCTCATTAACTTTTTTCTATTGTTTTAATATTCATGCGTTTATTCCCTAGCGTCCCTAGGAATTTGACGGCCAATGTTATACGCGTTACAAAGGGTGAGGTCAAGCGATCATTCTGTGCAAGTGTCAAGGCCAGAGCTCTTGTAGAAGCGGAGAAAATCCCCTCTGAATATTGAAACAATAGAAATTTGTTAATGAACAAAAATGAGCCATTTTTTCAAAAATCCAAGAGTACCCTTTTTAGCTCATTAACCATTTTCTATTGTTTTAATATTCATGTGTTTATTCCAAAGCATCCCTTGGGATTTGACGGCTAATTTTATGCGCGTTAGAAAGAGTGAGGCTAAGCGATCATTTAAAGGCCAGTGCTCTTTTAGAAGCGGAGAAAATCCCCTCTGAATATTGAAACAATAGAAATTTGTTAATGAGCAAAAATGAGCCATTTTTTCAAAAATCCAAGATTACCCTTTTTAGCTCGTTAACCATTTTCTATTGTTTTAAAATTCGTGCGTTTATACCCAAGCGTCGTTTGGGATTTCAGGGCTAATTTTATGCGTGTTAGAAAGAGTGGCTCTTTTAGAAGCGGAGAAAATCCCCTCTGAATATTAAAACAATACAAATTTGTTATAGAAAATGGGACATTTTATAAAAAGCTATTTTCCATGGTTTTAATGTTCATGGTTTTATTTCGAAGGTTCCCTTGGGAGTTGCCTGCTAATTTTTCACGCATTTGAATGAGAGTGAGCACGTGATCATTCTGTGCAACTTTCAACTCTTGTAGAAACGGAGCAAATCCCTTCTGAATATTGAAACAATAGAAATTTATTAATGAGCGAAAATGACACATAATAAAAAGCAAAGAGGACCATTTCTACCTCATTAACTTATTTCTATTGTTTTAATATTCATGCGTTTATTTCTAAGGTTCCCTTGGGATTTCCCTGTTAATTTTACGCGCGTTTGGATGAGTGTGAGCACGTGATCATTCTGTGCAGCTTTCAACGATACAGCTCTTTCAGAAACTGAGCAAATCCCTTCTGTCTATTGAAACAATAAAAATTTGTAAATGAACTAAAATGAGCCATTTTTTTTTTCAAAAATTGAAGAGGACCATTAATACCTTATTGACTATTTTCTATTGTTTTAATATTCATGCGTTTATTTCCAAGGTTCCCTTGGGATTTGCCTGATAATTTTTCGCGTGTTTGAATGAGTGAGAACGTGATCATTCTGTGCAACTTTCAACGCTGTAGCTCTTGTAGAAATGGGGCAATTCCCTTCTGAATATTGAAACAATAGAAATTTGTTCATGAACTAAAATGAGCCATTTTTTTTTTCAAAAATTAAAGAGTACCCTTTCTATCTCATTAACTATTTCATATTGTTTCAATATTCATGCTTTTATTTCCAAGGTTCCCTTGGGATTTGCCTTCCAATTTTACTTGCGTTTTAAGGGTATTAACAAAGAGAAATGAGTCATTCCAATCACATGGTATAGTGAGTTGTATCTGGACTGTAAATTAGACAATTTACATACATTTTACATACTGACAATTTACATACATTTTTTGGGTGGTCTGCACCAGACTATGTTCAGCTGCATTTTGCAACCCTATTCAAGACTTGATGCCAAAAATCCCTACCCTATCCAGACTCGCTATTTTCCAGAAACTCCAGTATTTCTTCTTACTAGTTGGCACTGATCCGTTTCCTGGCATACCGTAGCATTACTTTTCGGATTAGTAAATTTTGTACATACTTTGTTATAATAATGTGCAATTCATCTTAAAGGCCCGCCTTCACCCAAAATGCTTTGCGCGCCGTGATTAGTTTGTGTGCTGAATCACTCAGATCACACGTTTTAACAATGGAACATTTAAAAACAAAAACAAACGACTGCAACGTCTTTTGGGTGAAGGTGGGCCTTTAATTACTAATCCAGACTAATCCGTGTAATCTTTGTTTGTTGCACCATAGTCGCCGTCTTGAAAGTTAAACTGATTGCATTACACAAAATATGTACCGCAGGCCAAATTGCTATGGGCTCAGAAGCTGCAAAGTCGGTGGTGTAACGTAATCAGTGTAACTTTCAAGAAGGTGACAATTCAAAGAAAATAGTGTCTTGTACAATCAAATAGAGCTCCTCTGGACCCTGTGCATAAACCTCAATATCAAGTTTTGAATGTTTGCAGACTATTGTCAGGTGTATATACACATAACCAAAATATCAGTCACTTCTACTACACCACAAATTTATTTCAAGCAGGGCATAACATTAAAATTTTACAATTATCATGGTTCAATTGTCTGCAAAATTTCACGATGTATGTAGTTAATATTACAATAATGCACAGCAATTTTAATTCTCAAGCGCAAGCGAAAAATATATTTAGATTATACAGTGTATCCCTCCCTGGTTAACCTTTATACCCAAGGTGAGAGTAATATTTTCAAAATTCTTAAAGAATTTGCTTGCAGTTCTTCCTGAGATGATCAAAACTCTAATTCTCAAGACCTGACCACTTTGATTTGAGTTTTTTTGCATAATAAACTATTGTGATGACTTGGCCTTGAAATCAAAATTGCTCCAAATAGGCTTTATCCTGGCCATCTAAGAAAATTATTTCAAAGATTTAGCCTGTTACTTTTCTTTAAAACTCTGCCAACAATCAATGCAAAAGAAGAGTCGATGCTTGACCAATTTCTTTTGTTGGTTGGGTTGATTTAGGTTTTAAAAAAGCAAGATATAGGCTTATAGACCACTTTCATAATGGCGGCCGATTTATTTATTCTTTTATATGTATGTTAATTAGCCTCACTGGCCTCGGTAACATGTGCAAAATTCAAAAGAATTTTTACTCTAAAATGAGGCCAGTGAGGCTAATTAACATACATATAAAAGAATAAATAAATCGGCCGCCATTATGAAAGTGGTCTATAAAGCTTAATTAGGCCTTTTTCTCAAGAAGAAATACAGAACTTTATTTGAAAATTACCAGTGTGCAAAAATGGAGCTTTAAAATATTTTGAGCAATTTGGATTACAATTTACAATAGTTTTGTGTACAACACTTAATTTGTTAACAAGATGTAAGAACTTAGCACTCTATCACCTGTGGGGATTAAAAGTCTACCAACCACAATAATACTCTATCCTATCACAGTAGGATCCCATTATATTTAACATGATATCTTTCTCAAACCAAAACCGGTTTCCCATGTTACATTCGTACATCCACCAACCAATCACATGGAAATGGTTTCCCCTCAAGAATTCTATGTAGCAAAATGCAAATTAACAATAAATACTTGTATGTTAATTTTCATTGACTTCTTTGACATTGTGTATGTTTCAAAACCAAAACTTAAATAAATGATGAAAAGAATCCCCCCCCCCCCCCCCACTCAAAACACCAAATGCTTGATAAAATATATTTATAATATGACCGTACGGCCCCGCTGATGTAATCCTACAGAAAATAGAATCACAAGGTGACATGAGCGGGGCCGGACGGGTTAACGTGAGCCGGTCCGGAAAAAGCCGTCTGGCCCTGCTCGAGTTTAAGTGACCTCGCTCTGCACAACTATTCTTGTACTTTCTAGTCATATTATAAAATACTTATTGACTGTGTTAGGTCGGACCGGACGGGAAAATATTTGGCTCTTGGTCATGGCGCACGGACCTCGCTGCGTTTGGTCCGTACGACATGACCTCTAGCCAAATATTTTCCCATCCGGCCCTCCCACTCAGTCAATAAGTGCATAGTATTACCTGAACATGAAACACACAACTATGATTATTAATTTTATATGTGCAAGGTCTGGCCAGCCTATACTGGTCTCTATGGGTGTTTCCAATGAAATCAAAGTCGTGATGGTTGCTATTTGAAGCAACAACTCACAAATATGTGCCATAACTAGAAGGATCTAGAAAAGGACTTGAAATTCATTTGTGAATAAATCTTGACCAATCATTGATTGTTTACATTAATCTACATTTCTTTAAGAAAACAATAGATACCAATACATAGAGAGGCTCACCATTTTTGGCAGCAGCAATTATCAAAATCAAATCTATTCAGAACATTTATGAAATGGCAATCATCTAGGTGGCCAGACCTTATGAAATGAGATGCACTCTGGCTAATCACTTGTAATGAATAACACTTTACATGAATCCCAAACAAACTAAAAAAATAAATGAATTTATCAGTAGCTGTAACTGACAGTTAAAAATACAGTGCAAAATCTGTGTAACATAAAACTCTACATCTACTGATTATTTCACTTGTTACTTAGTCTGCGCATTAAATATGTCACACCAATAAATATTTGACAAATTTATACAATCATAAATTTATCATTTAAGGACGTTCACGCTAATTGTTTATGCGCATCCTTACTGCGCACACAATTCATGTCGCAACGCCATGCTACGTCATGCACGAGCGCGCGCAGGAGAAGAAATCTAAGCACATAAAGGGCTAATAACGGTTTCGTTAACTTTGCTTAGATTTAACTCGCTTGGATGGTCGGTGACCCCCGATTTTTTTTTCATAGATAATTTTCTTTGCCAATTCTCGACAGATTGTGAAAAAATAAACAAAAAATCAATGTAGGAAGTTTAAATTTGTTCCATTTTTCTACCCGTGCGCCATCGAATCCTGCCAACTTGCGGCTGTCAGAGTTTGCAAATGCTGTCGTTTAAAGATGAAATTTACTTCAAGGAACGTCACCAGTTGAATGAATAGACAATTTTCGTATTCTCGGTATTGAACTGGAACTAGCTTGCAATGGAGGCTCATGCGGGGGAATATCATTAAAAATATTTGCATGTGAAAAGAATGCCCCGCATGAGCCTCGTCTGCAAGCTAGTTCCAGTTCAATACCGAGAATACGAAAATTGTCTATTTGCTGAACAGACCTACTAGCATAAAATTTGGGAAAGAAAGTTGCTTTTTAGAGATTCATTTGCAATATTTTTAGACTAACAGACATTGGGATCACATCCCGTAAGGAGGACCAATTTTTTAAAATTAGGGTCGCCTTTCAGATAGCTTATCTCAGAAACGAAGTCGGTGACCCCCTCATTTTTTTGCATTTCTGACACGATCAAGTAACTCATAACCTAGCTGTAGCAAAAGTTTTATAAAAAAAATCAATGTTAGAAGATTTTTGCGTGAACATCCTTAAATCCAGCAGAGTTAGTTTAACAAGTAGTTAAAGCTTAAAAAGCAACCTTACAGATAATCCATCTCTTTAAATAAATATCACGGCCCCATTGTTCAAAAGCCGATAATGCCAATCCCGGATTAAAAGTTAGCGAGGATTTCATTTCTCTGTTTAAAAATGTTTTCAAAAGGTCATTTGTAGCTTAGTGAAGACAAGTTAAAGTCAAAGCTGAAGGGCAGAAAACTTTGGAAAATTTTCAGTTGTTGAGTTATTTAAGGAGGCTCGAAAGGGTTTCTTACAGCTTAGGTACACGTCAGAACAATTTAACATTAAAATTTTATGGTTTTAGTCTCTGAAACAAATTATAGATAAGCTTATGACAGGGTTGTTAAAGTTTGCTTCAAGACCATTTATGACGTCATATCTGTTGTCATGGTAACTGTAACCCTCCAAAGACATACCCCTCAAAAGTCAGTTTTTTAAATATGTCTTTAAAACTAACTCGGTGACCTATGTTTTTTATAAGCGTTTTTAAAAGTTTGCAATATTCTTCACTTCCTGTGTAAATTTGAAAAAATCTGTATTGTGGAAATCGAGATAAATCGAAAAAGGCCTTTTAAAGATTTAAAAAAATTCCACTGTACAGTTTTTTTCTAAAATGTCTCAAATGTTAGATAAAGTTGAATGCTACTTGCATGCAAAATTTCAACATAGGTCACCGAGCAAATTTTTGAGATAAAGAGGAATATTTTATGCACGATTTATTTCCGGTTCACGCGATTTTACGCAGTATTTTCATTTCCGGTGAGCTGCGCGCGCTACGTTTTGATGAGAAAATCAGCTGACGCATGCGTCAATGCATGACGAGTGCACGTCGTGCGCGCGCACGCAGCGGAAAACCCTTTCGAGCCTCCTTAACTAGATTCAAAATTGATGCTAATCCTGGGTTAGTTAAATCGTGCTTTGAACAACCCCGTCCAGTACTGTAAATATAGACTTAATTGTGTAAGCAATTTTCTTGCAAAAGTGACATTGACCCTTTCATTCGCAGATTCAAAACTTGAGTAGCGTGACATGGGTTCTAACTTTTGAGTCAATGGATGAAATCCTGTGATGTGATGTCCATTCAAATGAAGGCTCTTCTGTAGTTCTCAAAATGAAATTAATTTTTGGAATTTTTCATAAAATAATTTGGATCTTGTGAGTGAAAGGGTTAAGTGTGGTGTCAGAGATGTGGGATACAATTCTTGCCAGCAAAAAATTGCATCTATAAACAGACCAGCTGCCAATGTACACCACCTGACTGCTCACTATTATGCCACTAGAGCAAGTACAATTTCTTTTGTTTAAGATTATGGATGTACAAATGTTGTCATTTACTTTCTATGGTTGAACAACCAAGGCAACAGCTTCACAATTTCACAACTGCCTCGTAAACAATCTGTTTACTAAATATTTTTAACAAATCAAACATTTTCACCGACAAAAGAACCAGGGCTGTCATTTGTAGCTGGTAAACGGTTACTTTTTATGGCTGACAACGACAGTGAATATGATTGGCTACACAAAGTTTGAAAAGACAACAAGCATGGCAGACTTCCCAGACTACGTTTCTTGCAGAGCCAGCTTCTTCAGTCCTTAATGACAGCTCTGAGAACATCATGGCAGTTGTGAATTGCCAAGTAAACAAACCCTTTTCTTCTACATGTATCAACTGGTCTATTTCAATCCATTGAGTTTACAAGCATTTGCAAAATAACTTTGTTTCCATGTTACAAAGTACATAAAACTGTGTTTCTTGCCTAGTAAATAACACACAACATTATTCGACATAGCATTCTAGAGTGCAAATACGCATCAAGACGAGTGCAAATATGACACGTTATTATACTCTTCTGACCGCACGCTAGGAAAAACAACTTCAAAAACTTAGTTTTAGGAGAAGATGGCTGTTGTATAATAAACAATTTATTCAGCGTGAAGTTGTGTAATACGGCTGGGCATTTTTCCTCGTCAGTATTTATTTTTTAGAGCCTAATAGGCTCGAAAAATAAAAGCTGACACGAAAAAATACTCAGCCGTATTACACAACTTCACGCTGAATAACCTCTATATTTTATTTTTATAAATAACCCATTATAAAAAATTTAAGTTTTTCTTAACCCAACTGTTTACATGTAATTAACAAATTTAAATAATTACTGTACCAATAAATATCTTTTAGCTTTTTTTGTTATCAACACCATTTTAATTAACAGATCTGAACTAAGTTTCTGAATGAATATGCCATTGAAAAAAATTTGTTTGCTCCTACATGAAATATTAATTTCAATATCCACGGTGGTTTAAAACTTAAATTCTTGGAAACAAAACAATATTATGCAAGATGCCTCAAAGACTAGTTCATGATAAAATATATCGAAAAAATGATAATATTTAATATATAATACAATGTACATGTAGTTTCTACTTTCTCCTTTTTACTCATGCAAAGTTTAAATCTTCCAAATTCTTAAATGAACCCGAATTGGTGCAGATACTTCTTGCTTCAACTCTAATCTTTAAGCTCATAAAAACAATTCAGAGAGAATTAACGATAACTCTCTCACCATAATCATATTGTTGCTGCTAAAGAAAGCCTATATATTTTTAGCTTTCTATTCTGACTAGATTATCGCTTTGGAGACAAAATATTATTGTTGAATATAAGACAACTGATAAACAAACATCGCTTTTGTCTCTCCCTGAGGCAATGTTCAAATATTGGTCACAATACCCTCGAAGGTAAAACATCTTTTAAATTGAATTTATCACTTTCAAAAAAGTTAATTATTCAAATTCAGCCAATTTTATTTGAGAACATTTTATTCAAATTTGCATACCATGATTAGGGGTGGCTTTTGAATAAAAGATCGGCATTGAAAATAAGCTAAATGTAGACACACCTTTTCTCGTAGACTAGGAAACATAGTATTATCTTATACTAGAAAAATTATACACTGATGCTATCAATTTTTCAACTTTTTGGTGAATGAATCACCTGATTTTTAACTTAATTGAGGCCAAGCCTATCTTGTAAGCATTGAAATGATTAATTATTCAAATAATTTTCCAAGTGGCTAATGAATACACTGAACGCTATTCAAATCAGAGTCAAGTCGTTGTACAGAGCATCTGTTGTATGAATGACCACAACCTTTAGATCCAAGCTTCAAAAAAATATATTTGCATAGGACAAACCCTTCTTCACAACAAAAGCGTCTCTGTACTTTCAGAGGAAAATTCCAAACTTTGAAATTATACAAAGTGAATGAAAGCAATATCTCATTTCTTGAGAAAATTACCCAAGCATTCTATTATTCAATCTAAATCTCAAAAGTCATGAATTCTAAATAAAAACTCAGAGAAATTATTTCAGTTGACAGCTTGAGCAAAAGCTGAGTTTAATAGGAGAGATCCTAAAAACTGTAAAATCAAAAATAAGTGTCTCGATACATATATTCATCTAACAATGTTTTTGGTTATAATTCACCAATCGAAAACTCAAAATGAAGAAAATTATTCTGCCTTTATTATGTACAAGTTATTTGAGCAATCCATTTTCTCCCAAAATAAAACTTAATTTTGGAATAAGATCTTAATTTTGACAACTTTCACCTAGCAACAAACAAAGGAAAAACCATTTCCATAAGGAAAGAAAGTGATTTTTGCAAAAATAGCTTTTTTATCACCTTTGTAAACCAATTCAAAATTTTCAAACATGAGGAAATACTGTAGCATCAAAATTAGAACATATTTTACTATCATGTTTCCGCACAAATATACAATTAAATTTATATTTTTAATTGACAATAAAATACGCTTTAACTGCAGCTGGGAATTGAAAATAAGCACAAAAATATTAAAATAGCTTGGAAAGGAAAATGTTTCTCCGATCTTTGAAACCTTGTTTATTTGAAAGATGCAGTTGAAAACAAAACTACATCCAAAAATAACAGGGTGAGAAAATTCAGACTTGGTAACACAAGCCAAACAATATATTTTTTTTTTTGCAAAAAAAAAAAAACTGTTAAGCTTCAAGCATCTTCCAAAGAATAAAGCTTTTACCTAGAACTATTATGTATCACAAAGACTAAGCAGTCCTTATTTTGATTTTACTTTAAATAATTTCAACCGGTCGTAAACATTAAGATTTTTATGGCATACCAATTGAGTGCAAGTGGAACTCCCTTGACGTGCTATGATGGTGGACCATGCCAAGAATATATTCCAGATTCGCACAATTCGACCATACTTTTCTTTCATGGCTGCTTGCTTTGCCGGTTTCATCCAGTTATCGTACCAGCGATTGATTGTCACGGAGTAGTGAACACCAATGGTCTCCGATGAATGGATCTCAAAGCCAGCTCGCTCAAGCTCAGTGACAATCCACCCCAATGGACAGCTGGCATCTGCCCCTGGGAAGATATACTTCGCCATGAAAAGCCCCCAGATAAAATCTTCCCATTGCCATGTTCGGCGCAGACCAGCAATCTGGAGAAAGAAGATGCCTTCGTCCTCCAGCATCTCGCGAACCTGAGCCAGGAAGGACTGGAATTTTCTGATACCAACATGTTCGGCCATTTCCAGGCAGGTGATTTTGTCGTATTTTACATTTGGGATGTCACGGTAGTCCATGCACAAAAACTTGCTACGGCTGCCAAGTTGCTTTTTGTTGGCTACACCTTCCCCCCATTCAATCTGACGCTTGGCCAAGGTAACGCCGGTTGAATAGGTTCCGTGATTCTCTGCTGCATAATTGACCAGGGTACCCCACCCACAGCCGATGTCTAAGTGCCGCTCGCCTTCCTTCAACTGACATTTTTCGCCCACCATTTTGAGCTTGTTCAACTGAATTTCTTCGAGTGTATCCGATTCATCTCGGCAAATTCCCGACGTGTATATCATCATGGGTCCGAGAAATGCTTCGTAGAAATCATTGCCGCGGTCGTAGTGATCGCAAACCTGTTCAGCGTCTTGGATTTTCGAGTGAAAGATTAGTTCGGGTAAAAAGTTGCAAAGGAAAAATCTGACGTGATCCAATGTCAGTTCAAACGTACTGAATTGGTGGCGGTTTTCCAGGGCTTCTAGGACGTCGCATTTAAAGTCAAGCTTTCCGTCTGCGTAAGCTTCGTAAAGAACAATCATAGGAATCTTCCGGTTGCCGTATTTTGACGCCAAACTCGGGTCACTGAATTCAATGAACCGTTTCACGTTTGTCGATTTTGTGCCGCCTTCAGCGACACACATTCGGTTGAACACCATCATGAAAGTCCCGAAAATAGGAAATAACAGGACAGCGAACGCTATGGGATAACACCAAAACGGCAAGCCCAAACCATACTGAACCAAAGCCGGGGTAACGAAGAGCAGAGCGAACAAAGCTTTGTAAGAAAATTTCTGCCACGCCAGCTGATCAATTCCTTTTAGCTTCTTTGACACAAAACCGTTTGCTTTCGGCCCACCGTTTTGAATTCGCTCCATCTCAGTCGATTCCCAAAACGCTTCCGTGCGATAGAAATGTAGAAACTTGCCTTCTCCGCGGCGACTTGAGAGGAAAACTAACTAATCTTTTCAAGCAAGTGACATTGGCTCAACTTCCCAGCTGTCTCGTCTGCAAAATTTATTACAATGCAGGTACACGTGTCGTAGATGTCACGTGATCGCATTGATTTCACTGGGAAAAGCCCGAGATAATCCTTAAAATCAAACAAGAAACATCAAATATCCTGTCAAAATGAATCAAGTTTTATTTAAATCGCTCTTCCTGCGGTTGTTTGTAGCCTATATGTCTAGAAGTCACCATGTTTACCGGCACGGCTTGTTATTGCTTGTGGCTATATGTCAAAACAATCGAGATAAAGTTTAATTTTTTTCAGCAAGTTGAAGCGATATCCACTTGAACTTAACACTTCAGTGAGTTCAAAACGAAGAAGTTATAGCTTCCCGCTGAGTTGGATGTTGTTATCTTATACCATTTTCGATCGTTACATTGCTACTTAGTGAAGCGTGCAAAATATTCACCCCGCTTATATTTTGCATAAGCGAATTCATTCAACTGTGGCCGTTAAAAAAATCGCAAATTGCGCAAGCGAAAAATCACTTAAATATTTTGGTAAAATAAAAAAGTGAAATTGACGCTGTTCATGTAATTTTTCCGACGTGTCGGCAATACTGCCTTCTTCAGCATTGCCAAAACGTCGGGAAAAAAAATTACACGAACAGCGTATCTACGCTGCGCGGGCCGAATTTAAATCTTTATCACTTATTAAATTATTTTGCTTGTTTCCTTAAAACAACCCCACAAACTGATTTATATTTCTTTCTTAACATTAATACTCTTGCAATATATATTCTATCTAAACTCGAAAAGGCAAGTTAAAATCAAATAATTTAGAAAGAATTATCAAATCAAACATAGTGGTCCAAGTGTTGGTCTGAGTGAATTAATTTGCATAAAAAGAAATGTCAACATTTATAATTGACATAATTGTTACTATAAATTTCACGTCCGTCCATTTACACAGTGTTCGATGGTCGCTTTTGTTCTTAAAAAGCTGTTAAGTTATTAAAATATAAACTCAATAGGTTTTTGCTAGTCTCAAGCAAATTGCGCAAGATGTCTCGGGGAAATAACTTTGATCAAATACCAATTTTCAATAAGATAATTACAGCCGATTTCAGCAAACCCGTTGATGATTCGCCAGACGCTGCAACCTCGTTCCCAGGGTCTCTCTTCTTCCCGCCCCTTGGAGCGGGAAGAAGAGACACCCTGGGAACGAGGTTGCAGACGCTGACCGCAACGAATCAAAGAGCTAATGCATGTCTTCGGCGCCAAGCGCGGGAAAACGCGTGGGAGCAAGTTACAATTTTTTTTTTTTACTTCTGATTGGTTGATAGTGGCGCAAGATTTTTTAACCAATAACAAAGCGTAGCTATGCAAAACCAGAGCAGTTGAACACCGGTTTAGAATTAGGAAGATTTAAATATTATTGAAAGAATATAGATATCAAAGCAAACAAAACTTACTTACCGGTATTTTAATTACTTTAGCATATCCTTAGCAGGTCTGAGAAGACTAGACTTCTGGGCCGAGTTGTTCAAAGCCTGATTGTAATGGTAACAGGACTGAGTGGAGTCCAATTCGGTCTAATCATACGAGTGATTTGTTTAATCAAGAGTATCATTACAGACAGAATTGGATGACACGAAGTCCTGTTACCAATTAATCATAACTATAACAAACTTTCGAGGATAAAACGTTAAATGGTTACACGTTTTAGTGTTTAAAAACATAATTGTGTTTCTGACCGAGATGCATGCCGGGAAAAAGGATAGCGCGCGCAAATGACGCGTATTGTCCAATTACATCGTCTAATTACAAGCATGTACTCCACTCAGTCCAATAACTATTACTAATCGGGTCTGCTGATAACCAATCAAATTCGACAATTTTGTTATAGTTTTGATTAGCGCTAATCCTGGATTAACTGTCAACAGAACATATGAGTTGTCATGGTAATTAACCCTGGATTGGCGCTAATCGTCCTGCGAACAACTCGGCCCTGGCTTGTTGTTTACTTCTCACTGTGTTCCTCGCGAACGTAGAAAAATGGTGACTCAAACGAAAGGGTTTCTTTCTGTGAATAAATTGCTTTTTCATTGATTTTAAAAAGTAATTTCGAGATTGCTTTGGTTTTACATTGCAACGCTTCGTGATTGGCTAAAACGTCTCCCGCCACTTTCTCAACCGGCCGCCGTTATTTCTTTTACAGTGTGACCTTATGACTTGCTTGCAAACGTTTTCCCGCGCTTGGCGCCGGCTACCAGTATTTTCTTCGAGCTGATTGGTTCATTGGATTGTCTGCCTCTGTTTTGATTGGCCAGAGTGATTACTTTGGTTTGGTTTGGACACTCAATTGAAAACTGCTCTAATTTTTAGCCAATCACAAAACCAGACCAATCGCTAAACGCACTTCATTCCCGTCATTCCCTTCTCCGTCCTTTTATAATAGCAGATGATGTTTCAAGGCAACTTTATTCACCTATAAGTTTTTCCTTTACTCTGAAGTATCTTACATTACAGTGTACTTCGCGCTTGAAATATATTTACAACCGAGAGTAATGAGTACAGCTATATACATAGACGCCGGAATTTTTTTTTTTTTACAAGTTACACAAAAAATCGCTTACCCGCAATCAGCTCAATTTAAGTCACATGGAAAGCGCACAAATAAAGAACAGTTTCTTTTACGAGCAACTCAATTAAGGTTACAGTGTACCTTCAGATTGAAAATTTATTGAAATTTTTTTTTTGGCGTCAAAATAAAGTTTACATCCAAAAAAAAAATATCGAAAAATAGTGAAAATTGACGGAGAAATGACGGTATAACTTTTGTGGGCGGAGTTTGTATATGAAGCGATATGTTTTTCTAAGCGCTGTTTTCTCAAAGTTAATTTTTCACTTGTAGGGAACACTTTAAAGAGCTACAACTCAAAGGAAATTTGTTCGATTTTCCTTAAATTTGGACACAAGCTAGGCTAACATATAATCAACAAAAACGTGTCGGCGAATTTCTTATTTCCGAAAACTTTTTCGTCAAGAGCCATTTCCGTGCGATCACTCCAACTTTTTTTGTCCCTTTTTCGAAAATATTCTGTAACTTTTAGCGCTTCGTGTCCGGAAATCCGAGAACAAATCAAAATACAATAATCGCTTTGAGTTATAGCGTTTTAAAGCTGATTCGGACGTTCGAATTTAGACGTCGTAAAAAATTCGACAATTCATTTTATTACCAAATGGTTTCCATATTTAGATAGCCAGCTCTATAAGCTTTAATTTGATATCTGGGTTTAGGTATATTAAGTGTAATCTTAAGACGTTAGAGCTGTTATACTGGAGACACCCCCGAAGGTACACTGTAACCTTAAAAAACTAGCCTGCGAGCAGACGAAGGAAGAAAATAAGACACGTCTACGCGCAGGAGAGAGTAAACAACAAAACAAATCTGCAAATGTGCTGTCAAAGATAAATTGAGAGGGAAACAGTGTTATTTTCGGTAAGTCTTCGTAACACCGCACGAAGACTTTGCGACTCTGTCTCCCAATCAAAAACAAGCACGAACTATTACGAGTACTCCGCTAGTCCCCACGTCACTACGACATCACGTTACTTAGCAACTTCTCGTGGGCTCAATGAAACGTAGCCCGAGAAAAAAGGTTTTGTTGCCGCGACTGCTTAAGCAGGTGTGCAGTTCACTGACGTGCTCACGACACCATCCGATAACATTACTACATCACGATAACATTACGATAACATCATGCGCTCGTCACGTGATATCATTTGATGTGATGTTGACATCACGTGTTAAAGATGTTCAGCGGGTTTACGGCAGAAGGGACAGGAGTTTTTCTGCAACACCAGAAGCTCGTAGTCATCTGTGTGGAATAACTGAAACATTGACAAAGAGAAACTTTAAAATCGTTACAAAATAGAAATGAAAATTACGCCACCAAAAGACAGGGTTACAAATTGTCTCTTCGTCTCCCACTTTGAACTCCAACAATACAACAAAACAACGTCTTTTGGTTGTTAGTTGAGATCCGTGAAATTTTGGAACAAAGAAGAAGTGGATGAAAACAAGATAAAGAACTGAGACTTTGCATTCGACTGATTTTCAAAGCAGTAACAACCTCGCTTTATATATGCCTTCACTGAGTTCTGTAATCCGTTCTAACACTCATACATTGCAAAGAGATGAACCAATCACAGCAGACATGCCATCTTTTCTATCAATCAAAAGCAAATCAAAACATATCATGACTTGGATTTTGCAAGTTTTCTTGCGCTTTGCACCGATTTCAAGCTTCCCTCCCTTGGTTCCGATTGAATGTTTTTCCGCGCTTGAAACCGGTTGAATTTTTTTCGCGTTGGCACCAGTTACATGTTTTCGCGCGCTTGGCACCAGTTACAGGTTTTCGCGCGCTTGGCACTGGTTATATATTTCCCGCCTTGACACCAGTTGAATGTTTTCCCGCGGTTGACGAAGGTTTCATGTCTTTGCTTTCCGCTCTCACTAATTCATTCCGTATTTGGGTTTGTTTTTATTGGTCAAATGTGGTTGGTTTTAATTTTTCAAAAGACATTCAGAAAACCGCTCTTAGACTTGCTGAAACTCACCCGGTTACATGAAGAACACAAGGTGATTGACACATCAGGGAGCAGTGATCGATAGTACTGATATTTCAGAGGAGGAGGCCACTTCTTCACCAGTACTTCGCGGCTATTCATGGCCTGCAGCGTTGACCGACCAACACGGACTGGGACAAATTCGGATCCACCTTGCTGTAATGGAAAATGAATAATATATCAACTTCAAGTAACTTTATCATACAGGTTTTACTTTTGAGTTTGGGATTGTAATCCTAAAGTATGACAATTATAATGAAAGCTACTGAGCCAAAATAAATATCTTTAGTGTGACCATTCAAATGAAAGCTGTTGAGCCGGATAATATTTTATTTATTTAATATAATAAAAAGAGAAATTTCTTGTGGAACTGTTTATTATTCTGTACAAGGTGGTTCTACCTTTTGAGTCTGTGGATGAAATCCTCAAGTATGATCATTCAAAGAAAGCTACTGAGCAGTACTTTCCTGTGGTGCTGTTTATTATGCTGTACAAGGTGGTTCTAACTTTTGAGTTTGTGGATGAAATCCTAAAGTGTGACCATTCATATGAAAGCTACTGAGCAGTACTTTCCTGTAGTACTGTTTATTATGCTGTACAAGGTGGTTCTAACTTTTGAGTCGGTGGATGAAATCCTAAAGTGTGACCATTCATATGAAAGCTACTGAGCAGTACTTTCCTGTGGTACTGTTTATTATGCTGTACAAGGTGGTTCTAACTTTTGAGTCGGTGGATGAAATCCTAAAGTGTGACCATTCATATGAAAGCTACTGAGCAGTACTTTCCTGTGGTGCTGTTTATTATGCTGTACTAGGTGATTCTAACTTTTGAGTCTGTGGATAAAATCCTAAAGTGTGACCATTCAAAAGAAAGCTATTGAGCAGTACTTTCCTGTGGTTCTGTTTATTATGCTGTACAAGGTGGTTCTAACTTTTGAGTCGGTGGATGAAATCCTAAAGTGTGACCATTCAAATGAAAGCTACTGAGCAGTACTTTCCTGTGGTACTGTTTATTATGCTGTACAAGGTGGTTCTAACTTTTGAGTCGGTGGATGAAATCCTAAAGTGTGACCATTCACATGAAAGCTACTGAGCAGTACTTTCCTGTGGTATTGTTTATTATTCTTTACAAGGTGGTTTTAACTTTTGAGTCTGTGAATGAAATCCTAAAGTGTGACCATTCAAATGAAAGCTATTGAACAGCGCTATCGTGCGGCGCTGTTTAAAACGATGTACGGAGTGATTCCAACTTTTGTTTCCGTTGAAAATATCCTATCTAAAGTGTGACTATTCAAATGAAACTGCGGAGCAGCGCGTTAATTTCGTTCTGTTTCTCGATAATGAAAAGGTGAACAGTTTTACTAATGGATAACGGCTTAGCAATGAAAGATAACAGCTGTGAAAACTAGTGTGTAATTAAAATATCGCTTTAGCAGTCTTTCTCATTGGTTCACAGGAAGCAAAGCCTTTTATGTGTCTAAAGAACACGCAAATTGGTATTTCCTTCGTTGGAGGTAAGGAAAACAGGCGGCGTTCTTGATGTTGTTTGCAAATGCACGCCAAGCAAAGCACATTTACACATCAACTGTACAAAGCTTAAAAACAGCGACTGAAAATCACAAAACCTCCCCATTTGACCGTTATATCTAGGAAACACCGAAATAAATCAATAAAAAAAGAGTTGCTTTTTTTATTACAATAACATTCCGTTATTGAACGCTTGTATCCTGGCTACAGGCACATTAATAAATAAATTGAGTAGTTTTGATATTTAAATGGTGGTTGCTATTTTTCTATTTAATTACGACAGGTTGACAAGAGAGAATTATCTCATTTTCTATTGCCATGGATCAACACCTGTGCACTTCGTAAACGTACCAAGACATGTAATTAATTTAATGCTCTTTTCTTTCCGTCGAGGACAAATTGAAATACTTGCCGAACTTTTAGCGAGTCAAAAATTTTTATTACGATAACCCTGAATTTTTTTTATTTATTTTGCCACACAAGTAATACAAAAGGAGAATACAATATCATAACATCAAAATGCAAATTATCCTTTCTGGTCCCCATAATTTTCTTACAGCTGCAGTGGGGATAAGTTGTTAAAATATCAAGAGAATTCTCTATTTTCGATTTGCCCATAATACACTTTGTTTGCCCCCCAAATTTTACATAAACTATTGTTTTGAAATGCTTTTGGGAATATGCAGTCCTCCCATGAGCATTTACAAACAATAGTTTATGCAAAATTTGGGGGGCAAACAAAGTGTATCATGAGCAATTCGAAAATGGAGAATTCATCTTGGGTGGTTGAATAAGCATGGATATCAGAAGGAGAAATTTGATGCTAATCACAAAAAGATAAATTCGGCTAACGTATTGTTGTACCAAATTCAAACCTTCTGGGAATATAAAGATTCTTTGTTCACAATATTTCCATATAATTTCCATGTCAATGCTTCATTGATATGGAAAAATAACGAACAAAGAGTTCTAATCCCAAAAGGTTTGAATTGGGTACAACAATGCGTTAGCCGAATTTTGGCAGTTTCTTGGTGTTACGGATGGTGTGATCACCAAATGACGTCAAACAAAAGATTCAAAAGACACTGAACAATACCCACACCACAACACAAAAGCTAACCAACAATGGCTTCCGCAACACCAAGAAACACCCCGAATTTGTCCATGGTATGAATTTGAGCTATTTAAGGAAAAGTTAACCTTGGAATTTCTAATTGATTATTTGGTTGTCTAGAAACTAATATGTGAGAACAGTTCCATTAAATTTATAACTCGAGGAAGGGATAAGATGCTATTTTAAAATTCACGAAAGATAATTATAGAAAAGCTTATTTAAGGGATTTTGGAGATTTTTGTGAACATCCATATATAGTTATGAATTGTAATCCACTTCCATCCTTGCAATCCTGCACTTTATCTCCAATTATAAAATGCTCAAGGAAATGCGCTCGCTCTGATTGGTTAAACATAGTTCATTATAACTCGATAAAGCATGCGCGTGACGTAAGGCTCATAATAACCTTTGGCTCGTGCTTCTCTGTACTTCTCTCGTGTTCTTAAAAATTCGCGTGCTTATATAACTCAATAATGCACTCGGCGCGTTTTTTATTTCTTTAACTACTGCTTCTGTTTTGCTCTTTAGAATCTTTTTATCCAATTAAGTTGCGTATTTGATGGTATTTAGCGATATTTCATGGAAATAAGATACAGAAATTTGCTATTTTTGTTGATTTCGGCGGGAAATAAGGAGTGTCCTTTCAGGTCGCGCGTGATACCCAGTCATGAATAAATTCATAAGGCAAAATTTTGCCACGGGTCTTACTTTAAAAAGGATTACATCTTGGCCGGTAAGGGACCAATTCCGCTCGGACGCTCGGCAGAATTGTATTCTTTCTTCGCTTTGCTCCCCCCTTGAAAGCTATTCTAATTTTGAGATTGGTCATGATTAAAAGTAAAATGGTTAAACGTGTGAAAGGCAAAATATCTCAATGTTTACCTCAAAACTCATTAGTTTAGCAGTAAAAGGATCGTCTTCTTCATCTTCGGGGGGGTCGTCGGTCAGCTGCAGGGACTGGAAATCTGGTCAGCGGTCAAGGAGTACTTCGTGTAAGATAACACAATAGTAAACGAAACTGAGGAGTATTAAACCAAAGGGTAGTAGTTGTGTGGTGACAGTGGGAAATTTGGAAAGCAAGTTGCAACGTTTGAACGTCCGGCTTCACACGGCCCTTTTAGATTTGAGTCTGTTTCTGAACACCCTAAGCGATACCAAACCACCCTATATTCCTTATATGTGAGAGGCCCTGGGGTTCGGGATCACACACAAACACAGGAAGACACAAGTTTTTTTTTGTGTGAAATGCTGTTTTTCTTAAGGCGGGACTCAACCTAAATTGAATGAAATTATTTTAAGAGGTTTAAAAAAGGGATAGAAGAAAGAAAATGATTTTTGGAACACCAACAGACAGTTGATACCCACGCAAGAATACCCCAGGTTGCCAGTGGTATCAGTGCGACAGTATTGGACATGACTGCTATTTTGGTGTCCATCTATTAATTAAAAACTACAAATTCTAAGTTTAAAACTTCATTAAATCTTTTTCTTATTTCTCTAAATTATACATATCCTTTGAGAAAACCTATTTCCTCCCAAACATACCCAAAAACCGCCCAAAAATTTACAAAACACCCCATAACAAAGATTCATGAGATGAGCATAGAGTTTTTGGATTGCTTGAAACGTGAACGAGATATTTCCATTTAAGCCATGCCAAGTGGCGGAAAAATGGCATTTAGGTGGAGTCCCGCCTTAAATCTCGTGTTGTTGTTGATTGTAAAGGATACTTCCCATATCTCTCTCCTGCCAGTTTGAACCTCGTTTCTTTCCTTGGCTTCTTGCTGAGTCGATCGCGATCAATTTCAAAGCATCCTCGTCACTAACGAAAAAGAAAAAGAAATCAACAGAATGTTCATTCTTACCAACTAGTATTTATTATATTAGTCTACTGGTAGTTAGCTTTACTCTGTTTCCTCCTACGTTCGTGTGTGTCTTTTGTTTGTTTGTGTGCCCGATCTGAACATGTAAAATATATTTTCTATTAACTGACTGCCTGGCATTTTTAACTCTAGGGTTATTTCGGGTAACCAGTATCCATATTATTTTTATTCAAAATTGAAATTACTTATTATCTTTTCATTGTAATATATATAGATAGGCTGAGCCTAACAGCGTAGCACTTTGAACAAGCTTAACTAAGGTGAAACTTAACTAAGGTGAAAGGTCGGAAGCACAAGAATTAAAATTGACGACCGGGCTATTTTTCAGTTTTAGCAATTCTCAAAAACAGTAAGCTTAAAGGGTCACTGTCACCCATTTTTAGTATCACTTCGAAAAGCCAAAAAACATATTTGTTTCAATGGAAACCTTAAAATAATGGTCCAGTTTTGTTAACAAATACTCTACCAATGCACAGAAACTAGTATTCGTTATCTTTGGCTGCGGATGGCCAGGATGGATATGGATTGCAACTTGAAAAAATTGGTCAATTTTTTCAAGTTCCTCCCAAGAGTCGTGGAAAAATCGCAGAAAAACTTATTATGGTTTGTTCTTCCTCAAAGAAATCACTGTATTATCTTCTTGGTGTTCTAAAAGCAATTTTATGTTTGAGCAAAGGTGCTTTGTCATATATTTAGTGTATTTTGACAAAAACACAGCAAAATCTGCGTGACAATGCCCCTTTAAGGCTTATTACCCGACAGTCTGCACAGTACATTTAGACGGTACAAAAGTTCACAAAAACAACTTTTCTCTGTCTAGAATAACTAGTACGACTACTTTCCGAATAAAATACAGTTGTTGTTTGCCAAAAATTGCTCGAGAAACTGATTTGGAAATCAAAATTGCAAAAATACACAAAAATATTTGCATAAGGCGACGCGAGTGAAGTCTAAGTCTTGTTTTGTTTCCATAAAATCGCTTTTCAATCTATGTAATGAATGAACAAACATATAAAAATGGACAACACAATCTTTTTTCGACAAATTTGATTCAAATCTCCATCAGTTTATGTTTAAAAGCAAAACGCGTACCATTTTAATATAGCGCCTCAAGCTGCCTTCGATGAAATTCAAGAAATTGATACAACTGAAGTTAAGCTCGTTTTAATTAAAATAATTCTCCAAAACTACACAAGAACACAAAGAAAAAGTCAATCACGGATTGATATCAACATAAATTCCCATCGAAAAATGTTAATTCTCTAAATCTCCGCTCCTTTGGTTCTGAATTAAATCCGTAATAAAAACAAACATATCTCCCCGCATTGAAATGAAGTTCCTCGAGGCAAGATTTTATCCCAGAAAGCTCTTCTTTTTCTACTAAAGCGGCTACTGAGTATCCCTTAATTAGTGTCCCTGTCTTGAGTAGCAAACCGCGAAAAAATGCAGGGAAATAACGACTTTACTTGTCCGCTAAACACTGACCAGCGAAAGATCCAAACTTTTTAAAGGTGGCTTACTACAGTTTACAGGGGTCACCAGATGCTTCCGATAATATCGATCACAGGTGACCATTTGTGGGAACAAGCAACAATTACAAAGTCAAAACCATCGTACAAGACAGTGGGTGTTTGTAATTTCACCATCCTCTGGTTAGAAGTGGCTTAAAACAAGCGACCGAGTGGTTGTCAGAAGACTGGGTTCTAATTCTATGAGGACGTTTTACTCAAAAATCACCCATACGACCCTACCTCAAAATCTTACCATTTAAACTTTGGATAAAAATAAACGTTCTTACAAGTTAAAACAAAAATCTCCGCTATTAATGTTTATATTGATATCAATGAATAAAGTAATATTATTATAGGCTTTGGAGTAGAATATAGTTTGTTGTTGTTGTTGTTCATAATGTCACGAGCGTGGTAACGGATTTTCAAAATATCTGTTTTCTTACCTTATACCATCCTCCAAGATAAACTCGACCAACGGAAGCACCTCTGGTGAACAAAACAAAACCGTTTTGTAAGTTAACAATTCTTTTATTTTCTGATTCAAGCTGAATGAACAAGATCTACGGTGTTGAAAGTAATTTCGCAATTGCTTGGTTTTGCATTGCTACGCTTTGTGATTGGCTTTCTGAACCAATTAGAAGTAAACCCATGACCAATCACGTGACTTGCTCGCACGCGTTTTCCCGCGCTCGGGGCCGGTTACATGTACTTGCTTCGAGTTCTGATTGGTTCATTAGATTTTGTCTGCGTCTATGATTGGCCAGAGTGATTATTTTGGTTTTGTTGTACTACACTCAAATGAAAACCACCCTATTATGTGATTGGTTAAAAACTACCGTGAAACATTTTCTAACCAATCAAAGCTAACATGCTGCTTATTCAACCAATCAGGGGCAAAACCAAAAGCAATTGTGACTTGACGTTTGTTTTTCCCGCGCTTGGCACCGGACACGAATTTTCCCGCGCTTGGCACCGGATACAAGTTTTCCCACGCTTTTTATTTGCCAGTACCTTGTTTAGAACAGGAAAATATAATTCTTCAAAGACAGTGGAATTAAACTCACCAAAGGAAGAGAATGAGTAGACAAACGGCTGCCTGCAGTTAATACACTGGTTTCCTTTATTGTTTAAAAGAGGGTTCGTTGTGGAGCATCGGTAGCACAGAGGAAGCAGCTCCTAAAATAAACAAACACGTTTATTTTTAACACAAGGAATTTTTCCTGCGTTTTAGCGCGCATTTTCCCACTTACCTCGCTGTCATGAAAGGGTTTCGAACGAATGGTGACGCTTCCCAGGTCAATGGATTCCTGAAAACGTTGAGGGATCTTCAACGACTGCAAAGAGAAAATGAAGGAGAAAACGAAACCTCTTAGATTTGAAGGACTTTTTTAAATGTTACATTAGCTTCCGAGATTTTAATCTCACAAATCAGTGCCTACAGCCTACATAAGTTTATTATTATTATTATTATTATTATTATTATTATTATTATTATTATTATTAACATTTTTTTCCACGTTTGTATTCAATCTTGCACAAGCGACACACGAACGGTCCATAACTACCTTTGTCGAATTTTTTTCTACGCTTCTCATGTCGGAGTTAGAGCGCTTATCAAACTACGTGTGATAACCGTCGCTTTTGGTTCCAGACAGTTCCTCAAAAATATGCTAAACCTCTAAAATATGTCGCGATCACAAAGTGCGGGAATAAAATGGCAAGCATAGAAAGTCTTGAACGGGCGACACGACTTATGCCCAAAAAAAATCCGACAAAATGTCACCAGATCATAGCGCCCTCTCTGCAAACAAAAAGGATACCTGTAGCTTGTCGTAAGCGGTACGCGCCATCTTGTAGGCTCCAAGATTCTTGCTTTGTTTGGCAAGCGCAAACAACGTCGAACTATGGAGAGTTAAGGTGGAACTACTGTACAAAGGTTCGAAAAATTTGTGCCACCTCCTCTAACCAATCAAAATAAACACGGTGTTTTTTCAACTGATAAGAAACAAAACCAAAACCAATAATATTTTTGGCTTGTGCGCGTTTCCCCGCGCGTTTTCCGCTATTGGCACCGGTTGCACGTTTTCCCGCACTCGACACCGATTGCACGTTTTCACGCGCTTGACAACGGTTGCATGTTTTCCCGCGCTTGACACCGTGACCGACTACATGTTTTCCCGCGCTTGACACCGGTTGTATTTTTCCCGCGCTTGACACCGGTCGTATTTTTCCCGCGCTTGGCACCCGCTGTACGTTTCTGCTTCAACTTATGATTGGTTCATTTCGTTTTTTGTATTTGATGTGATTGGCCACATTTGATTTAGCTGTGATTGGCCACATTTGCAACAGCAAAAGAAAACTGCTGTATATGAAAACACGCATTTCTTTGTCAAAAAGGATACACTCGCGACACTCCAGGCGGGATATCCTTCACCAGCATATGCAAGAGGTAGCGAGCGATGTTAAATAGCGTCTCCGGCATATGGGATGTAAACGGTTCGTCCTATAAAGGTAATCAGAGACAAGTCACCGTTGGATTTCTTGCATAATGAATCTTAGGAAAAGCACTCAATTCCCATAGAACAATAACAAGGTCTTACTGTATATCTTTGAATGGAGTGATAAAGATGGTACATTTCTGCTTTCTCCTGGTACTCGTGAAATTTCTCCAACATTTCGTAATCAGGCTCTCCCTGTGCATTCTCTGTTGGGAAGAAAATTCCCACTAGAAAGTGAGTTTCGACCATTTCATCTTCCAACGTTTGTGTTGTTTCCCGTTTGGTTGACAAGACCTGCCTCGACTTGTTCGAAACCAATGAATCAGCTAGAGCACAGATTTTGCCAAAAAAAAAAAAACGTTTTCCCTCCCACGCGTGCTTACAGTTGCACAGTCTACTTAGGTCTGGTTGGATTTTTGGCTGTAGTTATCGGGGGGGGGGGGGGGATCGTACGATGTTTACCCGTTTTGTGGGTGTGGCCAGCTGACATTAATTTTTACCCCCAAGAGATCTTTCTGAAAAGTCGTTCCTGTCCGCATATTTTTCTGGCTTAATATTCTAAAAGGTATCAGAATAATTGTGACAGTGGTAATTTTCGATTCAAACACAGAGTGAATTTTAACCCCTCAAAGGGAGACGATCAAAAGTAAAATCTGTAAAGGACCGCAAACGATAATGCTGCTAACGGTATGTGTGGGGTCTGCAAGAGACCATCAACAAACATACAATAAACGGCAAGGGCTGATCTGACTACGTAAAACAGGTGACTTTGCGAGACACCAGCACGACAGAAACCGATAAAGTAGGGTTGAAACCGTGGACAGCTGTTTCGTTTTTATTGGAACTCGTCAGCACGTTGTAGCAAACTAAATGAGGCCTGCAAGAATGCCAGCGCATTTTGGGCTCCTTGTTCCCCGGAACACGTGATGTGGCACGCATGATTCGGGTGAAAAGTGAGTACAAAGTATGGAACCTGATATAGTGAACGGGTCATTGTGTAATTATTTGCATTCTTGCAGGTGCCACCGTGCTGACGAGTTCCAATAAGAACGAAACAGCTGTCCACAGTTGCAACCCTACTTTAACGGTTTCTGTCGTGTTGGTGTCTCGCAAAGCCAACTTTTTTACGTAGTCAGATCAGTCCCTTGCAGTTTATTGCACTTTTATATGGTAGTCTGCGCCCCCCCCCCCCCCCCCCCCCCTCGGGGTAGTTATTGGCTCTGTAATTAATAAGTTTGGTTTTACTTTATATGAAGTACCTGTAGTAGAACCATCGCTGACCAGGTCCAGACATTGTACAGACAGCTTCCAAAAGTAATATCCAGCATCGTGAAACCTACAAGCGGAAAAGAAACCCATGTCACGCAACACGTACCACCAGCAGCATAAACTACAAATAACATTACATGTCACGAAACAAGTACCTCAGTACAGGCTGCAAATAACATTGCACAGGACAACCACTTATTCTTCCGTTTGCGTAATGGGTGATAAAAAGGCTTTTAGGAACAACACATCAGGTAACACTAACCTGTGTTCTACCACGGCATTGTGACATAACTGTTCCAGTACTTTGACAGCCTGGTCTCTGCGTCCTGCTTTGTGAAAAGCTAAGGAAAAAATCATAATAATAATACTCCCATATATGAGCTATATAGGTATGTGCCGACGGAAGGGTATGGTTTTCAGGCAGTTTAGTCTGGGATAGGGTATAGTAATCAGAGAATTTTGTTCTAGAATAGGGTATCATTTTCCGCGAAATTGATCAGTTGCGTGAAGAATTTAGTTTAGACGAGGTTTACTGGCAAATGGCATTTTAAAAAACGGTACGGCGGGCAGTACGGCATTTTTACTGACCCCTTGTAACTAATAACAAAGAAAGCGTTCAAAAATTTGGTCTAGGGTAGGGTTGGTCTCAGAGTCTCAGCGACACACCCCCACCCAAAAATTTGCAGAGTACCCCCCCCCCCCCCCCCAGGGGGGGTAATAACACTGTGCAATGTTTCGTGAAACTTGTCTTTCAATGTGTCTTTGGCTATGGACGGCCAGAATGGAAATGCATTGCATGTTTTGAACAAAATTAGCGCTCTACTTTAAAGAAATCACTAGGGATCTCCTTTTTGGTGCTATAGAATACTTTTTTAATCAGTCAAAAGTTTAACACAAACTTACCTTCCTGGGCTTCGTCAAATCTGTCATTTTCAGCCAACCAGTTGGCATAAGGAACAAACACTTCATCCTGTAGGAAAATAAACAGTAAATGATTCAGCTACCAGTTTGATCAAACCACACTAACAGTAACACAAATCCCCAACTCTGTCGTACCTTAAATTCAGGATGTTTTTCAGCAAGTTCAAAGGCCTGAAAAATGACAAGAAAGTTAAACACAGAAACATAAAAGGATGCTAACTGATTATACGGTTTTTCATTTGTTTCATGTCATAACTGATACGGTCTAATATTTTTACATGGGAAGGGGGAGGGGGAGGGGGAGGGGGAGGGGACGGGGGAGGGGGAGGGGACGGGGGAGGGGGGGGAGGGAACGGGGACGGGGACGGGGACGGGGACGGGGACGGGGACGGGGACGGGGACGGGGACGGGGACGGGGACGGGGACGGAGATGACAGGAATTTTATGTTTTTTCATTCGGATTCACTAAGCCCTCCTAAGTATTGTTTCTTAACAATAGCCTATTGTTGAAAACAAAAATGGACTATTGTTAAGAAACAATACTTAGGATATGTCTTAACTTTGGAGGGTTTTCGTTAATCCGGCCCCAAGCCTCTGACCACCAACACCAACAGATTGGAAGTCCAAAGCGCTTATTGTGGACCACGACACAGCCGGCACTCGTTACACTTCAACTATAGCTAGCTCTTTCTAGCCAATCAGAATTGACTGAACACTGTGTCACGTGATTTCTTAGCTACATGACGTCATACCTCGTCCCAGTGCTTTGTTTCCACATGTAGTTCCAACAGAGCTTTGATGTCGCCAATCTTGATGTACATCTCAGAAGCATAACCATGCTGTCCGGCAAAACAGGAAAACAGTTACGTTTAGCTTAGTGGAATATGGGGGAAAAAGCAAGTGAACATATTTTGACAGAAGAAATCTTTAGTTGACTGTTTTCATCAACAAGCATAGACAAGCAAAAAATAGCGAGAAAATTGAAAGACGTTTCGGTGTCGTCATGATATGATCAATTTCTTCGAAGGTTTTTTTTCATGCACAACTTGATAATGGTGTCATGGCAGCACCGAAACGTCGTTTAATTTTGTTACTATTTTTGTTTGTCTTGAGTGTTTTTGCATGACAAATTGGTTGAGATGCCTCTGTGCAGATTCTCTTTACGCATGTCACGTATTCACTCATTGCGCACTCATTCTCGGTCATGCAACCCCTCCTCATCATGCCTCATTGCGTGACAAGCTGCATTGGAGGCTAGCAATGGGGGATTTTTCGAAACTTTGCACTGCCTGTGCTTGCAATAAGCACAATCATAGACAGGGCTTTTGCTATGGATAAGAAATTTGTATATTCAAGACACTACACCCATACCTGATCAAGCTGTTTGAAGTAGTAAGCACATTGCTTTAGACCTTCAGTGTCCGCTTTGTTGAGATTACGTCCAACTTCCAGCAACCTGCACATCACAAAAATAAGTGTCTTGTTTCAATAATTTACTTATATAAATTTTGTTTCAATTTTTTTTATTAACCCTTTTCCTCCCAGAGTCAATTATGGAGACATGTTATGTACTTCGAACTTTGTGACCATTCAAATGAAACCTCTTCAGCAGTTCTTTTGCATGGTACCATTTGTTCTAACTTTTGAGTCTGTTGACAAAATTCTATGGTGTGACCATTCAAATGAAACCTCTTCAGCAGTACTTTTGCATGGTACCATTTGTTCTAACTTTTGAGTCTGTGGATGAAATCCTATGGTGTGACCATCCAAATGAAACCTCTTCAGCAGTACTTTTGCATGGTACCATTTGTTCTAACTTTTGAGTCAAATGGTACTATGTAAAAGTACTGCTGAAGAGGTTTCATTTGAATGGTCACACCATAGGATTTCGTCAACAGACTCAAAAGTTAGAACAAATGAAGGGCCGAGAGCATATCCGACCTATGTGACATTTTAGGCCTTTTTTTGTTTTGTCCCGCTCAGATTTGTCCATTTTTGGCATGTGAACTAGAAATTAGTATATGTAATAGGACTACATGCTGTCCAATTTGGAAATAATTGGATGAAAAAAATTCCGAGGACAGCCAAAATTGGACGAGGCCGCAGGCCGAGTCCAATTTGGCTGTCAGAGGAATTTTTTGAATCCAATTATTTCCAAATTGGACAAGCATGTAGTCCTATTACTTATTAATTATATAGCTAGTGAGGAAATACAGCTTCGCAAGGAAAACTATGGGAACTGTCTCAAACTAAACTGTCCAATTAAATCCCAAATTGGACAGTTCTAAGAAATTAAAGGACAATAGCCGTGCTGACAATACTGGATTAACTGACTGCTATATAATTAGTTGCAAAACATTGTTCAGAATTTTTTTCTGTTGTTTTTTTTTTCGTCGTTTTCGAGAAATACCGTATGCAAAAAATCAAAAATCAAAGGCTCCTATTGTAACGCAATATTGCGGTAAGCTTCTGTTTTCACACTGACACAGTTCAATATTTTTTTTAAATTAAGGTGGCTGAACACAGTTTGCGCGCGCTCTTCAATTTCAGCTGCTTACGTGAGTCAGCGGGTGCAGTGTTTTGAGAAAAACAAACGTGGCGCCTATTCAGCGATCATTTTATTTTGCTCAGCGTGGATCGCGAAAGTGTTGTTTTTCGTCTTAAAATCAAACAATTTGTTCGTAAAAATGTTTGTTGAATCAATAGATAATTTATTGAACCATTGAAGAAATACACTGCCTTTTTGGTTGTTTTTGTCTTTGGATCGAGAACCCAGTCAAATGCAACGCATGCGCAGTTGACCAAACAATTGTGACTGGATGTTTTAGCTCCTTTCTTCGGAAACGTGCTGATTTCTACGGAACCACTCGTTAGAATTTCACGAAATTTGGCACAAATCTAACAGAGGAGATTTTTACAAAATGCAAACATATTAAACCACAAATTACGGAAGATCCCTCTGTCAAAATTACATGAGACCGGTGTTAACACGCGAATATTTTTACGAGTTTACTGGGGACAAATGATGGACAAAATCTAACGACTAGATTTTCTGAAAATAAACGAAACCAAATATTGCAGGCTGATTTACAATCCACCTTGTTGCCATGGCAACACCCTAAAAGCTTGACAAAAATATCAAAATATAAAGCTTGTTGCTTAATCTTATGCCTCGCCAATTTTGGGCCCCCAGACATTAGTGGTTTTAAAATGACAATGAATGATGCATAGGTACAGTAAAACTGTGTTCAGCCACCTTGAACGTAAGGGTTTTCGAAGACGCAAAAAAAAAGTAAATCACTTTCATAATGTCCAGTTCGAAAAAAAAAAAATGATGCGGAGCGTGAATCGAACCCAGAGCCGTCCGAGCGCAAATCCCGGACCCAAACCACTAGACCACCCTTTATTATTTAAAGGTAGATACGCATCAAAACGCGTATCTCGATTTGAAAATCCTTTTAGATCGATTTTAGTGTTGCATTAAAGACTCCAAATGCGAACATCTTTCGGCCGGCCAGCAAGAACTCACTTCGAGCTGCCCAAAGCTGTATTTCAAGTGCCCGACCACGCACAGCGGACCCATCTACCACTGTCGCAAAGCATGTCGGGAAATCCTACGACAAAACCGAAATGGAGTTCCCGCCCGAAAATTATTGCAAAATACTACAAGTCTGAAAGCACTTCGGATATCGGGCATTTCGACCACGGCACGGGATGGGAAATGGCCCACAACTCTCAACGCTGCCCCTTTTCTGATCAGAAGTGATTCCAGACTTTCCCGCCGGCTCGTCTTGCCCACCAAGGTCCGTTTTTCACCTCGAGCGCTAAATGGTGCTTCAGACACAAGGAAAGACAAGAAACACGACTCGTTTCTTTGAGAGGTGCTAGAGACTTAAGGATTTCCGGACTTAATGATGTCTTTCAATCACCGGACGGGCCTCATACACGTTGGCTTACACACACGCTACAGAGGCGATGTGTTGCCGTAGTGAGCTGACGACAGCTAAGCGAGCCAGGCGTGCGTAAATTACGGTATTTTCGTTCAAGTTCACTGGTCAGAAGTATTGTAGTCGCGTATTCTCACGGCCAAACTGCTTTGAAATGGCTTTGAAATTGCACTCTGAATGTACAGTCAAAGCACTGGAGGGCCAGAACTCTGCTTTTTTCAGGTGAAATTGGTCAAATTCCTTAGGGTTAGTGCAAATTCGACAAGGGCTTGTGATATTATTCGTTGTACGATAAAATGAGGCTATTCTGAGCGAGAAAAAATAAAAAAGGCCTAAAATGTCACATAGGTCGGATATGCTCTCGGCCCTTCAAATGATACCATGCAAAAGCACTGCTGAAGAGGTTTCATTTGGATGGTCACACCATAGGATTTCATCCACAGACTCAAAAGTTAGAACAAATGGTTCCATGCAAAAGTACTGCTGAAGAGGTTTCATTTGGATGGTCACACCATAGGATTTCATCCACAGACTCAAAAGTTGATGATCAAAAGTTGATGATCAAAAGTTGATGAAATCCTATGGTGTGACCATTCAAATGAAACCTCTTCAGCAGTACTTTTGCATGGTACCATTTGTTTTTCAATATTTTACAAAACGAAATTTTGGAATTTTTCTTGAATTTTGATTTTTGGCACTCTTGGGAGTTAAAGGGTCCTGAATGCGCTATAATGGAAATTATAATTCAACACATTGATCCACTGCCCAAATATTGTCAAAAAGTTATCGATATACGCTATGTCTACATGATGTATATCCAACGATGAATGTAAGTTTCGCATTTTGACAAGAGAATGCAAAACTGACGGACCGGACTCGATATTTTTTCTTCAATATCAATGTGTTGAATTATAAAACTATTATAGCGCTCAAGCTTGCGTGATATCACCTAATTTTAACCGACTCGGCCTACGGCCTCGTCGGCTAAGAATTAGGCGATATCACATGCGCTTTCGCGCTATAATAGTTAAATATACTCACTTTTCTACCCAGCCATGTTGTCCAATAATTTCAATTGCTTTTAGATTTTCACCAGCAGCAAGAAACATGTCCCTGAAAAGAAAATCATAAAAAGCATCAATACAGTTACCTGCACAGGGTACCCACTGAAGGTGCTGAAGGTACTCAATAGAGGTAATAGCCACTAGTAGCCTGTCCCCCTCCCCTCAAGAAAAATTGTGGAGTGGGGAGAGGAGGGGCAGCTGTTCACAGGCTAGATACAGAAGTTGGCGGAAGACTAACTGAGCCAATATCAACATACAAATTCTCCTCAATGGTCTCCAGATATTTGTTATGGTGCTATTTGGGAGAATTTCTTTAAAGTGAATATGACAGTGATTTTTTTATTTGCTTGATCGAATCTACATGATGTTCTGATAAGAAAATGGAAAAAACATTTTCGATATTGATTTTTCTTCTCTGCGTTGTAGCCGTCTAAAAACGTGAAATTTCACTTCCGGTGTGTTACAAAACGGCGCAAGAAGAAAGACTGGAAATAGTCCGCTGTGACGTCAATACAGGAATGCCGGTGTCAAGGTTTCTCAGTTCCTCACATTTTTTGATGCGCCCTGAGGAAGAAATATGGTTCTACATGTATTAAGGTGTGTTGTCTATGGTTGTAGCAACACGCACAAAAAAAGAAATCGCGACACTGGCATTCTTGTATTGACGTCATAGCAGACTATTTCCATCTTTCTTCTTGCGCGGTTTTGTAACACACCGGAAGTGAAATTTCACGTTTTTAGACGGCCAAAACACGGAGAAGGAAAATCAATACCAAAATTTTTTTCCATTTTCTTATCAGAACATCATGTAGATTCGATCAAGCAAATAAAAAAATCACTGTCATATACCCTTTAAACATCATCTATCTTTGGTGATCATTCTCGTTATTCTTATGACTTGTATCTTTGATCAGGTAGTGATATTGCAGAGAGAAATAACATGTTGATCAATACTTACACTGCTGCTTTGGAGTCGTTTGTTGTTTCACACCATTCAGCTTGTTTCCTGATCAGCTGTTTAACGTTCTTTGGATCACCGCCCCCAATGTAGTCCTAATTTTGATTTAAAAAATAATAATAATAAAAATAAAACAAAGCTGAAACATATTTACATGCAGATGATTCTCTCTTGCCAGACCTGGTCAAAACTGGTCAAATAAATACTAATAAATAATACCTTGGCATATTCAAACTGTCTGAGGTCCGTAAACATTTCCATTGCCTGAAAGACATCAACAGAAGATACCAAATAATCAGATGTCTCTCAAACATTTGTAAATTATTTATTAGTGTGAACAGTAAAACCAAACCTTTTCATCATTTCCAGTTTTCTTGTATAGTTTGCCAGCTTCATGAAATTTGCCCTGAAAAAAAAAGGTAAGAAATGAAACAGTAACATTCCAATGTACACGCATGTGTACAAAGAATGAATCACCATATTTACTAGTAGTAATGAACTATTAGAAAAAATGCGTCACACAAAAGAAGGTTTGTGAAAACCTTCAGGGAGATGCCAACGTAGATACCAGTTCCCGCCCAGTTTGCCCCAGAAAAGAATAAAAAATCTTCCGGGGGTTAGGGAGGGGGGGGGGGCGTAGGGGTTAGGGCTAAAGTGGCATCAAAATAGAGAAAGAGAGGACTGTTGAATTGGTGAAACCCAGCTACTTCACAGGACACCCAACACAAGATTTAGTTATAGTAGTTAGTAATGCTAGACGATTTTTACTTGTAACACCATTTCCCTTTTATGTATATCTTTTTTTAGTTAGCAGGACCCCGTTGATAACAGTACTATGGTACTGAAGGGTTACCCTGCATAAATATTCGATCATTATTATTAGGATTGCGTGAAAGCAATAACAGTGGAATTCAGAAAGTGACGGCTACTCAACAGTTACATGTATGTAAGGAGATAAGGGAGAAAACTACAAACCTGATAGGCATACACATCTGCTAGGAATGCCTGCTCATCTGTCTCTCCTCTCTTTTTACGTTCCTGCAAAACAAATGAGGCATTCATTAAGCTATGTATCTTTGAATTGTTAAACTTAATTCTAGTTTCCATAGCAACAGGCAAATGGGAGTACTGCTAACACCACCCTCCCCTCCCCCCCCCCCCCCCCCCCTTTTTCCCGGAGGGATGCTTGTCCGTCAGAGAGTTACTCCACAACAAATATGTTTGCCAGTGAGCACTCTTACAAGAAGAGCGATAATTAGAGTTAACTTCATTGTCTAAGGAAACACCACCACTCTTAGCATTATTTATACCTACCTCAATGTTGTGGATTAACTCCAGATATCTCAAGTCCCGTACTCTGATGAATGCCTAAACATTAGAAAATAAAATAGTAAGTTGAAAAGTAATCTGCAATTTTTACAAAAAAAGGTAAGTCTTCACAAGCCTTATGGCTCACAACAGCCAGAGCGTAAACCCGGTTTCTGTAGCATGAAGCGACTGAGAGTATTACTACTCCCCCTGGATGGGATGCTAGTCCATCGTAGGGTTACTACCAGCATTATGTCATCAGTACCGATTTATACACCTGGATGGAGAGAGACAACGTGGAGTAAAGTTTCTTGTCTAAGGCAACAACACGACGGCAGAGACCAGGCTGGAACCACCGACCTTCAGGTTGAAAGTCTGACGCACTAACCACTAGAACACCGCGCCTCCACATAATTTTTACAGGGAATGTAAAAATAATTATGGCAAACATTGATTTTGAGCCCCGGCATCCTTTAATGATTAATTTTTTATTTAATTGTGATGATTACAGCCATTAAAGAATGTATTAATTCTTGTGGCTACTATGGAATGCCCAGAGAGATGGGAACATTTTTTTAATAACAAATGACTCTACACCTCTTTGAGGTTAGTTGTTCTGAATTAAGCACTCAAAACACAGACAATTTTAACATACAACAATACTCTGTTTAAATCTTACCTTTTTGGCTGTGTTAAAATCCAAGCCCTTAAAGAGAAACACATTTCATTGTTTTAATAAAATATACACAAGCCTTATAAAATCAAAGGGCTCTAAGAGCTATCTCGTAAATATTAATTGTAAATTAGTTTGGAAGATCCCATTTGGGAAAACTAATAAAGGATATTGTATTGCATTGCATTGCATTGTATTGTATTGTCGGTCAATTATTTTCCCATCCGGCCCTCCCACTTAGTCAATAAGTACATAATCTCATTCAATGCTTTGCGTATTCACCAGATAAAAAACTAGCAAGAAAAGAAATACCATGTATAACATTAATTTCATCACCAAGGCCTTCTTCACATTCAAAATGAAAGCTGGAGAAAACCCTGGAAAAGGCTGCCAATCCTGCGGTAATCTCGCAATCTGATTGGCCGATGCGGGTGGTAAATGAGAGTGCAGACAACGGTGCTGACGCTAACATCACACAATTTCTAAATATTGTGGTAAAAAACAGATTTGTACCGGTTTTCTGTGGTGTTGACTCTTATTTACCATGATTTACATCATCACAAGGTCAAAATTTATTGCTGACTCGCTCGGGTTTGCGCCTCATGAGTCCACAACATATTGACTATGTGATGACGTAAATTGTGGTAAATAAGAGTCCATGCCACGGAAAACCGGTGGAAATTTGCTAATGCTTCATTTGAACAACGCTGAAAATAACCTCTGAAAAGGCCATTTCAATGTGTGACATGACAAAATACTCCACAATTCTTGGAGTATTTCAGCAGCTTTGTTGGGGAGTTTCTCCGCCTGCCAGCTATTTTGAAAGTGGACAAGGCCCTGGGAATGACATTGGATATGGTACAGGGATGACATCATTAATTTATGAAATAATTCACCTCAAGAGCCTCCATGGCCAGTGCTCTCCAGTCTCCCTCAGTCACTCCAAGGCAGGCCACTTTGTAAGCATCTCTGCGAAAAAAAAAATGTCAAAATGAAATTGTCACAAATGAATATTCTTTTTTAGTATATACTAAAAAATTGGAAAGCATTGTTGGCACGCTCTGATTGGCTACTGAAACTTGGGATAGCAAGTGCTATTCACCTCCAAGCAATTTGCATGTGAAATTTGTATAAATCATTTGACAGGAATAAATGAGTTAAAAATTATCATTTTCGTGCTGTATCATCTTACTGCACCTCAATGTCGGGGGCCGGTGGTGGATATTTACCTCGCCGCTTCACGGATTGGTAAATATCCATCACTAGCCACCGCCACTTCGATGAATAGTTAACTAACTTTAGAAAGCAAACCATAGCTATACCCCTGAAGTTCTTGATTAATAAATCATTTTTAGTGTCTTTAATAGTCAAAAGAAGGTTTGTAAACTTACCTGTACAGCTTTTTTTCCAGATACTGGTACATTGGAGCAGACTGAAAGAATATGAGTTAGGGAACTATTAATAACTACTTCAGGAATTGGTACAGTTATATTAAGGTTTAACACTTGTACTTCAATATAATTACACTTCATCCAACAAATGAGCCATCGCAGACCATACATTATGCCTATACGTGGTCAATATCTTACCTGCGGCACTTCTACTGCAGACATGGTGTACACATGAAGACAGAATATTTTGGATCCTGTAAAACCAACTACAAAACCCTGTTGGACAGAAACAAATTAGAGTGGATTCGCCAGGTATCGTATTAAAAGTGTTATTTTGAAAATAAAAAATCATATCAAAATACACTTTTAAAAACAGAAAAAAAATATAGAACAAACCAAACCTGTAATTTTTGTTGATGAACTGGAAAATTGCTGGCTTTGATGTTCAGCATTCCACCACCAGAAAAACACAACATGTCCTGAAATGAGAAATAAAAAAAATATGGTTATACAATAAAAAAAAAAACTAAATACAAAACCTGCTAACAATAATTCAGTGGCTGTTGTAATCTAGCATGCCTTATAACAGCATAATGCACAATGTTAATGCAATTCATTACATGCAAACCACAAAAAACATTTGCTTTCTCCAAAATGAGATGCATTTCTCTATAAATGAAGGGAAGCTATGTTATCAAACAAATGAGAAAGCCTTTATAAGGTCTGTGATTGTTTTCTGTAATAAAGCATTTGTAAGAAGTCAAGGAAGAAACACTTGTCTACAGCTCATGTTTCACCGTACACTTCTTTTGTGCTCTCATCACTTGCTTGCATGCTTAATTATAATAACAGAACAACCCATGGTTAAGGCTTTTCATATTAATTTTGTTTGAGGGTACCTCATTATGTGTGTTCCAAGACACGCTGTTAGCATTTGGCTCCTAAGGAACAAAAGATTCAAACTTATTATTTATACCATTATTTAGACAAATGAAACCACACAATGCACTTTGTACCTTCCAAGGTACAGTAAAAGCCAACAAGAGGAAAATACAGTTGGACATTACTACAATGGCTATATATCCTTGGGGAGGTGTTCAATAAGAGGATTTGAGAGTAAAAGGATGAGAAATTGGGACAAGAAAACATGCCATTGTAGAAAGTTGGCTGTTATATAGGGTCAGATTTTTAATAAGAGGATTTGATTGAATGAATGAGAAATGGAGACAAAAAAACAATGACCCCTGTAGAAAGTTGGCTGTTATATAAATAGGGTCAGGTTTTCAATAAGAGGATTTGATTGAATGAATGAGAAATGGAGACAAGAAAACAATGGCCATTGTAGAAAGTTGGCTGTTATATAAATAGGGTCAGGTTTTCAATAAGAGGATTTGATTGAATGAATGAGAAATGGAGACAAGAAAACAATGGCCATGGTAGAAAGTTGGCTGTTATATAAATAGGGTCAGGTTTTCAATAAGAGGATTTGATTAAATGAATGAGAAATGGAGACAAGAAAACAATGGCCATGGTAGAAAGTTGGCTGTTATATAAATAAGGTCAGGTTTTCAATAAGAGGATTTGATTGAATGGATGAGAAATGGAGACAAGAAAACATGGCCGCTGTAGAAAAGTGACCCTTATATGGTCAAGTTTTCAATAAGAGGATAGAATTGGCTGAAAGGACCAAAAATCCAGACAAGGTGGTCGTTAGTGGAATTTTGTGTTTTTACCCCTAATTTAATCCCTATTATCAAAATACAAGTTCTCCTGTTTTGTCCCTGTATGTTTACGATAACAATTGTGGAAGAAGTTATTAAGCTAGGTGGCTCCCTACAGTTTTTTGACTGCGCGCGAGCTGGTTACTAGAATGGCGCGAGATTTGAAAAGCCCGCGCGACCTACGCGCAGCTCCACGCGAGAAGAGTAAACAAACATGGAGTCGCACTTTACCTTCACAAAGTTTTTCAAATTTTATTGCGTAAGGAAGGTGCAGACTTCTGACCATTTCTAAACATACAGCGATCCTTTAGAAGGCTACAATTTTTATCGAGCCAAAGTAGGGTAGAAAAAAGTTCTTTTTCCGGAGTTCTGAGTAATCTTAGTAATTTTCATGATCGTCGATGGAGGGACTTTAACGACGGTGGAGCAAGTTTACACCGCACATAGTTGCAGTTTTTGGAGTTGTTAACGCTACCGTAAATGGTCAAGAAACCAAGGAAGGGGATTCATATGGTTGTGGAACAGGCAAAGACACTACTCCTCCAAGAAGTCGTCTTTTCAACGTGCGGGACTTTCCAAGAAATGCCGTCTTTACGCACCGCGAAAAAGCAAAACTGACACAACACGTCCAAAATCTAAATTAACTCGGTAATCATTACAACTTTTTCATTCATAAACGAAAAAATTACTTTGCAAAGTGAACTCATTTCTATCAGTTATGTCTCTCGGTAGAATAAACGACAGGCTGTTGTGTTTGCCTCCGGTGAGGACAGAGAAATGTTCTTGCTTACAGCGAAGCCGTGGAAAGCTGAAGATTAACTTTAAAAACTTTTAAATTTTTTTATATAAGAAAAGTTGAGCGTAATTCATTTATAGCAGTGCGAAAGCTTAAACTGAGCTATTCTAATTTAAAAATTATATTTTCTTGAATGAAACTAACAGAATTTAGATAAAAGAAGGTAAAAACTGAGAAATAAAAGCATACAAACCGAGCAATGTAGTGAAAGTACGAATTATCTCGTAAAATCCGATCGCGAAATTGCGTGTAAGTTTTAATATATTGACAACAAGCTTAAAGTACAAAACTAGAATGACAAATTTAAGCAAGACTTTTTAATGAAAATTCACAGAATCTCGATTAGAAGAAAAAACAAAAGCAGAAAAATAAGAACACTTAAATCAGATGGAGTCAAAACCTTTGTAAACAAGCGCTAGATTGTCTAAATTACACTTACAGTATAAATGCTGCCGCTTTTCCAAGGCAAGTTGTACAACGCACTGGTCGAATTTTGGCCGCCGTCGTTAAATATTTCCAAGATATTATTCAGTTATAGGTAAAAAATACATTATCTATATTTTTGTTCCTGAAATCTTCCACAATAACCACGTAGACGTAGGTTTTCACTGAATTTTAGTGCAATTCAGCCAGCTTGTAAACAACTCGCGCTTTGTTTAACAGTACGCATGCGCGCGTGGAAGCCTCGAAATTTTATGACGTCAGAATACACGCAAAGGCCAAAATGAACCGTGAGTTTTCTCGAGTTTCCTTTGGTGAAATTTTCTACAAAATTGCACACTTGAAGGGGCAGGGGGAGAGGCTGTACCTTTCCAAACAAGCTCAGTGATTGGTTAACGAAACAATAGGTTAAACAACACAAACAATAGCCCTAGACCTAAACACAATAGAAGCTACAGTACTACGGGGCCAATAAAAATAGAGGTCTGGAAGAGCTACAGTACTACTCGGGGCAGGAGCCGCCTTTAACAAGTTTGTTTTTTGAAGACATCTATCAGATAAATTCAATTTTAATCTACAATACATGAAATTCGGAAATATCTTCTCACCTGCCTGGGCAACCCCATGTTTTTTTCTCTCTAAAATGTTCCTTGTGATAATTCTCATTTGAGTGCCAAGTTTAAAGGAATTTTACCGAAGATAACTCGAGAAATTACTGCAGAAAGGGACAATATTGCTTATATTCAGTCATTTTAAAGATTTAAGTTCTGTTGCCATGGCAACAGCCTTGGCAAAGGCAATAAGAACGAAAACATAATTGTCGTTATGTTGAATACCTTACTGCTAAAGCCCTTGATCGTAAAGTGAAAGGGGAAATTTCTAGGGTCATAAAGGTAACTCATTGTCAGAAGATCAGGGCGCGACAAAAGCGCTGTCCGATAGCCCGGGGCTAGTGAAGCGACCCGTCGGGCTAGTGTCTTTTTGTCGGAGTTTGCCCGACGGGCAAGCAATATTTGTTGCCTTTTCTTATCATTAAGTTAAGAATTAAAATAAGAAGTGTGTAATGAACAGTTCTCTAGTGAAAGTGAATGTGAGGAACATTTTAAAATGTAAGACAATATCAACGGCGAACAAAAGAAATGGAATTGAATGATGCGTTTTCGTTAGCCTGCATAACAGGCGTTATTGGGGCGCTCAAGCGGGTTTTAGGTCGCGAGCGCGCAGCGCGAGACATGAGCGCGAAGCGCGAGACACGCACGGGGAGGGAAAATGAAAAAATAACGCCTGTAGACACGCTATTGCTCGGTCTCTTCCGCCCACACACACGCCCCCTAAAATTGACAGACAACAATCAGACATTCTCACAGGCATATAATTACGGCGACCAATCAAAAAATGTTAAAATTATTCGCGGCAAACGTGGCTGAAGGCGCCAAATCTGTTTGCATAAAATTCCGTGGGCGCGAAGAGTCGCGACGATGTCGCGCACTCCAACAAAAGTTTATGGTCCAAAGGTTTGTAATTCCTTTTGAAGATTTTGTGGTAATCTTTTTCCAAAAAAGTACTACCGTTCCAGTTTTTTCGATTACTCAAAGACGCGGATTTCAAGGAATAAACACAAGTTGTTATAAAAGGTGACAGGCCGAACACAAATCCTGCTCGTCAGCTTTAGAATAAGTCTATCCCAAGTAAGTGCCTGACAGATTTTTCCTTTTGGATCAAAATAAAGATATATAAACAGGCCTGTTGTTCTAAATGTTGTCGTTTTTTTGATCTTAGGAAAAAATCTCTAGCTGTGATACTGACAGGAGGAATTTACGCTTTCCAGAACCGTTTGGAATATTTAGTTTCTTTGATAGCTTTTGGCATAACAAAGGAGATTTTTGGCTCACTTTGAGAGAAAGAGTTGCAAGATCAGTAGTAGCCGCTTAAGTAGGAATTATTCGCTGCTAAGGATCAGTTCATTTGTTGATCTCAGTCCGTGATTTAATTGCGAGCGCAAGTCTGCGGTTAGCATAACTCGCGAGATAGTTTTTCTCCATCACGGCTAAAAGATTCTAAGATCCAAGTCTTATGCGATAGTCACAGTCTATATTGGAATAGTGGCATCTTGCAATTGTTTTTAACTCCTCAGAGCTTATTCTGCGTTTAAGTTGACGTGTTTCTCGGAGCTAGGCAGTACCTCCATTGTCAGCGTATGGCGTGATTGCATCACGCATCCGGTTTGAAATATTTGAATCTCCAGCATGTTAACTGTTTAGTAATTCTAATGCATGCAAGTGGTTACTTTTGTATATTCTCGCTGTTCGTTCTTTAGATGATCTAAATACGGGAATAATTCAAGAGCTTTTGAAATAGCTTTCTCCAGACTCAACGCCATCTGGGTTCTAACAGCTTGATATCTCACATCTTGATCTCACATTTCGACAACATGCATCACGTGGTACAAATCAGCCAATAAAGATTTACGTTTGCCAGATGAACGTTTGGAAGAGACCGAACAATAGTGTTTCTTCAGGCGTTATTTTTTCTTTTCCCTCCCCGTGCGTGTCTCGCGCTTCGCGCTCGTGTCTCGCGCTACGTGCTCGCGCCCCAAAACCCGCTTGAGCGCCCCCAATAACGCCTGTTATGCAGGCTACGTTTTCGTAAATAATATGTACAATAGCGGCCGTAATTGTGTTCTCACTCCTCTGCTTTTAGGTCTTTAAAATCGCTGTTGTTTTCATTGTATTATTAAGTTCAAAGTAAACCAGTTAAGATCTGTCTTGTCGATTAAGACCGTTTTATTTAAACAAGCTAGACAACTTGAACATTTGCCGACACAGTCGTTGATACTGGATAGATTGTTTTTCCCACGAATGGCAAATATTTTTGCCGTCTGCCATTTGCTATTTCCATGAGAAAGTGAGTAGTTTCACGTTTCTCAAACTCATGAACATGTGAATTAACTTCGATTTTTCTATTGGATTTATTTTACGATTCGAGGAAAAGTAAGGATAATAAACTGCAAGCTGCTGTTTGCCGTGTACGCGTAGAACGCCGTGCGTAATACTCGCAAGCAAGTCACGTAATATAAAATGTGTTATTTTTGTTGTATCAAACTTCCGAAAGGGCTTGCAAGATATTTTACGTCATCCAAAGGCGAAAGACTTCGAATAAGAGTACTAGTTTCATTGATCAATCGATCACAACTTTCGCCGTCGGGAACAAACACAGTTGGAGATTTTTTGCCTCTTGGTCTAATATTCATCCCTTGTTTAAATTTGTTTGTTTTTAATAATTAATTTATTTTTGGGCTAGCTCTTCAGAGCTCCGGGCTAGTAAACTAAAGTAGCAGCTTGCCCGAACGGCAAGCTGATCTTTTCATTTTCATCCCACCCTGAAGATTAACGCATTTTGTAAAAACTCTAGGGAGCCACCTTAACATATCAAGAGATTTCATCTTGTATGATCATGTCCTCAAATCTCATGACAAAAGGATAACACACCTGGAAAAGCAGCTCACTATTCTTGATGTTGTAAACCAGACAGGTGTTGTTCTCATCAACCACAGCCAACTTACTACGACTACAAATAAAAAAAATCATGTTATTATAGCGTCTTTGAATTGTTTGAGAAGAGTATATTATAGTATATTATTATTATTGGGAATCGAAAACCAAAATGTATCACCCAAATGCAGAATGTGTGGTAGCCACGATGAAACTGTGCAGCATATCCTGTGTAGTTGCCCCAAGCTTGCGCAGACAGAATACAAAAGCAGACATGATGTTGTTGGGCGGGTCATACATTGGGAGTTGTGCAGGGAATATGGAGTTGAGTGCGGAGTTGAATTGTTTGAGAAGAGTATATTATAGTATATTATTATTATTATTATAATTATGTTACAGCTAAACTTCAGAATAAATAAATTCAAAGATTTAGAGAGTTAAACAATACCACCTACATTGACAGCTTGTCTACAGAACAACTAGACATTAGGGTTAGCCCCTTCCTCTAGTCTGACAGACTATGTTAACAATGGGGGATTAGGAATGGGGGATTAGGAGGTAAGACAGTAGAAACACATGTTGGAAAACATGATTATCAGAAAATTAGAAAATATTTTGTAACATCAAAAGAGGCAGGGCTAGTAAAGGAAGAAGAGATGATCAGACTTTCATCATTCCACTGTTAAGTCACCATCTAGAACTTTTTCTTCACAAGATCTTGGTGGTCCAGTGATTGCCAGATTGATGAGGCTCTGCTGTATCATTGGGGACAACAGTGTTCTTTAAAATAAAAATTAATCACAATGCAACTGACCTGGTGCTCAGGTCAAGACATCGAACACTTGTCTCCTGCTTCAGAATCGGCAGAGGGAATGGATTGTTGATAAATATCTTCATGATCTGTTCAGATAACAAACAAAATGCTTGTTTTGGTATTAGCTATTTGGTGAAACTGCCCCTTTAAGTACTTGTAATAATTATAAAAAAGGTAAAGGCGCATAGCAGCCATTGGTGACCCACACGGCTGGAGCCTAACCTGGTTACTGTAGCATGAAGCAGCTAGGAATATTGCTACTCCCCCCTGGATGAGATGCTAGTCCATCACAGGGTGACCTGGTTTATATACTATGAAGTGACTAGGAGTATTGCTACTCCCCCCTGGATGGGATGTTAGTCCATCACAGGGTTACCCTAAACATTTTGTCATCGTTACCCATTCATACACCTGGGTGGCAAGAGACAATGTGGAGTAAAGTTTCTCGTCTAAGGAAACAACGCAACAGCCTACACCAGGCCTTACCACTGATCTTCAGATATGAAGTCCAATGCATCATGCAATACACTAATTTAATTACTTTCAATTACAGTAAGCGCCTTTTTTATCTCCAATCTGTGTTGTTACCCAAAAAGTCACCCTTAAGGCACAGGTAGCTCCAATAGCTGGAGTTCAGACCAATTTCTGTAGCATCACCTACCTGTCCATTTTTCAAACCAACAAGAAGACCTTCCCTGCCTGCGGCACCACCGATCACTTTAATGTAGCGAATAAGTGACTCCATCACCCATTCTCTGTTACAATAAAATAAAACAAAGGGGTTTCATGACTTTTGAAGTAGACATCAGATGTCATTAAATACACTTTAAGAAATTCTATGTTTTTCCCAACACACCTGCATCCTGCCACACCCATCCTCCCACCCCCTGGACAATCCCCAGGGGAGAATAAACTCAATCTCCTGTACTCCCCATATTAGCTTTTAAAAGTAAGCAGAACATTATTCCTGAGTGATTACAAAACAAAAGGGATTTTAACCTGTTCACTCCCAGAGTCAATTATGGAGACATGTAGTGTAGTTCTAACTTTTGAGTCTGCTGACGAAATCCTATGGTGTGACCATTTAAATGAAACCTCTTCAGCAATACTTTTGCATGGTACCATTTGTTCTAACTTTTGAGTCTGTGAATGAAATTTTATGGTGTGACCATTCAAATGAAACCTCTTCAGCAGTACTTTTGCATGGTACCATTTGTTCTAACTTTTGAGTCTGTGGATGAAAACCTATGGTGTGACCATTCAAATGAAATCTCTTCAGCAGTACTTTTGCATGGTAACATTTGTTTTTAGATATTTTACAAAATAAAATTTGGGATTTTTCTTGAATTTGTTATTTGGCACTCTTGGGAGATACAGGGTTGATACTTGCCTCTCTTTGACGCCTGAAAATGATAAGCACTGGAGTCGTCTCTCCTAATAAAATACAAAATGTATAACAAGGATGCCATTAAGTACCAACATACATAAAATGAAATACGAACAATAAAAAAATGACTGACAAAAAAATTGAACTTTTCATTATTACCTGACAAAGGATGATGTGATTGGAACAGGACACAAGCAGGTTACACTCAAATTTCCGCTCAATCTTCTCCTGAAAATGAAAATAACATTGCAGAATTATCGCAAAAAACATAACATAAAAACAAAACATTTTCTAAAGGATGCTGTGTTTTCTAACTCTTTTTTTCAAAGTTGACAGCAAAGACGACATTTATACTGACACTCCTGGGTTAAATCTGTTCACTAATAGTAACTTTGAAATGTCATAAAACTATGTCGATTGTATCAGAGGTCATATACATACCTTGACTTTATAATGCATGTCTGAAATGTCATCTGTGTTAAGTTCATAAATGACTATCTTGTCAGGTAGCTGAACCTGATAAAGACAATAAAGAACAAGTGATCAATGAATGGAACACATCAGCAGATAAGTGGAATAAGTGATCAAAATACAAATGGAACAAGTGATCAACAGACAAGTGAAACAAGACAGTGATCAAAAGATAAATGGAACAAGTGATTAATAACCGAAACATGCTGTTAACAATCAAGTGCAACTTGTGATCAAAAGACAAATGGAACAAGTGATTGACAGACAAATGGAACAAGTGATCAAAAGATAAATGGAACAAGTGATCAACAGACAAATGGAACAAGTGATCAAAAGATAAATGGAACAAGTGATCAACAGACAAGTGGAACAAGTGATCAAAAGATAAATGGAACAAGTGATCAACAGACAAGTGGAACAAGTCATCTAAAGAGATATGGAACAAGTGATAAACAGACAAGTGGAAGAAGTGATCAAAAGATAAATAGAACAAGTCATCAACAGACAAGTGGAACAAGTAATCGAAAGAGAAATGGTACAAGTGATAAATGGAACACACCATCAACAGACGTGATCAAAAGACTTTTTGAACAATACAAGTATTATCAACAAACAAGAACATCAGGTGCAATTAAATACTTACAGCAAGTCTGTTTTTGTAGATAGCGATCTTCTTCACCAAATCACGACACTTGATGCGAACTGTCAAACAACAAAAAGAGCTTAAAATGCAAGTTTGCACAGTTGTGAAAGTAAAAATGCCACAGACATACATGTACCTTTCTGCTCTGTGATTAAATGCTGAATGATGACATCTGTCATGTTGTCTCTAAAAGCATATCTGTGTGCAAGAAATAAAAAAATTAATATTTTTACAAATGCTAGACATAAAACTTGAAAACAAGAACACTTTTTAACATTTGAAAAGCATTATTATATTACATCAAAACACTGCTCTGTAGAACAAAATGAAAAAAAAACTTTATTTAAGTATCAATCGTGTATTGAGCACAAAAGTACTAATTGAGGACTCTGTTTTTAATTCCCCCGCTGGAGACCAGACTGCCATTTTTATTCATCATCTGAGCCATGGCAAAGGTAGCACCTTTATCCTCAATTATTTTTAAGACCCTGAGTGTTGGTTCGGCCAGGGATTGAACCTACAATCTTTCGCTCTACCAACTGAGCAAACCTAGCCGTGGTAAAGCAGTAAATAAATAAATATTTTGCTGGAAACTCACCTATCTTTGTACAGGCCATGAACAGTGCTAAAGATCAGTTGATAATAAGCTATTGTACCATCCTGACAACCAAGGGCCTACAAAATAAATAAAAAATTTGAGTAAGAGTTCACATTGATGTGGGTCAAGCATCTTGAGCAATACACCCAAAAAAGTAAAACTTGAGGTTAAATTGCAAGCACAAGTTGAGACTGGAAGACTAGTATAAGTTTATGGCCAATAAGATGGGTTGATATGATAACAAAGGGAATTGAATGCCGATCTCACCTAATATGGCACAAGACATAAAGTATTTTGATCATCATCATCACCATCATCAACCTCGTTCCCATGCAGGGTCTTCTCCTTCCCTTCCCCTGGGGCAAGAGAGAGAAAGACCCTGGCACAGGCTGGTCACATGTCTCCCAGAATCTGAGGGACGGGCTGCCAAGTTGGAAGTTTGGTTGTACTTAGCCTACCAGGGAACAGAGAGTATTTGCATAAAAAATAACAGGTCTGGTTTGTGTCACAGTAATTATCTCCGCAAAGTAAATTTACCCGCAAGAGGTCAAATGTCGAATATCCAGATGCCAAAAATGATTTATGCAGCTTCTAGTCACGTAAATACGAGCTGCTGTAGGCTTTGCAAGTCTGTAGGAGATATCTCGCACTCCAAGAATTTGTTCGCAAAGAATAATCCAGCGCTGCTCGCAACTGCAGAAGAACTGATGCGAAAGATGTAAAAATTATATCGTATTTCACATCTTTTAACCACAAAGAGTCCGTCTTGCTCATCTCATCCAGCTCTAGATTGTCGCTGTTTTTGGCCTTTCTTACGTTAAGGATAGCCACTTTGACTTGTCCCTCTTTATTTCTTCTGATCTGGTTGATTATCAGAGAGTTCAACGGCAAAACAACGACAACAATGGGATGAATTGGAGAGACTGTCTGGGTTGATCGAGAGTTGATTTTGTCCAAGAAAAGCCCTGGTAAAAGATGGAAGATGATCGATTTTCTGTATCCTGTTGGCAGTACACTGATAGTATCTCTTCCAGAGAAAATTGCTTCCAAGCACTTGACTTGTTTTAGTTTGAGATTTATGTTCCAGTAGCTGCTATTTACGATCGCAAAGTGAAGGCTGCTATATAACATGGCGGATCTGAACTGCTGAGGCCAGCCTCGTTTTGATGTTGACAAAAATTTGGGGTGACAAAACTTCCAGAAACAGTGATCCCTCATGGGGAATTTTTTATGGGAGACACATGACCAGCCTGTGCCAGGGTCTTTTGTTCTCTCGCTCTAGGGACCGGGGAGGAGAAGACCCTGGGAATGAGGTTGCACCATCATCATAATCGTCATCATCATTGCTAGTCTGGGAACAGGTCTCCTGGTTGGTCCCCTCCCCCCTCCCCCCTCCCCCTCACTTTGCTCACTACTTTTCTTTTCACCCTAACCGATAGACCCAGGTTCACAGACTACATTATTACCAATAACAGGGCTGTCATTAAGGGCCATCACCCGTAGCATCTGTTACGGGTGAGTGCACTTGATGAGACCTTGATGTTACGGGTGATCTTGCCTGTCATAGGTTAAATTGAACGACAAAGCAACAAGATTGTTATGGGTGTTAAGATCAGAGCAACGCCTGTCTCAAATCTTAATGACAGCCCTGAATAATGTATCATAGTAGTAAGAGGTGGCTACGAGGGGCATAGTCAAAATCCTCAATGGTTTGGTCACGTGACTACCAGATTGGGGGCATAGTCAAAAGTTCCTATATACGTCAGTAGTAAGGGGTGTCTACGGGGGGCACGAGTCATTTTCCCTAACCACGCCCTTTTTGGAATTTTGAATTGGGGGCATAGTCAAATTTCCCTATATACGTCATCACTGACGTCAGCTGACGTTAACCCAACGTTATATAGGGGATTTTGACTAGAATTATTTTTCAATTTTTTTTCAAATTTTTTTGAATTTTTTTTTGAAGTTTTTTTTTCAATTTTTGATTTATATAGGTGATTTTGAGTATCGAATTTTTTCAAAAAATTTTTTGATTTTTTTCAAAAATTTTTTCAAATTTTTTTTTTTTTTTTTTGGGGGGAAGTGGTCAAATTTCCCTGTGTACGATCCTCCTGGGGAATGAATTGGGGAAGTAGTCAAAATCCCCAATATGAAAGAAGAAGCCCACACAAAGATGAAAGTTCAATAACGTGTTTAATGAAAATCATCAACAAGAAAAAATTTCAAGGATTAACGCTTTCTTCTTTTCTTGAGTAACTTTCCGATCGGGGTTTGAGCAAAATTTATCTGGATGTTATGGTGATAAAAGCGCTTATCATCGAGCGCTGAATAATTCTTTTAACAGAACATAATACAAGCAATCACTTGGTAATTAGACCGCATGAAAACCTTCAGGGCAAAAAATTCAAAGTCAGACATTTTCCGCGAAGACGTGTCGTAAATCGGGTTCTCTTTCTCTTTCGATTCCATCGCATGTTAGAACGAAAATCATCTTGGCTCGCCTCCGGGACATTCCGTGAATGAAAAAAGAAAAAAAAAATAGTTTGAATTCAATACTCGCAGAAAACTCGTTTGAAAGAAGAAACGTGAAAGTATTTTAAACAAATCAAATTTTCCTCGCATGACGAATCGAGCAAAGACAAACAAACAAACTACGAACCTGCGGAAAGATTTTGCAGTACAAAAATCCCTTTCTTTTGCCGAAAAGGTTGTCCTTTTTCCAAAGCCACCTCTTAAACCTTCCACGAGGAGAGTTGTCTGATTTTTTAGCGAGGAACCATCTTTGTTTTCACGCCGTGAAAAAATCTTTCTTGTCTTTCTCAGAACAGCGTTTTCCTGGAAAAACCAGCATGACGAATCGAGCAAAGACAAACAAACAAACTACGAACCTGCGGAAGGATTTTGCAGTACAAAAATCCCTTTCTTTTGCCGAAAAGGTTGTCCTTTTTCCAAAGCCACCTCTTAAACCTTCCACGAGGAGAGTTGTCTGATTTTTTAGCGAGGAACTATCTTTGTTTTCACGCCGTGAAAAAATCTTTCTTGTCTTTCTCAGAACAGCGTTTTCCTGGAAAAACCCGGCTTAAGCCATCACTTGGCTCCAGACCACGCGCGAACCACCAGCGGGACCTGGCTCGACGATAAAAGAGTTTAAATTGAAATCGTCTCGTCCCAAGTGTTTGCGATAATCTTGCACCCATTACTGTTTTCTTCTGCCGAGCAGCTCGTCTGGCTTTGCGTTGTAAGCGAATGAGAGAAGAATGAAAAAAGAACAAAGCGCGAGCCTTTATAAAGGGAAAAAAAGCTGACGCCACCCCTCAGGCTACGAGGAAGCCCTTCGCTGACGTCTCTTGTCTTTGAAGGGCAATTTGTTTTGTCAACCAAGCGTTTCCAGAAAGTGAGAGTGCTTTTTGTTTTGTGTTTTTCTTGCTTGTTTTTCGTTTTCTTGTTTTCGAATGTTCTTGTTGATTTTTTTGGGACCCCAACGGGAATCGAACCTGTGACCTTGGCGAGAGTCTACACTACCAGTGGGCCTTTTCTCGTTACTTGTGGCCACAAAGGAGTCTTGCCTTGTTTGATTTGGTTCATCAGACAATGAACCACGCAGATTGTTTTTTTTTTTTCATTGCGTTTTTGACTTTTTTTTGATGAATTCTTATTCAAAAAACCGGTTAGTGCAAGAAAAAGAGCACACGTGTTTTGACCATTTTAAAGCAACTTTATTACAACAATCTTGTTGTGAAAACAGGTCAACAATTTAAATAGTGACAACTTTTAAACGTCTCTTTTTTCTGAACAACTTTCTTACTCTTGCACCCAACCGCGAGGTTTGTGTCGTTTCAAGGCGACCCCTTTTCCTTTTTGAATAATGTTTTCTATCTTGGCTTGTCTTTGCTTTTCTCTCTGTTTCATGCTTTCCTTGTGCTCTTGATATTCTGTTTCCAGTTGACCCCACAGTTTGTCACGACATTCCAGCAGCTCTCTTTTGTGTGCTTCCACGGCAGCATCGAATGTGTCTTTGTCCGTGGTCCAGTATTTGAGCTCGCTGAAGGGCAAACCATAGTTTTCTGAGTTTAATTGATCGTCCAACTCTCGTATGACTTCAGCAGACTTTTGAGCCACTTGCCAATCTAGATCAGCCATTTTCACCTCGTTAGGATTATTGCCAGCGCGCTTGGCCTCGTCCAAATTCTGTTTAGCCACGTTGATGAAGTTTTCCAATTGTTTGTCAATGTTCTTTGATTGCTGGTGCGCTTCTTGAAATGACTTGGGAGGTGGTGGAAGTGTGGATCCAAGGGGTGGTTTGGGGGGAATAATATCATCCGTTCGGGCTTGGTTTTCCGCCGCCGAAAGAGGGGGAGGTCTTCTCAAGAGCGCAGAGGTCTGACGGGGGTCTATCATGTGTCGTAGTTGATTCTGAAGTCGAAAGTATTCGCTGCTCTTACTTCCGTACGAAGGTAACTTGGGCGGTTGCCCTTCACCTTCCACACTCTTCATGGCATCCATGACACGCATGACGCGATCCAAACGAGGGGCATTGACCAATTGGTCCGTCAAGAATTGACGTTTCCAGTAGGCTTCGTTGGGGTCGGGGGGTGTTTGTTCACCCCTTCCCCATTGACGGGATGAATCGGGTAGAAAGGGAACCGGCGGTTTCATCCAGGGGGGATCTTTGGGCACCAACATCATCTCTCGAGCGTATTTGTCCGTCATGACGACAAGGCGTCTAGTCCGGCTTGCAAAAAGGGAACCAGTTTTTCTCCTCCTACTCTTCTTAAGAGCCTCTTTCTTTCGTGCAAAGGCGTCGTCAGTGCACTGATGCGTCGAATCGTTTTCCTGTTACCCAGGAGAGGGGTTTTGACGTAAGCGGGTACTTGGATCACGTTGTCGTAGAGATTACGTATCAGATCGGTCAGAGCTCGCAATTGTTCGTTGCTGGCTCTTTTTATGTCCTCCGAAAACGTCCGGCGATCCGTCAACCCCGATAACCAGTCGGCTTGTTCTTGCATGCGCCATCCCCTTGATCTTTTGCCTGCACCTTGTTGTTCTTGCTTCTTCTTCTTCTTTTTTTTCTTTTTCGAGAGTTGACTTGCAAGCACACCGCCCAAAGTGGCCGCTAAAATCGCTCCCGCTGTCGCCGCATTGGCTGTCTTGATTCCTTTTTTCAAGGCAATACTGGCTTTCACGGCTCGGTTGGGTCTCCCAAAACGATCGGTAGTGGCCTTCTTTCTTGGGGCATCAAATCCCGAGTTCGCTCGTCGCTCTGCAGCAGAAGTGGGCGAAAAAATTTGAATTGACAGGAAAAGCACGCCAAGCGCCTCTAGATGGGGCCATCACAAAAAACTGTGTGTGTCCTGCAGTTTCCTCCTTTCTTATATCCTTCGCCTGCCTACACCGAGGTCGTGGAATTTTCAAGTTGAAATTGCACGTGTGACGGTAAATGATTGGGTAGACCTACGAGTTTGGACAGACCAGGTTCTTGAGCCCAACGGGGCAAGGATGTTCTTTTTTTTCTACCGCCCTTCTGAGGTTTCTTTTTTCTCAAACGGTTGAAGCGTTTCGAGAGCCACTTTACACCACGTTTGCCATGCTCGGCTACCTTGCCGAGTACCTCTGGTCCTTTGTCCATGGCGTGTTCAATCCCTTGACTTAAGAGATTGGCCACAATGGGAGCTGCCGTGGCCACGGCCATGTCGGCGCCCAAACCTTTTCCACGCTGTCTTGTTTTCTTTCTGCGAACGGTTGGCATGGTGAATGTACTTGCGGATGAGGACTACTCTCTCTTTATACCTTCCTTAAACTTCCCAGGGTTTGCGATGCGCTTTATAATGCCCCGTGGCTCCTTTGGCTCCCATACGCTTGTAATCTTTTCTCTTTCCAACCTCGTATCCCACTTTGGCAGCACTGCTTAGCAGCGTTAAAAACCCTCCTTCTTGTTTCTTCTTCTTCTTTTTCTTCTTCTGGGTGAAGACTTTGGCTGTTAAGGCACCCAAAAACGCTGCTGGCACGGCCGCCGCAGCTCCTCCTAATGCAGCACCTGCTGTTAATTTTCCTGTTAAGGTTTCGGGAGTCATCTTATCTCGCAAGCGCCACATCTTTCTGTTGACCCAACGATCGACCTTCTGAGCGGGTCGGTTGGCATAGGCTTTGGCCATGGCTCTTGATCTCTGGCTGCCATCGATCCCGCGACCTCTTTGACTGCGACGGATCTGTGCTTGCCAGGCCGCCCGACCCGTGGTGAGATCGCTTGCATCTTGCAATTGTATCCCTTTCCCAACCACGTAACGGGTAAAAGGAACCCCTTGCGACCAAGGCGCTCGAGCGATGCGTGGCATGGTGGGCCATGTTCCATAGGTGGGAATGACAATGAGGGACTGCATAACTGTTTTCTTTTTATGATTTCTTCTTCTTCGTCTTCGTCTTTTTTATAGCTTTGGCGATTAAAGTTCCCACTACGGGGGCCAAGACACCTCCCATCGCCCCAGCCATCAGGGCTCTTTTCGTTCCTGCTTTGAGTTTGGGGCGTTTGATGCCTGGTTTGAAAGCATTCTTGGCTTTGAATTGGGTTTGACGTCCCTTCTCCATGACCCTTTCACCCAGACTGGGGTTGGGGTTTTCCAACATCCACTGGAGGCGACGGGCACCTTCTTGCAATTTACCGCTTTCGTTTTGCAAGCGTCGATGCATGTCGGCTCTCTCCTTATTCCATCGCGCTCTGATTTGATTGGTGCGGGTGGCGCGAGATTTGCTAAAATCCTCCAACATGCCTCGTCCTCGCTGTCTTCTCCAATCTCGACGACGGAAAGACATTTTTCTCACGTTTTGTGTCTTCTCTTTTGAGCGGGTTGCAACACGGTAAGAGGTTCGGGATCGTCTATCAAGAGATGGGTACGAAAACGAATGGCGTCGTCGGTTCGAGGATGATGGTCGGTCAATAGATAGCCAAAAGGTCTCTCTGTGGCCCTTTTATAGATGGGCCAAAATGCCTCTGAATCACCCAACCAATGATTGCCCAGCATCTTGATGTAACGGGTATCCGCAGGATTTTTGAAGAGAACGGTGTAATGATAATTGCGATTTTGACCAGCTTGTTCCTTGCCCGAATGGAAGAGGTTCTGCGACAGGAAAATCGCAAAGAGACCCAAGTGATGCGTTCCTTTGGTCAACAGTTGGGTCACTTGAGGTGACTTGCTGCTTTCGTGCATGAGATCGTCCATGATGATCAAACCGGGGCGTGTTTCGGGTGGAAAGAGTGCTTCCACGTTGTCTGGCAAGCCCTCGTGAAATTGCACGCCCATCTCTTGGAATTGGTTAAAAATCGGTTGCCAGGCTGATCCATAGCAATACACGATTTTTTGAAAATAACAAGGGGATCTGTCGTCTTCCCGAAAGTAGCACGGAGCATCTTTGACCAACTTGTACAAGAAGGTTGTCTTGCCGCTCAAGGTAGGACCCACGATCTGCATGTTACCCGGGACCCTGAAACGTGGATCATAACAAGAGGGAGCATCTTCCGTTTCCATGTTTTTAACCTGTCACCCCGTAAAAAACACCGTTCTTCCTTTTATGCCTTTCTTTTGCAAAGATTCAACCGTTTGATCCGACACATCTGGTTGGGGCGTCCATCCTCATCATACAGTCCCCCTGCCAGGTGTTGGTGTTGTAAACTCGGGAATTCTTCCCGTACTCGTTCCACCACGGCCGTATCGTTGTAGACACGATCCGTGTGTGAGAAGGGTCGAACAATTTGGGTCATGGGTTTGCCGCGGCAACGATGAAATAAGTAGTACAAACAATAATCTCCGCACACATCGGTGTTGGTTCCTTGTAGCTCTTGTGGAATGTGACGGAAAAGGTCGAAACAACGCCACGCTGCGTTGTAGAAGGATGGCGCTCGCGCGTAACTATCAAAGAATTCTCCGTGGTCTTGACTCGCCCAAAACACCGCTATCCAATGTTGGCCGGGTAAGCGTATGGGGTCCGTGTTCCATATGGCGCACTTGGGGTACTCGACGGGTTGACAGGCTCCTTCATCCGCACCAAACACGTCCCAAAAGTATTTTGAAATGTTGTCATCGCCTCGACACGCTTTTCGCAATTGCAACGTGTCATGCATTTTTACTGCAGGCAACAGGCATCACTTTTTTTGGCGTAACCTTTGTCGCGGGCCCAACGCGTGAACCCTTTGTTTCCACCGCGTCTTTTATAAGACGCATACTCGGCTTTGTACCTGTTCACGTTTCGTCGGGCCTTGTCGTGGTCGATGGGTTGTTGCATGGCTTCGATGGCGTCCCATGTCACTTGGATCCCTTTCTTAAAATCCACCACAATGGGGACGAAACCTCCTCGTTGAATACCTCCCTGCCTTGTCATCCGACGATTTCTTCGTCTTTGGGCGCTGTCTCGTCTGGCACGGGATGGGTTGACCATCTTTTTTTTTTTGACAAGGTGGATCTTTTTTTTTTATCTCCGCCGCTTTTTGGCCTTTAAAAAATGCTCCACGTTGTCTTTTATGCCTTTGAATGCTTGCTTGCCCAGGAACAAGCCTGCCGTAGCAAACGAAGGGGCAGGTCCTGATAAAAACATACTGGCTCCCTCGGCTATTTTATCCTGCAGGGTGGGTCGTCTCACGAACCTAGCACCCCCTCTGTGGTACCTCTTTTTGCGAGATACTCTTCTTCTTTTCTTTCTGCAAGGCATTTTCAAAACTGACCAAGGAGGACTTGTGCCCTTTTTTATAGGGGGCCCGAGGAACAGGAGAGTGACACACACAAACATCACCAAAAAAGATAAAACATTTTTATTAAACTCTTTTTTTTTTTTTTTTTTCTTGTTACAAAAAAGCTCTTTTCAAACCAAGGCATCTAAAGTTCATGAAATAGGCAAGTGACATTTTTATTGACCTCTTTTTTTTTTATTGTTACAAAAAGATAATGTTTTTTCCAGCTCTTTTCACACCAAGGCATCGGACAAGAGCACTGGGCCTTGAGTGGTTCCTCTGTTGTCAATCTGCAACAGACTCTCATCTGTGTTGTACAAGAACAAAGCTTGCAATGCTGCACCTGTCGTTGTAGAAAACCCCAGCCTGACGTTGATCAGCATTTGCAACTGCGGGGTGACAGAATCACCTCCATCTTGGACAGCCGTCAAATCAAAGGGTACAAAGTAGAAACCCTTTTCAAAGGTATCGGGATCCAACAGGTAAGCATCGCGTCTCTTTTTGCCTGAGGCATTCAGCAACAAATCATAGATCTCGTATTTGTTGGTAAGATCCACTTTGGCTTTGTTCACTGGGACTCCGTTGGCTGTGCACTCGGCACTGGTGATGTTGAATCCTGAAAAATTGGCTTTGAAGTCAAAGGGATTTTTATTGAATTCTCCCTGATAACGCGCATCTTCCAACACCACCAACCAAAACAAGCGCGGGGAACGTCCTTGAAACACATCGTTGAACTCCACTTGGCTGACACCTGATGGAATGTACCTGTTCTCGCATCGCATGCGCCTGAAGGGGAAGGAGAGGGGGTTGGCCACCGTGGTCTTTTCCACTTGTTCTTCCATGTACTTCATGATGATATCATTGGGAACGCGATAAAACACACGGAGAAAACACTCTTGGGCCAAGACTTCAAAACTAGCCGTGTTGTTCACGGCCCCAGCTGCAGTGGACTTGTCCAGGGTCATGGACATCAAACAGAACTTGGGGTCATTGAACTCGATCTCAAATTCTACTCTGGTGTTGGGTGGGACGTTCTGTTCTATCTGGCAAAAATTACAAGGCAAAGGGCACACGTTGAATTCGAACTTGCCCGTGCCATTGACACAGATCTTTTGTCGTTGAACCCCTCCAGGATTATGAGTGGCTAGGCCTCCCCATTTATCCATCTGTCCTGCGCTATCTTTGTACCATCCTTGTCGCTTGAGGCGGCTGGCTTCGTCCCAGGGATCTGCTTCCAACAAGGTCTTGAAATATTCTCGGTATGCCAAATTCACCCCAGCCGTGGACTCAGTTTCGTTGTTGTTGACTCGACAACGAACTTGACGGATACAACTGTACCCAAAATTGTTCACTGGACCTACAATAGCTTGGTTGGTGGTGAAGTCATTCAAGGGTGCTTTTGTGGAGCCCAGTTTGAAGTACACTTTAAGATGCAGTTCGATCTCGCTGGGGCAGAAGGGGTAAGGTCGATCGGCCAAACGAAATTGGAGAGGGTTTGACGAAGTGGTCTGAGATTTCACATCTTCAAAGTGCCATTTGTATTCTGTGGCATCAATTTCTCGCGGAGGGCGATAATTGTAAAGACCCTGATCGGCCTGCACGATGATCCCACCGTTGTTGTTGTTGTTGTTGTCTGTGTCATCTGACCCTTGTGACATGCTGACGGTGACGTCTAGTCAAATGGTCGACCACCCGTGGATGCTCCTTTTTATAGGAGCTCGTTGAAACAATCACCGTGACCCGTTCGTCTACGTTTTTTTCCTCTTACTCTCTCTTGATTCTCTCCCATGCCCACCTGAAAGCCAGGAATGGCATTGGGCAACACCCCGATGGGTCTCCCTCCCAGACGCCGATAGAGATTTTCATCCAAACTCGCGGCCGTGATGTTGCGAGGTCGACGAGGGGTTCTTTGTCGAGATCGTCGCTTCCCAAAACCCCTCTGCGCTCTCAACAGTTGCTCGTACGTCATTTCGGAGAAAGGTAAGACCAGTCCTCCTTCCTGATAATCGGCCGTCCCACCGTCGTACTTGTCTCCTCTTCCTCCTCGTTGCATCTTTTTCTTTTTTTTCTTGCGGGGCAGTTCTCGTTTTGTCTTTGTCTTTTTCTTGCGGGGCGGTTCCTCCTCCTCCTCTTCCTCTTCCTCCTCCTTCTTCCGACAATGACTTTTGTAAAATTTGCGGGCGGCTCGACAGGCTGTTTCGTATCCCGCGTTGGCCGCTAAATTACCCAGATAACTCACTGCAGGACCTGCCAGCGTGCCCCAAAAACCCCCTTCTTGATACGGAGGCAGGCCTTGATTGTAACCATCACCACCACCTACTTGGATCCATTGCGATCTCAAAAACGTGCGACGCATTGGCACTTTTTTTTTTTTAAGGCAATTTACGTTGTTGGAAATACAGAGCAGCTGTGACGTTTCCTCCTTGAAATGAGATGGGACGACCTAAGTTGTCTCTTATATCGATTTCGAGGTCTCGAAAAGTGAAATGACTCAATCGCGAAAAGATCAAGTGTGGAATGGGCACGTCCTCCAAGACCCCCTTCTGGGGGTTGACGCCATGGATTAAGACCACCTTGGCCATCTGCGATCCCACGTACACGGGTTCGGCCACGTTGCAATGCACGTAGACGTTCTGGAAAGAGTTCGGGGAGACAAAACTCCACACGCGATGATCGGCCGGTAAGGCCATGGTATGCGAGCGTGTGATTTCCACTTCGGTCGGGCGCCCAGTCTGGGTGTCCGTGCTGGTGATTTCCACTGTGGGATGACGCACGTCGGACTTGTAGTAAAACGGGACCGTCCACGATTCCCAATCAAGATATCCTAAAACTCGAGCCAACCAGCTGGGTAAGTACAGCGAAAAATCATTCGTGGGGAAGGTCCACTGGTAAAATCCTTTCTCGTCCAACTGCAGTTGGACACGAGCGGTCGTGCCAGCATCTGAAACGGGTGTCTCCGTTTCGATGGCTTGATGAAGGGCCAACACAACATCTGTCAAGGTCACGTAGAGCCCGCCCGCCAAAAAAATATCTTGTTTGCCGGACGGGTAGTTGACAGAACACTGTATCTGGCGATCTTGAACGTTGTGAAACGTGTGAGGCATCAACAATTGCACCAGAGCCACTTCCCATGTGGCATCCAAGGTCCACTGTTCGGGTAATCTCAACCTGAAACGCAATGGGGTGTTGTTCGGGAAGAGGTCCTTCTGATCGTCACTTTCCAAAGTCACTCGACGTCCCCCAGCAAAACTCATGCCGGCCGATTGCAAGGGTTGTGTGTTTTTCGTTCCTCCTTTGCGAAAGTACAACCAAACACCGGTGAGACCCGTGTAAAATGGTATACCCAAACCTTCAGCGTTTCTTAAATGCACTCTCAACTCGCTCAGATTTTGCGTGGGTCCTGCCAACGGTCTGAAATCCAAATGCTGCGGGTCGTATTCGACCGTGAGACCGTAATCGCTGCTAGGTGAGAGGGGAAGAGTGGCCAGCAATCGGCGTTGTCTGTCGCCCACGGGGCTAAATTCCACCACATCTACTTCGGTATTGCATCGCGTGAGGTCCACGTCAGACAAGTGGGTGTTTGTTTGGGCCAGGGATGTCTCCAAACTGGGCAAAGCCAACCAGGCCCCGAATCCCTTAACCCGAGAAGGAGCTTTGAGTTGTGGGGTACCCATCACTGTCTCCAGACCGTTTTTGAAATCGACGTTGACCCCTTCTCGGGCCTGCAGAAACCACTTGCCAGGTTCCGTAGTGACCACCGTCACGGGGGATTGTCGCGCGTAGGGTAACAAGGGAGACGGGTCGCGCACCCAAGCCCCCATGTCAAAGACGGCTCTTTTGCCAAACGTGTAGTGCAACCGCTCGACGGCAGTGTTGAGTTTGATGCGTACGCCTCCCAACAGAAAATCTTCCGTCTCGATGCCAAAGTGATGCGTGTCCAAACGACTAACCACCCAATCGGCTTGCGTACCTTCTCCTGTGTCCGCGTAGACGGTGTTGTGAGCCACAATGCGCGTCTGGCCCGGCCGATCTGGATCGGGCTCCAAAAATCCCATCAACAGAGCCAACGATTCCCCTAGATTGTACTGACCCTGCGCCCACAGATGGAGTGAATAATGCGTCCTGGGTCTGGATGGACTAGCTCTAGTTAACCAGATGTAATCCCTCCTTAAACCCATGAGTTTCAGGAGGGCGAATCCTAGGTAATATTCGATCAGATTGAAGCGCGTAGGGAGTGCGACTTGTTTCACGCGATAAGTGTTTTCGATCCTTTGCAAAAATTCACGCACCAGGTCGGGACGAAACAGATCCAGTTTGGGATTTGTGGGAAAATTTTCGTCCGTGGTGCCAGGAGATTCCATGTGGAGTTGTCCGTAATGATGTTGACCGCCCGACAAGGTAGGTATCACGTACCATCCCATCTTCTGCACCAAATCGCCAAGCAATTCTGCCGCGTGCGTGAAGTGTTTGTGCGAAGTCAGCGCCATTGATCGAGTGGGAACCGATCCATCCGAGCTCCCCACACGCACATGGTAATCCTGCGACGATTTCAACACGGTGTTCCCGTAAGAATTGGTGTACAACAGTTTCAAAAGGGCAACTTGCCACTGGTCGGTGAGCGTCAATGGAATCTCCAACCGTTGTCGGAACGCACTGCGCACGGTGGTCTCTCCGGGTTCGAGGGGTTCCGTGCCCACATCCCCACTATTCAGAAACAGCAAAAAATCATCGTCCATTTCCCAGGGTTTGGCCATTTTTTTACGAGGACTTTTTTAACTCTTTGACGGGTATCCACGTTTGATAATCGGGAGCAAGTCCTTGCCAGTTAACTAACACTTGACGAGTGGGTCCGCGTCCCTTGTATTTAAGCTTTTTACTCACCCGCCATTGGTTGGGTAGAGCTCGTACTTTTTGCAGTTGAGGTTCATAAAATCGTCCAGGTACTTTATCACCTTTCCAAGTGTCCAACTTATAATAATTCACACCATCGTACAAGGACCGTTGACGATCGGTCACCGTGTACACGTCTTGCGACCAATTACCCCGATAACTCTTGGAAAAGGCACTCTTTTTACCCTTGACGGGTTTTGTGGTGCGCACAAAATCCCCCGGTCGAAACTTGTAAGGGTCTAAGGCAGGGGTGGGTTTGAACAACCGCTTCCAGACCACCGAGGCATTGTCGTCAGTGACATCGGCCGGGGCCATTTGAGTGCGGCTGTGAATGCGCGTGTTGTACTTGTCCACCAACAAGGGTAAGACCTCCAAATATTTGGGGGTGTTGCGAGCTGTCATGTACTTGTACATCAATTCCTTCAAAGTGCGATTGAAACGTTCGACCACAGCAGCTTTGGGTTCACCTCGAGTGGAATAGTGGTGAATGTTATACTCGTCCAGTAATTGCTTCATGTGTTGGTTGTAGAATTCTTTCCCTTGATCCGTCTGCAAGTTGACGGGCTTACGTCCTCCTGAATTCTCCAACAAATAACGAAAGGCATCTGCCGTGGCCTTGCCTTTCTTGCTTTTTAAGGCAATGACCCATGCATATTTGGACAACACATCGATGACCGTCAGTAGGTATCGGGTGCGTTTGTTTTGGGCAATGAGTTTGGCATCCTGCATTTCCACAAGATCCGCCTGCCAGGTATAATCCACTTGCGGAGGCACGACCGTCTTGCTGCGTGGAAATCGTACCTGACGAGGACGGTGTAACGTGAAAGTGGGTTCTCCTTGTAAATACGTTTGCGCCTGGCTGGGTGAGACGTCCAACGTGTCGCGGGCCACCTTGGTCAATTCCTTGAAATTTCCACTCAACGCGTAAGGACTCTCCAGATCCAAATACAAGTCTTCCAAAGGACTCATCTGCTCGGCCTTCTTCATTTTTTTAGATGGGGAACAAACAGGTGCGCACCACCAAAGGGATCAATCGCCGGGTCAGACTCACTGTAAATTGAGCCACAAAACGTCCAAAACTAGGTATGTATGCTTGTTGTTGTTGCTTAAATATCCAACGACGATGTTCACGGTAAGCGTCCAGGGACAAACATTGACGCATAACGCTTAAATAAGCCATCAAATGAAGCAAAGTAAACGGTTCGTTCTTCTCTTTGTTTCTGGTCACCAGTTGCGCAAACGCTACGTCCGGTTCTAGCTCTTGTAACGCATCATCGCTGAAGTCCACCAAAGAATGGGGGTCGACTCTTTCTAAAAAGAGAATGGCACATCCCAACCAATCTTTTAAAGCAATCTGGGCGTCAGACGTTCTCGACATTTTTTTAATCTCGCACGCTGAAGTGTTCTTTGTTGACGTGTTACCATTTGTTTTGATACCTTGTCGTTTCTTTTTTTTATAGAAGATTTTGGTAGGACTGACAGTTCGCGTTTTCTATATAAGGATAACGTTTAGTCTTTTTTACACCAAACATGACTTCTCCTTTCACGAGTCAAGGGGTAGTGGACTCTCAGAGTGAGTTTACGCAGAGTCTGAATGCTCGCCCTTGGCGGCGTTGGTGGATTGTAGCATTATTAAAATGCATGCAACATCATGTGGTATTGAAACCGCCCGATAACCCCATTTGGTCACCCGAAGCCTTGTTGTTCTTACACGATCTACGAGCTAACATTAGTAGGGCTCTTCGACAAGTCACTTTTCCAGATGTGTACGACGAATGGGTGCATCAGCTGCATGAAAATGGTATCGTACACCCGATCTGGACCCCTGAAAACTGTCAATTTGTGCGCAACATGTTGTCAACCGATGTGGTCACCGTACGCATTTTGGAAGAAATTTTATCCTTCCGACGTCAAGATCTGTTCTTTACCTATGAACTATTAGGATTGACGCACGTCAACATCGATGAAGTGTTTGACTGGCAGCGCCTGAAATTAGGTCATAATTGGACAGATGAGGTGGACAGCGATGACAGCTCCTCGTGCAAGGACTTGGGATTAGATCCATAAAAAAAACTGACGGTCGTCGAAGTTTGCATGAGAGGACAAACGACCCACGAGCCTCAAGCTCAATGAAAAAAAAAACCGTTTGATCAATGTTTTTTTTTTTTGCCATTGTTGTCAATCGCAGCCATGTTTTCTTCTCTTTACTTTTTTTATTGAGTAAAACGTTGGTGCAATGTGAATGAAACCTCTGTTGTCTTAGTCTTGGTTTTCAAAGTGGCGTGGGATTACAAAACATGGTGGACATCAAACATGTTTAAATTCTTGCGGATGTTGTTGTAACAATTGTTTGGCTCGACCCAGCGGAATTCCCTGGGAGAATGCAAATCGTGCCACTCCTCTTAAACTGCCTATAGCTTTGGAATCATTGTATTTCGACAACAATTGTTTCTCGAACATCTTCTATTGGAATAGGTTTCAACCCTTCTTTACAGCGTCTATACAAAGAGGAACATACCCACGGCATGACTCGCCATCGAACCCAATTCCACAAGAGATCAAACAACCTTTTTGCCCAGTTTCATTTTTATTCAACATTCAAACAATTTAACCCTTTTATAGCAATAATGATAAGTTTTTTCAAACGTTTTTTTCAAAAAAGAGTAGTACATTTTGGGTGACTTGGCTGACTAGAACCAAAAGTGTTTGGAAAGGCTTCTTGGATCACTCTCGCTGATTCCGTCTGCTTTGCGCGTTTCTTTTGCTCTTCTTGTTTCTTTAAGTCAGGAAAACAAGTTTGAAGCGCCACATGCATCTCTGATCAAGGTTTTGCCTGCATATTCTTTCATGGGGAGAGGGAAGGGATCATGGTTAAAGTGATGGTCTCCGTTTTTCTCGTTCAAAGGGATATCACCCCATTGGAAGTATTTACACTCTCTCTTTCTGCAAGCAAGATAGATTCGACCTGGATTCTTCTCAGAATTGCTTTGCTTCAGGGTCAAGACTTCATTGCAGAAACAACGCAAAGGCTTCCAGTTTTCCTTAATGTCCCTATTCAACTGAGCGTGAACAGTTTGCATGTAAAGCTCTGCCTTGTCTTTTGCGCAGATCACACAACAATCTTGATAAGGGCATTTCAGATAACAAAACCCGTTTGGGGAGCTGACTCTCTGTTCCAAATGTCCAAGATGAAAGGGGCAGAATAAAAAAATGTTCTTATTGGAAGCTGCATCCTCAATTTGCATCTGGGTGATGTGACCAATGCTGCCAACAATTGCATTGACAGCATTTTGTTGTTCCACGTTTAGATCCACATCTTGAATAAGAGGTTCATTCACTTCTGTGTGAGCGTCAGGTATAAACGGGGCTATTGATGCCAATGGTGCTTCATTTGCTCTTCCTTCTGCTTCAATTGTGATGTACTCTACGACATCTTTAGCTTTGTTAATGATATCTTTAACATTTTCTTTCTTTCTTTTCTTTCCCGCAGGAACTTTCGCAGGTTTGGTGGATTTCCGCTTCGGGGCTACATAAACTTTTTCTTCAAATGGCATCTTCTTCGGCATCTTCTTCTTTTCTTCTTCTTGTTCTTCAGCTGGAGAATGAGTGAAAATGAACTTGGGGAGCGATTTTTATAATGAAGAAATGGCGTCAGCGAACCGGTTATTTGAATAAGAATTCATCAAAAAAAAAAAGTCAAAAACGTAATGAAAAAAATCAACAAGAACATTCGAAAACAAGAAAACGAAAAACAAGCAAGAAAAACACAAAACAAAAAGCACTCTCACTTTCTGGAAACGCTTGGTTGACAAAACAAATTGCCCTTCAAAGACAAGAGACGTCAGCGAAGGGCTTCCTCGTAGCCTGAGGGGTGGCGTCAGCTTTTTTTCCCTTTATAAAGGCTCGCGCTTTGTTCTTTTTTCATTCTTCTCTCATTCGCTTACAACGCAAAGCCAGACGAGCTGCTCGGCAGAAGAAAACAGTAATGGGTGCAAGATTATCGCAAACACTTGGGACGAGACGATTTCAATTTAAACTCTTTTATCGTCGAGCCAGGTCCCGCTGGTGGTTCGCGCGTGGTCTGGAGCCAAGTGATGGCTTAAGCCGGGTTTTTCCAGGAAAACGCTGTTCTGAGAAAGACAAGAAAGATTTTTTCACGGCGTGAAAACAAAGATAGTTCCTCGCTAAAAAATCAGACAACTCTCCTCGTGGAAGGTTTAAGAGGTGGCTTTGGAAAAAGGACAACCTTTTCGGCAAAAGAAAGGGATTTTTGTACTGCAAAATCCTTCCGCAGGTTCGTAGTTTGTTTGTTTGTCTTTGCTCGATTCGTCATGCTGGTTTTTCCAGGAAAACGCTGTTCTGAGAAAGACAAGAAAGATTTTTTCACGGCGTGAAAACAAAGATGGTTCCTCGCTAAAAAATCAGACAACTCTCCTCGTGGAAGGTTTAAGAGGTGGCTTTGGAAAAAGGACAACCTTTTCGGCAAAAGAAAGGGATTTTTGTACTGCAAAATCTTTCCGCAGGTTCGTAGTTTGTTTGTTTGTCTTTGCTCGATTCGTCATGCGAGGAAAATTTGATTTGTTTAAAATACTTTCACGTTTCTTCTTTCAAACGAGTTTTCTGCGAGTATTGAATTCAAACTATTTTTTTTTTCTTTTTTCATTCACGGAATGTCCCGGAGGCGAGCCAAGATGATTTTCGTTCTAACATGCGATGGAATCGAAAGAGAAAGAGAACCCGATTTACGACACGTCTTCGCGGAAAATGTCTGACTTTGAATTTTTTGCCCTGAAGGTTTTCATGCGGTCTAATTACCAAGTGATTGCTTGTATTATGTTCTGTTAAAAGAATTATTCAGCGCTCGATGATAAGCGCTTTTATCACCATAACATCCAGATAAATTTTGCTCAAACCCCGATCGGAAAGTTACTCAAGAAAAGAAGAAAGCGTTAATCCTTGAAATTTTTTCTTGTTGATGATTTTCATTAAACACGTTATTGAACTTTCATCTTTGTGTGGGCTTCTTCTTTCATATTGGGGATTTTGACTACTTCCCCAATTCATTCCCCAGGAGGATCGTACACAGGGAAATTTGACCACTTCCCCCAAAAAAAAAAAAAAAAAATTTGAAAAAATTTTTGAAAAAAATCAAAAAAATTTTTGAAAAAATTCGATACTCAAAATCACCTATATAAATCAAAAATTGAAAAAAAAACTTCAAAAAAAAATTCAAAAAAATTTGAAAAAAAATTGAAAAATAATTCTAGTCAAAATCCCCTATATAACGTTGGGTTAACGTCAGCTGACGTCAGTGATGACGTATATAGGGAAATTTGACTATGCCCCCAATTCAAAATTCCAAAAAGGGCATGGTTAGGGAAAATGACTCGTGCCCCCCGTAGACACCCCTTACTACTGACGTATATAGGAACTTTTGACTATGCCCCCAATCTGGTAGTCACGTGACCAAACCATTGAGGATTTTGACTATGCCCCTCGTAGCCACCTCTTACTACTATCATCTATCATCTTATCATCAAAGGCTAATTGGAATTCTAAAGTGTGTACATACTAAAAGCACTCCATGTGTTTCTTACCACATAGTTGGAATCAGGCCTGACTCTACAGCACCAAACCCAGCTCTGTTGTTCACCAATAGATGTCAGGCACACACCTTCTTTTGTGTGAAGTGAGCACTGTGGAAAAATGACTCAAAAATTAAACCAGCTATTCTCTTTAACATTCCAGATAAATAAGACCTAATTTGGACATTAAATACCTCAAAAACCATTTCCCTAGAATGTAACACACCGATAGACGTGGCTTATATACAGGGCCTCTGATATTACGCGATAAAAAAATGGAAATTATGCGATTTTTTCGTGGCAAATTATGCGATAAGCAAGGACTATTATGCGGAAAATTATGCAAATTATGCGATTTTTTCTGGAACTTTTTTATGCATGTTTTACTAGGTTTCAGAGGAAGAAAACGAAAATACCTGTTTTAAAACGGTGCTCGCTATCTTTGTGGGACATTTTGAAGCTTTTAGCTATGAAGGAACATCCAAAATGAATGACAGAATCCAAGAAGAGTCTGTAAACGAGCGGCCATCTTGGTTAACCTTAGTAACCAGGCTAAATAAAACATGTGCTCAAGAAATTTATGCGGTTACCAAGCTTGTTGTGGCCAAGAACGAACGCAGTTTCGATAGAAAGTGGCGGTTTGTTTATTTGATACAGGACAGTTCAATAGAAAAAAACAAATTTTAGCTTAAGTTTCTTAGCTAAAGCGATAGTGTATCGTGTGGTTTGTTCACATTATGCGATTTTGTGTGATTTTTTACGAATTATGTGATTTTTCGTGAATTATGCGATCGGATGCGATTTGAGGCCGATTATGCGAAATCGCACCATCGCGTAATATCAGAGGCCCTGTATATATGTTAATTTGTTATGGTTCTGAAAATTTTCAAACCAGTTTAGTTTTTATTTTCCTTTGTCTCAAATTAGGATACTGGATCTCAATTTCCCCAACTCACCTTTTTATCAGATCCACCTATCACAAGGTATTCACCCTTGGAGAAGAAATTGAGGCAGCATGGGTCGTAACCAAGGTGACGGTCCTTTCCAACCTAAAACAAATTATAATTATAATTATAGGTTTCATTAGAAGCCGGCAACCGGCAAATTCCTCTGGCTACTTCCTAAATTATCGCCACCTACTTTTCGATTAATTTCACTGAAGTTGTACCCAGAATGCTGGAAATGCCATTTCCGAGTTCCTAGATTTCCTAGAGGAAAGGGGCCCCTTTGTTGCCACTGCCGTCTATTTTATAAATATTGCCACTTACTCTTAATTTTATTGAAACCCCTGCCTTCACCTCCCAAGAGTGCCAAAAATCAAAATTGCACTTTAAAAAAGTAAAAATAAAATAATAAAATGGTACCATGCAAAAGTACTGCTGAAGAGCTTTCATTTGAATGTTCACACCATAGGATTTCGTCAACAGACTCAAAAGTTAGAACAAATGGTACCGTGTAAAAGTACTGCTGAAGAGGTTTCATTTGAATAGTCACACCATAGAATTTTGTCCACAGACTCAAAAGTTAGAACAAATGGTACCATGCAAAAGTACTGCTGAAGAGGTTTCATTTGAATGGTCACACCATAGGATTTCATCCACAGACTCAAAAGTTAGAACAAATGGTACCATGCAAAAGTACTGCTGAAGTGGTTTCATTTGAATGGTCACACCATAGGATTTCATCAACAGACTCAAAAGTTAGAACAAATGGTACCATGCAAAAGTACTGCTGAAGAGGTTTCATTTGAATGGCCACACCATAGGATTTCATCAACAGACTCAAAAGTTAGAACAAATGGTACCATGCAAAAGTACTGCTGAAGAGGTTTCATTTGAATGGTCACACCATAGGATTTCGTCAACAGACTCAAAAGTTAGAACTACACTACATGTCTTTATAACTGACTCTGGGAGTGAAAGGGTTATGTAAGAGCTAATAATATACATGAAAAAATTACTCGATTCTGATTGGCTAAGAGCAGTGCAGTTCAAGTGTAACACCAGTGCAAAACGTGTAACACCTGTGCAAAAAGGGTAACACCAGTGCAAATTACAAATCGAAAAAAAAAAAATTGTTTTCTTTTTTTTTTGCCAAAAAAAAAGAAAAAAAAAATTCCAAAAAAATTTTTTGCAAAAAAACAATTCCAAACAAAAATGGATGCAAATTTTTTCATGTATAATTATTAATAAGTAATCATACGGTTTTCTCGTTCAATTTGTGATTAATTTGCACTCATGAGTTTTTCAAAAAGCTCAAATTGCACTCGCCGAAGTGACTCGTGCAATTTTGAGCTTTTTGAAAAACTCACTCGTGCAAATTAATCCCAAATTGAACTCGAAACCGTATGATTACCTATACTAATTAGAAGTTGTAAGGGAAAAAATACCTGTTTTCCACTGAGCTGATAGAATGAGAGCTTTTGTGACCAGCAACCCACAGCTAAAATGTCATATGGCTCTTCCCTGTTAAATTTGTAACGAACAGTGGTATCAGCAAGATGGCATAGATTTATATTAATTTTATACTGAATGTAGCCCAAATTTAATACATGTAGCTGTAGAGGGAGTTCAAAAGTTTTAAATTCATTTGAATGCAGATACCATGCACCTCTTTAAAACCTATAATTTCATTGGACCTGGGTATCGGCAGATGAAGGGCTCCCGGCAAGAACGTCCTAAGTATGTTTCTTTTGGCAATCTTCACTAATTCGAAAGTTGCATATTTTAGGCCTTTAAAAGCACAGTTTTATCAAAATAATGATTTATTTTTGTTAAGGTACTCAAAACAGTTTCAAAATGGGGAAGAAAATCCACATCTTTGAGAAAAGTTTTTGGGCTTTAAGACACCCCATGTATATTTTTAAGATAAAATTTTATTCTGTTCAAAGATGTAAGATTTGTTGACCTGGTTGAAAATTATCCTAATTCAGTCATATTTACATGATCCAGTCACAATTTTGGCAAGTTAGTCCCTTTTGAGGCCAAAAGCCCAAGATTTCAGTGAAAATTTTCCAACAAAGTACTAAGGACATTCTTGCCAGGATCCCTTCCATTGCTTTTAGGGCTAGGGTCCATTGTCTTGTTGTTTGTTCTATTGTTTTCTCAGCCGATCCTGTGAAGCATTCCGAGACATACATGTACACATACACACAGGTAAGTACTACTTGGTAGCTTTCATTTGAATGGTCACAGTTGAGGATTTCATTCACAGACTCAAAAGTTAGAAGCACCTTGTACAGCATAATAAACAGTACCACAGGAAAGTACTGCTCAGTAGCTTTCACAGCATTTCATCCATAGACTCAAAAGATATCTAATCTCATTACATGACTTGAGGTTTTAACTTGAAAAGAAATCATTTGTAAAGCCTGGTTTTCATAATTATATGTCGGGAAAATCATAGACAGGGATTCTAATAATAATAATAATAATAATAATAATAATGGTTTAATATCAACGTTTCCACAAAGGTGGCTCTTCATCTGGTATAAACTACAATAATATTTGAAATATTAAATAATACATAAAAAACAATACAATTTAGTATAAAAACAAGATAAAATCTAGTATAAAAAAAAAAAATTTTTTTTTAAATTATGTACAACTAATATAATATGTACAACTAATTAATTACTGATACGATTTCTAAGATACGAGTTTACCTCGTTACAAAAATAATTAAAATCCTCACTATTTCTGATATAAACAGGAAGGCTATTAAAAAGTTTAGCAGCACTCTGATTCTGACAGGGTGCGGGGAAAAAACTAAAATTGTGCGGGAGTTTTGAGGCAAATTGTGCGGGAAATAACGTCGATTGTGCGGGAAATTGTGCGGCATTGCGCAATCCTGTGACCAACCAAATATCAGTTCAATCACCGGTGTTCTTGCCAGGCCAGAAAAATATGTCAGGGAGGAAATCCTGCATAAATGAAAAATACAAATAGATGTTTTACTTTGGGGATTAAAATGTACCCAGCAATCGCCAATTTGCGGCTGTTTTTCTTCACCAAAGTTTATTTGTCTCAACAAAATCACATTGCGTGACACGATAAACTCGATCGGGTAAAACCGAAATACCACATTTAAATGAAATGTTTCCGATCTGTTGCGAGTTCCTTCATGAAAAATCCGTACATTTTATGTAGTTTGAATAATTTCCATTAAAGGTTCACACAATTTCTTCGAAAGTTTGCCGCAAAAACACAACCTCGAGATGTATGCAAATTGCGTGCTAAACGTAATTTGATAGCATGGTTGTTTTGCATTTTCCTGAATGAAAACGTCTTTCACTTGATTGAAAAAATCAAATCCAGTATTCTGATCAGAACTTAATAATTTTCTCCTATCAATCCGAAGTTCCAGTGCTTTAATAGTTTGTTTGTCGATTCGCAAACTTGATAAGTTCTTTGCGAAAATAATTCAGACGGCGTGACCGGGTACATTTCTTCGGTGTTTCTTCTTCGGTACTCAACATATTAAACTGAAAGAGGAAGCGAAAGCGCTCGAAAAAATATCAACAGGCCGCTAAGAAAAACGACATTATGTCTGAAAAACGACAACTAAAAAGCTATGCGAAAAAATCTGTAGGAAGTCGGAAAGAACATAAGTAACTATGGAAAGAAGTAAAACTGAGACTAGTTCCCAGGACGGCGAAGAGAACGCCTTGTTGTTTTTATATCGATCCTCTCGAGTTGTTCGAGGAAAGCGAGGGTTTTCTCGATTGTTTGGAAGGAAAATGGGCTGAAAATAGCCTAAAACGTTTCTCGAAATCTTGGTAACCAATAGAAATACCTGATTTAATTAAAATTTTAATCAAATGTTTCAGTATTATGCGGGATTGTGCAGATTTTTAGGAATTGTGCGGAATTGTGCGGGTTTGACCGAATTGTGCGGTCCCGCACCCGCGCATCCTGTCAGAATCCCTGCATAGATGATCGGGGATTTTACAGTTTTCCGACAGTCTCAGATTTTGCAGATATGTCGGGAAAATCGCAGATCATCTCAGAAATCTGGGATGCATCGGGAAAAAAGAAACGCTCCCAATTTTTCCAATTTGTCCCCGACCATCCCAGATCATCGGAGATGTCTACAATTTCATGTTTTCATAATTTAGTCTGCAACATCTGGGATGGTCAGGAAATAGCGAAATCCCCGATCGTCTGGGATTTTCCCAATATTTGAAAACCAGGCTTAAGTAGAATTGATCACTTACTTGGAAGGATTCCAGCTCAGAGTCCAAACTGGGGCACCTCCTGGTCTCTCAATCTTCACTTTTTCTTCACCACTCTGAAACAAAAAAGAATTTTGAAAACTGCTATATATACCTGAACCTTGGCATGAAATAAAATCCGCACCTGACTGATCAGTCAAGAACACATCAAACAATTTATGGTAATTCACTCCTGTTTTACAGAGATCAGCAAATACAGTGGAACCCCGTTAATACGGTCACCAAACGGGGTGGCCGCATTAACGGGGTTTCATTATAAGAAAATGTATGAGTGCACGTTTCGCCGGGACAAAAAAAAGTGACCGTAATAACGAGGTGACCGTATTAATGAGGTGGCCGTAAGGCGGGGTTCCACTGTAAATACTATTAAAGCAACATGCTTTAATACTTTTGAGGACATCAACAAGCCGTGTGGCTTAGTTCTATAGCAAAGAAAGTAAGAAATAACAATATTACCTTGTTTCTAATGCTAACAAATCCATTAAAAAGACCGAGGGCCAGATATTGTCCATCATTTGTCCAACTGAAAAGAAAATGAATGCAACAAAACATTTTTAAATTAGTGATTGCAGAGATGAAAATATTGTGAAGTATGTTCAGAACTGATAAATTTATTGACAAAAATATTATTAATGATTCACTGTTTGTTCAATTGATTGATTGATTGATTGATTGACTGACTGGCTGACTGGCTGTCCAACTGATTCAGATTGATAAACAAATGACTAAATGACCAACTACATGTAACTGACTGACTGACTGACTGACTGCCAGAAAGACTGTCTGACTGACTGACTGCCAGAAAGACTGTCTGACCGGACTGACTGACTGTCTGACTAACTCAGATTGATAAACAAATGTTTAACTGACTGACTACATAGAACTGACTGACTGGCTGACTGGCTGACTACCAGAAAGACTGTCTGACTAACTGACTTACTGACTTGCTGACTGACTGACAAGACCGACTGTCAGTCAGCAAGTCAGACAGTTAGTCAACCAGACACAGACAGACTGACTGACTTATTGTTTAACAGACTAATAGACAGATGGACTCACCTACAAGCAGTTACCCTTGAAGGTACTTTATGCTTTTGAACTGACTTTTGTTCTGGGGACCACAAACCTTTGAAAACATGTGGAAATAGCCTCTATCGATAATTGATATTTACTCAATGAATATGATAAAATGTTTACAAGACAAAGTTGTCTACTACTGCCAAATAAGGTGTATAAACAACCATCCACTCACCAAAATCATTTGTGGTGCAGCTTGCAAGTTGTTGTGTGACAGGATTGTAAGCAAGGCACTGAATAGAATCATTATGCCTAAAAAATACAAAATTATAAATTATGTAGTTACTGCAATATAATATAAGTAATATTAGTAAAATTTAGGTAGGGATTGATAATTTGATTGGTATTGAATACTATACTATTCTAGTTAAAAATCACTAATTGGCTCAAAGTCAACATGGAATAAAAAGTCCCCCCCCCCCCTTTCCTCTTCTTGAGGTTGGTAAAGATACACACAAGACATACTTTAGTGGTCCATACAACCAGAACTTCGCCTGATTTGTGTACAATGAAGCAACAACAGGTGGCCAAATGCAACTATAGTCACCTGGCGCTATTTGGGAAATAAAATATTTAACCATAGAGAGAATGAAGTTTGAGGAAACTTGGCCGCAAAGTGGTTAAGGCACTGGGGCAAGTAATTACTCCATAAATTTCTTTCATAAATTAATGAAAATAGACATGCCGTCATCACTTAATAATAATAAAATAATTATAACAATTTATAAAGTACCAAATTCTAAAGTCCTAATGTGCTTTTCGCTTCCCCTAGCTCGCACAACCCAAAACAGACACTTCTACAGTTGTATGGAGGTGAAGTAGAGTAATATTCTAATATTCTAGGACGTTTGGTAAATAAAGTACACTGCTTACGTGTATTTTAAAATGCCTTCTAGTTTAGATGTCCATATAATAACACTTTTGTCAGCACCACCTGAAGCAAACCTTTTTCCTGTATTAATAAAATAATAAATTTATTGCAACATTTGCACTTTGATGGGCAGAGTGCAAATTATGTTCACCATCTGCTTTGGACCCTAATTTGACAACTACTGTAATCAATCACGACTGACTGTCTTGCCCTTCAACTCATAAGAGTCAAAATCAAAATCCAAGAAAAATCCCAAATTTCATTTTGTAAAATATTGACAAACAAATGGTACCATGCAAAAGTACTGCCAAAGAGGTTTCATTTGAATGGTCACACCGTAGGATTTCGTCAACGGACTCAAAAGTTAGAACTACATTGCATGTCTCCATAATTGACTCTGGGAGTGAAAGTGTTAAAATCAGACATACACAGCCCATGGCAGTGTATAAGGGCCGGGAAGGGGGGCCAGGGGATTTTCCCTGGCTGTTATGAGCCCCGACTACTTGGATAAAAAAAAACCAAGACATTAACAACACCAACAACTAATTTTCCCTGGCAACATTGTGTGAATCTAGTATCAAAATAATGCCAATTTAAAAGTATTTTTTTATGATAGCTTGTTTATCATTTGTCTCATGATGTAGTCACTTAAGGTGTGTATCGCGCCGTTTCAACTGCTTACTGCTGGTCTTCACCAGGCAATGAAGTCAACTGGATGTGTAAGACTCTATGTATCACTGTGGTTGTTTGTGATTTGTGGATTTAAATCTTCATTATTCCGATTAGGAACTGTTTGCTTGGAGGTCCATGATGAAACCAATCGGCTGTTGTGTTTCTTGATCATAGGCATCCACGCATAAGGAATTTCAATTCCTTTGTCCCTGTTGATGTTATTAGGGTGAAGTCTAATGTGAATGGCCTCTTTAACTCTACAGGTGCACCAGTGAGGGTCACGGTCAATAAACGTAACCTTGTTATACCTCTGCACACCCATGCACTGTATTGTCTCCTATTTGTTTGTCCAAAAGAACAAAAGGCTTTTACCGCAGAGAAATTCTGATAAAATTTAAGACAATGTACCAAAAGTATCAAGCTAAAATGTACGAAAAAATTTATGTAAAATGTATATCTAAGTCAGAGTTTGTTTTGGATGTTTTCCAACTCTGTTAAATATTACTAGAATTAACAATAAGACACAAGTCAACTTAGAAACCTTAAACATACAAAAGGAAAAAAAATTAGGCTACCGATGATTGAAAAAAACCGGCGATCGACCCAAAAAAGGGTTATAATCCGATAATCCCTGAAAGATCTTAAAAATGTCAACAGGGGTTATCGAATCCAAAGTCTTCACCTGTTTCTAGACATTCAGATTAAAAAAAAGAATCAAAGATACAATATTTCAGTGAAACGGAATTTTACATATAATCTTCAACATTAAAATAATAACATAAATGGGAGATGATTTTGGACCGAATTTTTAACTGCAATACGAACGGACATGATCGCGAAATATGCAGAGTTGGAATGATAAAATTCTTACCGTCTCTGGAGTAAGCGACACAATAAACCGTCTCTTTGTGACCTTTAAGCGGCTGAATAAGCGTTCCATCGTTTGTATCATAAACCTAAGAATACATTCCGCAAACGATCACCAAAATTTCAAAATTCTATGAAAAAATTCAGGCAAAGTTTTGCTAATTACCAGAACGCGGTTTCCAGCGGCAACGATGAGTTGACTACCATCGGGCTTGAATGCGAGGTCGTAAATACTGTTGCGAGAAAAAAAATTCTATCAGAATGGACGCAGAAGTAAAGACGAATATCTGAAGTTTTCACAGCTCTCACCATTGCTCTACTTTGTCTTTATCGTGGACTTTATCGACCCATGTTGGCAGCGCTCTCATGTTGGACGAAGGAAAATAAACTTTGTACAAGACCGGAGAGGAGTATGGGATTGAAGAAGAGTTCGCTGTACGAGGTGATTCATGGGATAGATAGGATTTTTCGTGTTCAGGCGGGAAACAAAATCTTGGAAAATATTGAAAAACATCCCAAATAGATAGAAACAAAATGGTGCCGAATAGATTGTACTCAACAAGAATGCGTTGTGATATTATTATTCGCAAAATAATTTCTTAAATACCTTTTTCATACCGAAGTTACACGTGACGTTTTTCAGACCGTCTTGAGCGATATTAAATGACAGACTCACAATCGATCTCCGCTCTTGTCGCTCTGTCTTGCTCTTTTCTAGAATGAATAGCAGCATATATATATAATAGGTGAAGTGTCACTGAGTCTCATTGTGTGAGCTGTGCCGTGCTGATGAGTCCCAATAAGGACAAAACGGCTTTCCACGGCTGTTTTTTAATCTTGAGCGCTATTCATGTCAAGTCTACCTAACCGTTTTGCGTTTAAATTTGCACGTCTTGACCGTCTTCACAAGCAAGTATTTTAGCACAACAATGGGCCCCTGCCCATATATTAGGGGTTATCGGGATACGAGATATTCAGAAAACAATTAAAGGATAATTTACAGATATTAAGCAAGATCTTTGGAAACAATATACCACTGATAGATAACCTGAGGACCTCAAGACAACACCGAAACACTTCACGACCGAGCCTCACTGCCTCATCACTTGTTACCATATCCAGGTTTTATTCTCTAAATAATTTATGTAAGCTTCTTTCATAATTTCTAATAATTTTAACTTCTGGACCCGTAACAACTTGGCTTTATACCTGCCAAGTCTCACGCCTTAGGCGTGAGTCTCACGCCTGCGAGTGGAAAACTCCGATCTCACGCCTACTCACGCTTACGGAGCAATATCTCATGCCTGACTTACAGATTTGAGCTATCAACCTTAAACGATCTATGATCCAATTAAAAATATAGTTACGTTCATAAAAATATAGCACTTTTTTGTAGGTTTTTATCGTTCTGAACATTACAATTAAAGCTGGATGTTACTTTAAACGGAGGTCTGAGGTCCATGGAAACTTCTCGTGATTCTTCCGACCATCTTTGGACAACTTTCGACATCTACGGAATAGATCGGGTTGCCTTCGGATTTGGTCGGGTCGCCTGGCACTCCCACCACAAAATGCTCACGACTATAGCCTGCGAATACAGCCGCCTCTCATCGCTCCCGGCCGCAAGAGGCGTTCGCGCGAGAGAGCGTCTGCGATTTACTTTGAGAAATTCCATACTGATGACGTAAATCACCCGTCGCTAATCTCGTATAATGCACCAGTCAATTCCAGCAGTGCCCATCCCCCCCCCCCCCCCCCCCCGGGCTAACCCCCGGGCATTAGCATTTTTTTTTAAAAAAATTGGCAAATTCCCCGGGGTGGGGACACCTAAGCTGTTCAAATGCCCCGGGGTGGGGGCAAAAAAAGAAGGCAAATGCCCCACCCCCGGGATCGTCCCCAACCAAAAGTACCACTTTTCAGTTTTTTTAAGTGTTTTTTTTTTCTAGTTCTGCCTTTTCACTGTCTATTTTTTTATATATATAAAGCCAGGAAGTTTATAGTTGTGGGGAAATTTAATTCAAACTAGCCGTTGTTTTTTTTTTTCATCCAAGAAATATATTATAAACAAAGCCGTCGACAACAAAATACAAAACAGAGGCCGGCCCAATTCACGTTTTCTGTGGAAAATCATGACATTTTAAAGCATGTCCTGTCCTGTAGAATTTGCAAATCGTATAAATCCCATATATTTTAAATATACTCATGACAAGTTTGTATATTAAATAGATTTGAATGCGAAATACGTGTTTATTTTTATCGTTCCGGATCTCGCAACAGAGTGATAAAAAAAGCTAGCTCAAATTGTTGCTTTTTATAGGCATACAGGAAATTAAGCAATATAAAATTGAGAAAACATACCTTTAAAAACATCCACGAGCTTTTCAAGCCCTTGATGGACGAGCCAATCCGCCACAAAACCCTTGTCTTTGCCGAGAAATTCTTCCATGTTTTAATACGAATTTACACGGAAACCACGTGCGAGTCAAATGCCCGGGGCTTCACCTGGGGGTAGGCAAATGCCCCAACCCCGGGCCGCAAAAACATTGCTAATGCCCCACCCCAGGGACTGACAACGTGAGCAAATGCCCCGGGGTTGCCCGGGGGGATGGGCACTGCTGGAATTGACTGATGCTTAATTATAATAATGTGCATGCGGTGAAACCAAATGAAATGAAAGGTGTTGGCAGGTCCATCACAAATCCAACTAGCGCCTGGCGTGTTTGTTATGACCTTTGTTTACTGGGTTTTGAGTGTAGTTTGATTTTTACAGTTTAGCCGCCTGATCAGTATGTCTTTTAAAGATCTACCCCTTTTGTATGAAACAAGAAGAGGTTCTTTATAGATCCGTCTGAGCAAAGATTGTGATTCATTTGTCCATGAGGATGTAGGCACACAGCAAAGGATAACATTTCCTTGCGCGCAGTGGTTTATTATTTCTGTTCCCATCTTTGCCGTGAAAATATTGGCGAAAGAAACTGCCATTTTCGACCCCGGCCATTGCGGTGCCATGAGTCTAAAGGAAGTGGAGGGGGATAGGCACGAAAGAGAGCACCCCCTCTCCCCCCTCTCCCCCACTCCCCTCTCTCCCCTTGTCTTCCCCGCTCGTTCGCAAGCCGGTTTTAACTGCTCTGCGGCTCCAAAATCTTAACGGCTGCATGGGACAGGCTGCTGACCCCTGAAAGGAGTTTGTTCCGGCAAAGGCTACCATGCAATAGTCTAATCGAATTATTTTGCGTTAGCTGTGATCCAGGGGCGCCCAACGAAGAATGTTTAGGAAAACACTCGGAATGGCGTTGTATTGTTTTCCATATCATGTTAGTGCCTTATAATGGTAATTGAACTGAGTGGAGTGCAATTTGGTCTGAAATCATACACGTGATGGTGTGACCATTCAAATGAAACCTCTTCAGCAGTACTTTTGCATGGTACCATTTGTTTTTCGATATTTTACAAAATGGAATTTGACATTTTCTTGAATTTTGATTCTTGGCACTATTGGCAAAGGAAATAGGAGACGTTTAAGTGCAGGCTATGATTTTACCCTACCAGTGGTCGCGATTGGAGTTCCACTGTATTCTAGTAACCTTATCAATGTGTTTTTGAGGGTTTTTTTAGGCATTCTTGTTAAGGGTCATAATAGTATCGCGGTATCGAAGTTGAAGACGAAGAGTGCGGTCAGGGTGGACAAATATCCGTCTAGATATGGACGAGTTAGGAACGCGCGATAAAATCCACCCTTTCCATGCTTATCTCCTTCGTACATCCCTCACTATTAAAAAAATGGGGGGACACAGGAGATTCTGAAGTTCCCGCTTCCCGTACCTTCCCCCTACACCCAATTCCCAGATCCATATCATACCGGCCTCTTTGCACTTTTATAATTGCAAAATATTACACAATATCGCAAAATGTTTTCACATTTCTCCTACCCCACCTTTCCGCCTCCCACCCCTTTTTCCTCCCGGGTTGCCGTGAGGTTCCCGTCCTCCAAGCTCCTTCCCAGGGCTTTTCTCATTGGCAAAGGACCGCGAACGAAAATGCTGCTAGTGTCACGTAGGATCCAGAGAAGATCTAACCAGCCAAAAATGTGAATTCAAATAAAGTAAGCCAGGCTGATACTACGTAGAACACTTAACGCGACAACGACATGATAGAGTCCAAACTGAAAGCCAAAATGCAACCGTGGGCAGCTGTTTCGACCTGCTTCGGCCTTTGTCAAGACGGTGTAGCAAGAAGATTGGTAGACAACTAGCGCTGGTTTTGCTATCTTCTTGCTGATACACCGTGCTGACGAGACCCAACCAGGTCGAAACAGCTGTCCACGGTTGCATTTTGGCTTTCAGTTTGGGCTCTATTATGTCGTGTTCGCGTTAAGTGTTCTACGTGGTATCAACATTGCTTACTTTTTATAATTATTTTCTCTTGCCCACCCCCTGTCCCGCCCCACGAAGTTCGCAGGAAAAATATATTATTTTGAGTTTTTATTCACCTTACCAGAAGATTCATATGCCAGGCAGTAAATTGTGTCTCCGTGTCCTTTCAACATGTCCACCATTGACCCCTCAACCGAGTCGTACACCTTGATAAAAGAAACAAAAGGAAAACCAATGGTGGTGTTATTGTTAACTCCTTGCTGCAGGGAATTAGTGTAGCTGGAAGGATTGTTCGCGCTAGGACAAATACCGTGTAGCATGAAATTTTTGTGGGAGTTTTTTTTGGAGATTTTTGTGTTTTGCGGGAACAATTTTTTGCGGTTTTGAAATGACTAAAATTTCTGCAAGGAACTAATTTTTGCGATTTTATGTTCAAGCAGCAGAACTGATCAATTTTTATTACTTGTTGAGTAACGGCACGCTCTACTTTGAGACATTTCACTGAATTCTATTAAATATTCGAAGATGATACAGTACATTCTACTGCGAGAATGTAAAATTTTAATTGCAAAAAGTAACAATGTCGGAATATGCTTTATTTGACTGAAGGGAGTAAATTTTTGCGGAGTATTCTTTTGCGAGAGTTTTTTTCTGCGGGAACTTATTTTTGCGGATTGAGGGCAAAATTGTGTTGGTAAATGGCGCCGACAATTTTGAAGTTCATAGTTTTCAAACGCTTAGAACTTTTTTGGTCAACTTTCAAAACGTTTGGTAAATTGACAGTTTATTGGCAAGATATTAAACTTTAAACAGTGAAAATGACAACCTTAACTTGTACTTTGTGTAACTTTTGCAAATTTCTCTCGTTTGACCGCTGTTTAAAGTTTAATATATTGGCAATGCACTGTCGATTTACCAAACGTTTTGAAAGTTTACTCAAAAAGTTCTAAGCGTTTAAGGCTGTGAACTGCAGAATTGTCGGCGCCATTTGCCAACATAATTTTGATCAGGCGCAAAGAGTTTTGGTCAGTTTTCAACGGAAAAATACTCATCATTTTGAGAAAAGTTAAAAGATAGTAACGTCAACTAATTTTCTAATACATCGTTGCCCATATTTCCATTTAATATTAAATAAAATCCCACTAAATAACACGAAAAACGCCTCGGACGTTTGACCGCGGTGGACGTAACAAGAGGGTTCTTAATCTCGTACCCAGATCTCACTCGTGCTCGTCGTGGGAGATCTGGGTACGAGATTAGGGGTTCTTTTCCATACATCTCCTTACCTCTCTATTACGGACAGTTTCCTATGTCCCGACAAAATTCTCACATATTTACGTCAAAAAAACCTCGACAATACGGACTCTCTCTAATACGTACAACGAATACTAAATCTCCGACCCAGAGAGCAAATTCATATAAACTTAACCTCTTCATTACGGACACTCCGGTGATCAGGTGATGATAGTTTGAGTAAGTAATACAATTTCCTGTTTGTGGTTACAAACATATATCGAAAGACGTTTTCAGAATTGTACTTTATATTGCTTTTTTACATGCAGCAGTGCGTTGTAGTTCGTTTCGTTTCAAAACAGTGATTCGTATACAGTATGTAGCTGAGATGTACAATGCAGTACGCTACTGATAGACAGTGTCTCAATGCTGTATTTAGATGCAGTTAAAGGAGGAGTGTTTGCCTGTTTTTAGTCAATGGACGCTTAAAACTGTCAGTGAAGTCTTAAAAGTGAAGTCATCGTGGTGACCTCTATATAGACCTATATATCATATGGACACTTTGCTCTGTCCCTTCGCTGTCTGTATTAGAGAGATTCAACTGTAACGGGCTCCTGACTGGACTGAATAATATCGTTCGTTATACCAGGGTCTTCTTTATAAAGAGGTTCATTATACCGGGGCTCCACTGCGCGCAGGCTGATTGCACTATTGCAAACAGTCTCTCATGGATGGTCACTTACGTTACCCCAGTTCGTAAATTCGAAAAGTGGTTGTAGTCGCTTACGGGAGTTTTTAATTAAAGAGTTTGACTGAGAATTACGGATTCAAACCAGCTAGCAGTCTCTTATTTTTCTTTTAGTTAGTCGAGCTAGCGAGCGAGCACGCGCGCGCGCGCGAGCGGCGAAGCCGCGAGTCGCGTGGATCGAGTTCAGTCTCGCAGTCTACAGACTACTGTGAAGCGGAACGGAATATACGCTTAGAGATACAGGGGTGTAAATATACGCTAGCAGAGTAGGGTGGCTGAGTAGCAATAAGTGACTGACTTTATATGTAAGCAATCAGACCTTAAAAGATATCCGCTCACTAAAAATATAGGTTACGCAACTGTCGTGTGCTCTCTACGTTTTATTCTCGCGACAAGCCTAGCTAGCTGTGTTTTGTTTGCATTGTAGCTTATCAAACTCAGCAGGCAAACCATACATCAGGCTATTGCAACTGTAAGATGAAACTTAGATGTTATGAAAGCATGGACAAGACGTTTGGTTCTAGATATAGAGAGGTTTTTAATGGAGTGTCGAAAGTAATTTAGTGATTGCTTTGGTTTTGCATTGCTACGCTTTGTGATTGGCTAAAAAATCTCGCGCCACTTTTTCATCCAATCAGAAGTGAAATCAAAACCAATCGTGACTTGCTCGCACGCGTTTTCCCGCGCTTGGCGTCCGCTCCATGTATTTTCTTCGAGTTCTGATTGGTTCATTGGATTGTCTGCGTCTGTTGTGATTGGCCAGAGTAATTACTTTGGTTTTGGTTTTACGACACTTTAACATGGTCTTAGAAGTCACCATGACGCAGGAAGCAACCATTGAATTCCATTTCTTCTTTTCTTATGGGACGAAGGCTCGATCCGCCGCTACTCGGTTTCGGTTTTCCTCCACAAGAAGAGGCTATTCGGGGAGTGAGCGCGGGCTCATTTCCCAAAAAGCGGCTGGTGATCGAGCCAAATGGGGCGTGGCAAGAATCCAGCCTCACTAATGATGAAGCACTTTTAAGCTCAACATCCGTGGCCTAAGTTAATTTCTATTGTGCCGGCAAATGATTAAGTCGTGCCAAGAGAAAATTAGTCGCGCTTTTTATAAGAACGTGTTTTATACTGATAACGCAGGGAGATCCACTTCGTACTTAAATAATGAAATAAACCAGGAGGGCTGCTCTTATTAACTAATCAAATTTCCTGACTGATCTCAGTTTCAAAGATTTCAAAATTAGTATTGATTAATTGCTGTCACTTTCTCTATGGTTGCTCTATCACTGTCAGTCCTATCACTGTGAGAAGGCGGGTTTAACCCAGGCGACAATCGATAAGAAGAAGCAATGACAAATATGTTCAGTTGTCCTTCTCTTAAACGGTCTTAAACTGTGCACACATGCAAAAGACACTATTTTAATTTGCGCTAATAACAGTTACATATATATGTCTGTATTCGGTACTCGGCTATCTAGAACCTCTCACTATCTTTGGCTAAAGCTAACATGTTTCCCTTGTTTTTTATTGAACAGAAATTCACCATGGGCCAGACAAAACTCTACTGCAACCTTTAAGTGCTCGAGTGGTGAACGGAAGTTTGTTATCACAGTGCTGTCCTCACTAGAAAGAATTAGGCATCAATTTAGCGGTTAGCTCTATTTCAGACCAAACTATGCGATTTTCTCTACCCTATTTCAGACCTGACCCAAAATTCGATACCCTATTTCAGACCAGACCCTTACATCGATACCCTATTTCGGATGTTAATCAAACCCAGGAGCCCTGGGTCAAACCGCATTTCTCAAGGAATGAAAAAAGTAGCTTCTTCTAAATTAAAACCATACCCAATTCCAGACCAGAGTGCGCAAACCATACCCTATTTCAGACCAAAATGGTCAAAATCTATACCCTATTTCAGACCAAAACGGCTTGAAAACCATACCCCTTAGGGCCGCACATATGCACATATCTATAAAGCTTATATAAGGGAGTACCCCTCCCCCCCCCCCCCCCCCCCCCCTTCCGGCAAAGCGCCAATCCTGTTGTGCGCGTGTAGACTATCTTTTTTTAATCAAATCCCAGTCAAACACTGTCAACAGTCAGATTTGTCCAACTTAGATCCTTTCGAGAGCGTCCCTGCAACTTACCAGATCACGAACCGAGCGGTTGCTCGGGAAAACTCGTTTTGCAAAATATCGAAACATCAACAACAAGGAAAGGAACAAGGAAGGTCAAGGAAAGGATCGAAAGTACAGCTCAGTAGCTATCACTTTGAATGATCACCATTGAGGATTTCATCCTCGGCGGCCGACTCAAAAGCTACAGGCATATTGATTGAATCAAGCTTTGGATCTGGTATCGAAAGGATTAACCCTTTAACTCCTGAGAGCGCCAAAAATCACGAATTCAAGAAAAATTCCAAATTTTATTTTGTAAAATATTGAAAAACAAATGGTACCATGCAAAAGTACTGCCAAAGAGGTTTCATTTGAATGGTCACACTATGGGATTTCGTTGAACGACTCAAAACTTAGAACTTACACGGCATGTCTCCATAATTGACTCTGGGAGTCAGTGAATGGGTTCAGAGATATTGTCCCGCCGAAATATTTCAGTATTAAAGTCTTCAGTGCCAAATACCACCAAATAAACAACTTAATTAGATAAAATGATTTCATAGAGCAAAATAAAAGCTGTGGATAAGCAGGAGCGGATTACAGATCATTAAATTTGATTTCGTGACAGGCGGTCAAGAAATCAATTTTGCCATTCTTCTAAAATGTTGATGTTTTTTATCCATTTATATTTTGTCTCTTGAATTAATATTTTTCTTGCTTTCATTAGTTTTGGTGATTTCTTTTTCTTCCAATTTCAAGATAATACAGCAAGCTTAAAGCAAGCTCCTGGCCATAATCGTGAAAACACGATATATCAGATAGGACACTGTGCCTTTGTAAACGAGCTTCAAAGCTAAGCAAGAAACCACTTCTGACTAATTTGTGTTATCATTTTATTTCGCCCTCAAAGTTGTATCCTTTCATTGATTAGGACGTACTAACAACGTTCTACTCCAATCGCGTGCCGTTAGGGGATTTCGCGATGAATCACATACAGCATTTATCACATTGTGACAACCAGATGACAGAAAAAGGGCATTGTCAAACAAACTATACAATTGTGCAAACACGCGAGCCACAAGAGCGCGCATAAAGGTTGTAGCCTAATTATTTTCAAACATTAATTTTGTGATTCGTTTGTAAATGCACTCACCAATATTAAGTTTCCTGCCGCCACGAAAATATACGACCCATCCGGACTGAAAACCATGTCGTATATCCTAGAAAAAGATAACAAACGAAACGAGAAGCCATTAAAAATCAAGAAAGCCATTTATGAGTGAATGGCTCCACGCAGGTTTAATGTCTTCGACCCGTCACCACTTTAAAAGGCTATTAATCAGCTTTGTGGAAGGTAGAAAACAAACTTTGCGAATTTTCTCTTCCATTTACGAAGAATCGAACAGCTAACAGCTGTAGTATAGCGTTTATTTGAACAGTGACACTTAAAGTTTTCAACCGCAGACTCAAAGTGAGATCTAGAGATTTAGGTCAAATGAATCAAGTTTGGATTCATTAAGGGGAATGTTATGTACCCGGTTATAAAAAAACAGGGGAATGTCTGTTTAACTTACCACTGGGTCTGTTTTGATCTGTCTACAACTTGATCAAGCCACAAACGATTCACTCTAGCTAACGCCATTGTGCCGTTCACAAGCACTTCTTTCAAAACAGCTCAGTGAGGCTTGTGTCGCGTTACATACAACTCAACAACAAATTGTTTTAGTAATATATCCTTTGAGGCAAAAAACGTGGAACTTTGAAGTGGTGACTACGTCTGGTATGCGACAAAACATATTTCATTTCAAACAGACCATCATATCCTGCCCTCATTTGAAACGATTAAATGACATGACCTTCCGAGTCAATTTATATCCAAAACTATTTACATATTTATCCTTTCATTCTTAAGAGCCCCGGAAAAAATCTAAAATTTCATTTCGCTAAATATAAAAAAAATGTCAGAAGCGCGATTGAGAATGAAGTACTGCTCCATTGAAGCGCATGCCTGTTAAGGTTTGATATTTGGGACGAAAGGGATAAATAAAAACGATCTTAGAAACAAAGCTATGTTGATACAGTGTATGAATAAAATGGGTAAAAATCCTCTATAATTTTATTTTTTATAAATGAGACTGGAATGCTGCTTTCCAGTGCCCAGTTGCAAAAAGCGGATTTTTCTGCAACCTATTCCTGCGTTCCAAATGATTTTTTCAGTGAGCTTTTTTGCGTTTCCCTATACTCGTTAAAGCGCCTTCGATCGAGTTATCCATGATAACGCGCAAGAAAATCTCCCGGAACACAGAGAATGGTTGCAGAAAATATACCACTTAATCTTAAGTAGCTTCATGTAACCGGGCCCAGTTGCCTTGATTAGTCGGCTCAAATGGATAGAATACCTCCGACAAGAGTCTGTTCAATTTAAGGCTTCTCGATTTCTCGATAGAGCATTGCGTCCGGTTAATTGCAAAGGTCGTGGGTTCGAATCGCGGTCGAACCTGAAGGTTTCTTGTTGATTAGATCACTGCGAAGATCACATCATTTGCTAACTTGTTGCACAAGCGGCATTCTATGGTCATAAAAAAGATAATATGTTCTTTGCACTTCTTTAATTAATTTGTCAATTAATTTATTGGTAAACTGAGTATACGATCGATTGACTTTTTATGTCAGTAGAGCCCCGAGATCTAAGTATTGTCTTCACAGATATGAAAGTTTGTTGACTTTTACTTTAAAATTGGGAGATAAAGCCGATTTTATAGTGAATCTGAGAACCATTCTACCCCAGCAATTTAAAAGGTCAAAATCAAAATTAAAAGAATAACATCATTCTCAAATTCCACTTTGGCGGAAATCTGAAAAAAAAAAAAAACAGAAGGCATTACCCGCGCACAGAAAAGTATACGTACTAATCTTAGCTTTCATACTCTTTTATAGAATTTCACGGCCACAGACTAAAACATTAAAACTACCTTGTACTAGAGCATAATAAACAGTACCACAGGAAAGTACCGGCTCAATAGCTTTTATTTGAACGATCACACTTTAGGATCGGAAAGGGAAAAATCAAAAACTAAGATCATGAAATGGAGGTCAGTTGTGCCTGTTTTGGGCCTGGAATTTTTTTCTCTTTGTTTTGTATCTCCTATATCACCCTCTTCTTTCGCCGTTGGGTCTTTTATTAAATGTATAAGTTTATGCCAACGAAATTAACCGTTTCACACAATGTCACGGGTTCTTTCGCCGAACTGAAAGACTTTGCAATTGGGGCGACCTTGTTTCCCGGGGCCCCCGGACCTTGTTTCCTCGGTTCTTATTTTCGAGTATATGTTTGTGCGAAAGATTATTATACTTAAAGCATGGAAAAAAGGAAAAACAATCTTAAATATAACAAATTCCCACTGTTCAGTCTAAATACCGAAATTGTGACGAAAATTAAACAACGGCGACTTGATAAAGGTAATGTTTCAATAATTATACTCGTCCGTTTTATCAGTGACACCAGATATTGCTCAAATATGACAAAAGGTGCCGAAAATTAAAAGTCAACGGATTAAATTGCTCTTTACTGAGCTAATGTCCAATCCAGTCAAGACACAAATGTATATTATATTAGCCGCATAAAAGTTTGACATTAAATCTCTGAAATAGAATAATCAAGTGTGACAATTCAAATGAAAACTATTGAGCAATATTTTCGCGATGTTTTCTATTGTTCCAAAGTGCAATTTGAATGTTTTCTATTTCGATTCAATTATTATTTTTAGATTTTTACCTAAACAATTTAAGATATGGTACGCAGATCACTTTATCTTTGAGTGTTTTAAAAACGTCCCGTAATTAATAGTGAAAAGGTAAGTTCAATATTAGTTATATTTACAAAGTCAAAGGGCATAAGTGATCAGTTGTTTTTCCGTCTTAAATTTCAGTCTGTAACGCGACAAATGGAACTCTATCGTCGCGATAGGCATCGTAGTTAAACTCATTTCCTTATTACCTTAAAAGCTGTTTTGAAACAAATCGTGCGCTCTGCAAGTAATAACATTGAAATATTAGAGGCACGAGACGATTGAGAACTCCAGGAGACATAATTTAATTGATTGACACCGTGAAATATTATTAACGAGGAACGTATTTGCTTCAGAATTGATGGACCGAAAAAAGTGAAGCATTTAGTCTGACAAAGAATGGAAACTTCAAGCAGAATTCCACGTTCAACAAGCGTCGAAAACAGCAGTGTTTCTACAAAAACAGAGGACAAAAAAGAAAAACCAGAGACAGCGAAAAAATTGTCTCTCACAGATCAAGGAAAGTCGGCAAAACTGCTCAGGAAAAGATTGGCGTTTGCCCTTGCGACCAACGCAAAGATTAAATCGGATTCCAGCAACAGTGCCAGCGAGGCCTCGGATCAAGAAACAGTAGCGAAAGAGTTAAGAGGTCTAGAGGAAAGAAAATCGTCTATTCCGCGAAAGATCCAGAAAGAAAACGCGAAAAAATCGCCTCAAACGATGCAACTGCTAGGAGCGTTAAATGACAGAATGAAAACTTCAAAACCTGACGAGAGAAATCGAAAATTGGGAATAGTTTCTTTGTCAAACGACGCTAGAAGTATCGAACGCAAAGATATTTCAACTGTGGATGTACAAAAACAAAAGGAAACTACAGAAAACTCCAGTTTTGTTGTGAATATAAACAATGTCGTGTCTGGCAAGGACGCAACTAAAAGCCTGTCACGAGAACCTACGAACCGTGACGAGTCGTTAGCGACAGCTGACGAACAAGTAACGAGCAATTCCGGAGACGCTCTCGGTTCTCCAAAGCATCTGAAACATTACAATCTTGAAGATGTTGAAAGCGAATTACTCAAGTTGAAGATGAACGTGGATAAAACAATGGAAGAATTTCTTGGAATAAATGTGGCAACTGAACGCGTGAAAACGAAACTTGAGGAGTTGAGAAGAGAAAGAATTTCTTGTGGTTCTATGAAGGCTTTTTAAACCCGAAAGCACCATCGAATTTCGAAAGCAATGTAAGAGCAACGCTGGCTTGAAATTCTAGTGTTGACTACAGTGGGACCCCGATATAACGAACGCCTTATATAAAGAAGTTTCGGGTATAACGAACGATATTCTTCAGCCCGGCCAAAGTTACAGTAAAATATATGGAACAGAACCCCAAATAAAACCCCCGTTAAGGCCCGTTTACACAGGCGATTTTTTGTGCAATTTTTGTCGCACTTTTCGGTGCAATTTTTGTTGCGCGCAAGTTGCATCTTCGAATCGCGTGTGTAAACTAGCGGCGATTTCAGTGCGATTTGGGCGCGATTTATCGCGCGATGTCGCAGAGGTGGTGCAGCTTGGCGGCGATTTTTGGGAAATCGCAGTAAATATCGCACCCGAATCGCTCAGGAAATCGCCGCTAGTTTACACTTGCGACAAAAGTTGCATTGGAGAGCGCGACAAAAATCGCATCAAAAATCGCATGTGTAAACGGGCCTTTAGAACGAACACGATCCAGAAGCCCAAACGTAAAATTTACCCCGACATAACGAATAAATGTCATCACACGACTCAAGATTGAAATCCTACATTAAACGTACTGAACTGTTATGGATCAGTGAGAAGTGTATGGTGCGGTAGAAACAAGCGAGACTTGTACAGTATTTTAAGTTCCGTATCACCGATGTACTTTAGTAATTGCATGATACAGTTCACTTTACTTTCTTACATGAATTTGAGTTAGAACATCGAATTATGTGGTCGTATTCAGCTTGTTCAATTTCCTAGTATAGACTATTGGACATGTATTATTATTATTATTTCGATATTTGCAGAACTTTCGGCTCTTAACAACCTCTAATTTCATTGGACCTGGGTATCACGCAGCTCTATTGTTTTCAGGGCTAGGGTCCATTGTGTGTTGTTTGTTCTGCCCCAAATTTCGTAATGACTGTCAGGTTTTTTCGTGTGGTGCACTCTGTTTGAAAATCTGTGCAACGAGCACGTTAATATTTCAACCAATCAGAAACAAGACAAACTTAATTGCACGTTTTCCCGCGCTTGCGTGCGATGGGTTGCACGCTTTAGCTTCGAGTTCTGATTGGTTTATTCGTTTTTTCTGTGATTGGGTGGATGAGTGACTGTCAGATGTGCTGGATAACTTTGTTGTAACTTTGGACAGCTTTTTCGGTGACAATCATTAGAAAATTGCACATTGATTTAACTCCTGTCACGGTTAAAATGACGGTATAGACAAAATAGCGAAATGTTAAGAAATAAAACACAAACAGCGGTGATAAACATTTTTTATAATTAAAACTTGACGTTTCGTATGCTAAGCGACATACATTTTCAAAAGTAACCGTTACAGTGTTTGAAAACTGTTTATATAGTTCAAAATTAGGGGTCTGGAACCAATGATTTTTTTTTCCAAAAGCGCCTTCCTGCAAACATTTTTTTTTTCATTTTTTTACAGTGCTAAAACTTTTTAAGCTTAAAAATAAAACACAAACAGCGGTGATAAACATTGCCGGAAGCGGACTCTTCCGTGCAAAGATGTCGATTGTTGCACCAATGTCATTTACCAACTGTAATGTATGTTCATTAGAGCAAGTCCAGACTCTCGCTCGCTGGTCATGGCCGCCTTCACGAAGTATGTCTTTAGCCGGCGCAATGTACTGAAAGATCCCTCGCATTCTGCTGATGTAATTGGCAACGTGCATAAAATTTGCCGCAACCTGTGTACATTTGGATAGAATTCACGGTCACATTCTGCCAATTCCTGAACTGCCTGCTGGGTACATGGGTAGTTCTTGATCCGCTGGCGCACTTAGCCATTTGCGCCGCCAACCGCGGACGAAACAATTTCCTTCTTTTCTATTTTTTTTTTATAGTGGCGTGCTTCGTTCACAACCGATCTAGCTACGATAAAACTAAATGCACTTTCACCCTTGTCTTTTCTTGCTACTTTCATATTAACCCTTTCAAAAACTCCAAGAGTGCCAAATATCAAAATTCAAGAAATATCCCAAATTTCATTTTGAAAAATATTGAAAAACAAATGGTACCATGCAAAAGTACTGCTGAAGAGGTTTCCTTTGAATGGTCACACCATAAGATTTCGTTCACAGACTCAAAAGTTAGAACTACACTACATGTCTCCATAATTAACTCTGGGAGTGAAGGGGTTAACTGAATAAAGCTTCGCCACTAGTTTTCAAGTCACCCTAGTCGAAATCTACTATTTCCTTTCATAAAGGAAGAAATATGAGAAGTAATCCCATCCTTTTGCCTGGAAGTCAACGCCAATGAGCCATTCATGAGGCCCGGCGCAAAAAATATACAAAGCCTGCCTGTGATTCGCCTGATTCTTAGACGATATGATCCGAGGTCGCTCGCACTCACTCCCTCTTCTCTCCCTCAGATGTCCTTTGTTTGAGGGCTCATTGTTTTTGACGTCATCTGACTGTCGAATATTTCAACCAATCACATTGCGTTCAGTTCCATTCTTGAAATTCCTGATGGAGAAAAACCGTCTAACAACCTCTCTGATTGGTGGAAATATTCAGCGGTCAGATGACGTCAAGAACAAGCCCTCAGAGAAAGGACATCAGATGGGGAGAGAAGAGAGTGAGTGCGAGCGAGCGAGCTAATCTCAGATCCCAGATCTCACTCGTGCTTCTACTGTACTGAAATGAAGGAGATTTGGGTACGAGCATTACGAGCGAGCGACCTCGTGCCGTCTGAGACTAGCATGCGCATGTGTAGCGTGGACAGGCGCAATTGGGTAGCAAAGCCCGGGTAGCAAAGGGGAAGGATGCAAAAAGAAGTCCTCCTCCTTTACGCCATCGTGGAATTGTATTTATAAAAAAGACTACTGTATCAGAGCGCACCTTTCAAAAGAGTTCAAGGGCGTATCATTTAGTTTAAAATGCAGGATACTTAATTATTGTAGTGCGAAAGCGCGCGTGATATCGCCTAATTTTTAGCCGACGAGGCCGTAGGCCGAGTCGGCCAAAATTAGGCGATATTGCAAGCTTGAGCGCTATAACAGTTTTATAATTCAACACATTGAATTGATAACAAAGCACAGTTTGAAGAAAAAATATCGAGGCCGGTTTGTCATTTTTGCATTCTCATGTCAAAATGCGAAATTTACCTCTATCGTTGGATATACGTCATGTAGACATAGCGTATATCGATAACTTCTGACCATATTTGGGCAGTGTATCAATGTGTTGAATTATAAAGTTAATATAACATTTAAATTTTAAAATTATACAGCGCGTTTCGTATGACCTTGATAAACGATTTTCTTTAGTGTTCGCGACTTGTTTCATCCGCCAGTAATTGAAAGGATCAAAACAAACTTTGTTCGTTTTCCCGCTAAGCATATACCTAATATAGAAAGAGCCTTGTTCGATTGACCTATTAGAATGCTGAAAAGCGAGTGTCGATTAAGAGAATACATGTAGCTTCTTTTTAGCTTGCAATCCGTTGCTTTGCTGCGCGTATTTGCAACTGGCAACCAAAAGCCACACGCGTTTGACTCCGTTCGCTAAACCAATCTTCGTAACAGTTTGTTTCTTGTTTTGGTTGTGTTCACTGCGAAATCATTTCAAGATCATATAAAAATCGCTCAAAAATTATGTTTTTAAGTTGTAATAATTCAGATGATCACTCACAGAATCCAGGAAGAAGCCAAATTTATTACTATTTAATAGCTGAGACGGCGAGACATTTGGAACTATTGTTCACGATTATCGTGTTGTCAAAAGTCTTTTTTGAAAGCACTCATGATATCTTTGGAACACACGTTAGACAATAATATATATTTAACGCACATTAATCTGATTCGTTGTCCAGAATATTTGCTTATATCTGCATGTCGTGATATCACTCAGTCCGACTATTTGCACGTTTTAGGATGAAATACCAAATTTGTCAGACTCACAGTGTTGAAAGTTACAGTCAATCTTTAAGTTTTATAACCTGATATTGGTTTGCCTTTGCAATTGAGTGTTGCAGTCATATATAAGCCTTGAAATAAAAAAATACTTACAATATTGCAACCTGCGCAGTATTGAAAATAACCTTCACACACAAACCTTTACAGAAAATTTCACACTAGAATGCCTGTGCAATTGAGTCAGATATTCATTTATACTGGTTGTCCTGTGCTATCGAACACCGCAGTCATATATACAAGATGTAAAAGAAAGTTTGATTGTCCCTCAAAAAGACCTTTTATTTAGGCAAAAGATCGTCAATCGATTCTCCTTTCATGAGCCGCTTTTCCATCTCAACAAGTAACTTGACGCCATCCACGACGTTTTGGACAAGCTCAACCTCAGAGGACCCTAGACGGTCGAGATTTGACACGTCAAAGACACCGTCATCAGATGCCGTATCCACGCCTCCCGTGCCACGTTTCTGCAGTCGCAGCACTTTCAATACGTCATCAAAGCGTGCGTCTTTTGATAATGACGGCAGTTTCACATGCACGCCAGCGCGTAATCCCGTCCCGAGGTTAGACGGACATGTAAGGATAAAGCCGAGGTGTTCGCTCCACATGAATTCTTTCCCCTTCTCTTTCATGGCGTCTTCTATTTGCTTAAGGCTTTGACAAAAGCGAGTAAACACCTCTTTCATATTACCGCCTTTCTGCATGGAAATTACTCGGGTGTGGTCTTCCTCGTTTACCCAGACAAGCACCGTCTTCTCTGCATTGTGCCAGATCCCGCGGGCATCGGGCCAATCCCGTGCCATCCAGGCTGACAACAGCAGTGGCGAAACCGGTTTGTCAAACAGGAAATGGTCCTCAATCAACTGGTCTTGCTCCTGTTGCGTCATCTTATTCAGGGGGTAATACTTGCCTTGCAAACTTCCGGTCAACGTGTCCAACGCTTCCACCACAACCTTCTCGACTTCCCGGCGTTCAGCGCGAGTGCAATGCGGTGGGAGGCCCAAACCTCGGATGCTGCGCCCAGTCCTAACGCGGCTCGAAATCACAAATTCTGGGTCCAGGTCGTCTCCACCGATAAGATTGTCTGGATTCAAATCTGTCTTGTGGCGCGCAGTTTTACTGTAACCGTTATGGCGCGCCTCGATCACTGGATCAAACAGGTCAGCGAACACTTCATAAGTTTCCTAAAATAAAAAGACAACTTTATTTTATTTTGTGCGGATTACTTAAAATTTTAAAGTTAGCTTCAAAAATGAAAGCTACTGAGTTGTACTTTCCTGCGCTGCTGCTTATTATGCTGTACAAGGTGGTTCTAAGTCTGTGGATGAAATCCTAAAGTGTGACCATTCAAATGAAAGCTACTGAGCAGTACTTTCCTGTGGTACTGTTTATTATGCTGTACAAGGTGGTTCTAACTTTTGAGTCTGTGGATGAAATCCTAAAGTGTAGCCATTCAAATGAAAGCTACTGAGCAGTGCTTTTCTGTGCATGTGGTACTGTTTATTATGCTGTACCAGGTGGTTCTAACTTTTAAGTTTGTGGATGAAATCCTAAAGGAACGAAAGTGTGGCCATTTAAATGAAAGGTATTGAGTAGTACTTTCCTGTGGTACTGTTTATTACGCTGTACAAGGTAGTACCAACTTTTGAGTCTGTGGATAAAATGCTAAAGTGAAACCATTCAAATGAAAACTATTGAGAATTACTTTCATGTTGTATTCTTTGTTTTTCAATATTCTACAAAATAAAATTTGACAATTTTCGTTACCTCGTCACCAGCCACACAGCCCACCGTCATGATAAAAGGGTGTCCCGGATTGTCCACTCCAGTTTGAATAGCCTTATCCAGCGTGAAGCCTGAAGGGGTCTTGCACGAGCTTAGCCTGTCATAAATCTCTTGAGTCAAGCATCTGGACATCCAATTATTGTGTTTTGAAAGATCAGGGAAGTTACTCTCTCCAGTCGCAGTCGGCTTGACATCATCAGGATCGCTTTCGGCAAGCTCGCGCGCGTGGGCCCCAGACCTTAACTTCTGATAAAGACCCGTGATTGATTTTCCCTTCTCAAGGCATTTCTCCATCGCGATCAACAGCTTGACACCGTCCACGACTCGTTGGACCTGCTCAACTTCCGAAGACCCGAGTCGGTCCGAGTTGGAAATGTCGTATGTGCCTCCGACGGCTTCCGTGTCCACTCCTCCTACACCGCGCTTCTGAAGGCGGAGTGTTTCCAGAATGCTGGAAAACTCTTTTTGTTGGCTGACCAGGGGAATTTTTAAATGAACCCCACCCCGGAGACCTGAAGTATAAAATATAGAGGTTATTCAGCGAAAAGTTGTGTAATACGGCTGATTATTTTTATATACGACTAGTGAAAATGACCAGCTAGCCATATTACTTAACTTTTGGCTGAAAAAAATTGTTTATTATACGACAGTAATCTTCTCCTAAAACTAAGTTTTTGAAACTGTTTTTCCTAGCGCGCGGTCAGAAGAGTGTAATAACGTGTCATATTTGCACTCGTTTTGATGCGTGTTTGCACTCTAGAATGCTTTGTCGAATAATAAATTGTTTATTATAGGACAGTCATCTTCTCGTAAATCTAAGTTTTTGAAAGTGGTTTTTCTAGCGCGCGGTCAGAATGAGTGTAAAGCCCCGGCTACACGTTCTAACATTGTTGTAAAACATTTTGTTAGTTCAACAAACAACATATACTAGCTAACTTTTACAATGTTAGAGCGATGTCGAATAACATTTAGCAACCTGTCCAACTTTGTTATAAAACAACTGTTGGACGTGTTATATAACAAGGTTAGATCGTGTAGCCGGAGCTTGAGGAGGTGGGTCTAAAAAACATTTCTTCTCGCGCTCCAAGTATGCGCGTATATCTCGCATTCTTGGTACAGAAACAACTACAGTACAGTACAAGCACGAGTGAGATCTGGGTACGAGATTAAGAAACAACTGCTACGCGGACTTCAAACTATTGCATCATATTTACCTGTCCCAAGATTGGATGGGCACGTTAAGATGTACCCCAGATGTTCATTCCACATGAATCCGTAGCCCTTCGCTTTGATGGCAGCTTCAACTTTGTTGAGTCCAGTGCAGAATCGCTCGAACACAGCCTTCACATTCCCGCCTTTCTCCATTGAGATCACACGCGTGTGATCCTCTTCATTTACCCATACAAGGAAGTTCTTCTTCTCGTTATGCCAGATCCCGCGGGCATCGGGCCAATCCCGTGCCATACGGGACGCTAGCAGAAGCGGGGAGACGGGTTTGTCGAATAAAAAGTGATCTTCAATGAGCTGTTCCTGTTCCTTCTCTGTCATCTTCGCCAGAGGGTAGTACGTTCCTTTAAACTCCCCATCAAGAGAGTCTAACGCCTCAGTGACGAGAGATTCAACTTTACGGCGTTCCGCGCGCGTGCAAAATGGCGGCAAGCACAAGTTCTTAATACTCCGCCCAGTGCGCACGCGCGACGATAGCACATAATGTTCGTCGAGCTCTCCACCAATCAGATTCGCGGGATTTAAATCGGTTTTATGACGATCGGTTTTCTTGTATCCACCGTGTCGCGCCTCGATCACAGGATCGAAAAAGTCTGCAAACACCTCGTACGACTCTTCATCACCGGCCACACAGCCTACAGTCATAATAAAAGGGTGTCCAGGATTGTCGACCCCTGTTTGTATGGCTAAGTCGAGAGTGTAACCATTCGGTGTCTTCTTATTGCAGAGTTTTTCGAAAATCTCCGGCGTTAAGCATTTTGCCATCCAGTTGTTATGCTGTGTTAAGTCGGGGAAGTTTGTGTTCTGCGGCCTAAAATGTTAGAAACAAATTAATGTGGATAAGATACCGTAAACGCTCTATTAAGCCCCCCTATTAAATGAACTCCCCCCCCCCCCCCCCCCCTCGCTCTTTTAAGCTCCCTCCTCTCCCTCCGTTTCCTTTACAATCAAAACAACAAACACGTAACAAACGACAAACTGTATTTCCGGTACATTTTTACCGTATCAATCCGGGCACAAATTTACATACAGTATTCGCGAGTTTTTGGGGAAATATATCGGCTCTTGTACTAAAAATTATCTTATTTATGGTTATCATAACACTCCATTGATCAATCAAAGGATGGTTTATGGACGTTTATACACGTGCAGGAAGTTCGGATGACATCGCGTTTCGCTTAATTATAAAAAGGCCCCCTCTCTGTCCAGCCCCCCCCCCCCCCCCCTTTTTAATAAGTCCTCCCTTAAACGCGCTTGAAATAAATGGAGGGGTGGCTTTATAGAGGATTTACGGTGGATTTATATCATACCAGATCTTACTCGTGCTCGTTCTCAACGAAGCTCATTGACATACGACACCTAGTCTCCTACACCAATAATAATCTATTGTTTTTATTTTCATAATTTCAAACTCTTATTTGTAACGAACTTTTAGTTTTATCTTCATTTTTCTGTTAGGTCCTGAAGAAGGTTTGTTTTCAAACCGAAATATTGGGCAAATTTGTCTGAATATATATATATATTGTTTTTTTCTTTTGTTTACTCCTTCATCGCCTTGCCGTAAGGATCAGTTTGCCGTTTTCTCGTTCTCTACTGACCGTGTGAGTTCTGAGTACGAGATTATGTCAAAACCAGAACCAATGGCCAATCACAGTAATTCAACGAACCAATCAGAGCTCAGAGTGCTAAGCGCGGGATAAAGCGTGCTGAATACAAGCGCAGGGATAAGAAATTGTCTTTTTCTACAGCAATCTGACGTCACAGAGCCCGCGCTCCTTTTGGTCACCTTGAGCGGTATGTACTTGGTGTATCCCTTATTATTTTGTATTTGAACACTTAGTTTTTATTTATTTAGTTAGTTAGTTAATTAGTTAGTTAGTTAGTTTGGGGACCTAAAATAGGGGTAACCTCACGGTCCTCCTTTTTAAATACCGTTTTTCTGTATTTGAATAAAGTATTATTATTCAGTAGAAATAAAGACAAAAAAAAAACAGCAGAATAGGGAATCGAACCCGGGCCGTATGATCTGCTGCACGCACACTACCCACTACACCACCGAGGACTAGCTGCCGGAAACTGTAATTTTTAAGGGATATAAGATAATGTACTGCTAGCCCAGACCATATATAAGAACTAACCCTTTCGATACACTGGAAATACTGGAATCAGTGCTTAACCCTAAATACTAAAATCAGTGCCTTAAGGCGGGGGTAAACCTGAATTTTAATGAAATTTTAAGAGGTTTTAAGAAGGGATGGGAGAAAGAAAATGATTTTTGGAACACCAACAGACAGTCGATACCCACGTAAGAGCACCCCAGGTTGCTAGTGGACTAACTTGGTATCCGTCTATTAATTATTAACTACAAATTCTAATTTTAAAACTTCACTAAATCTTCAATATTTCTTATTTCTCTTAATTTTACCAATCCTTCTAGAAAAACTATCTCCTCCCAAACATACCCAAAAATCACCCAAAAATTCACAAAACACCCCACAACATAGCTTTACGGGATGAGCATAGGGTTTTTGGATTGCTTGAAACGTGAACGAGATATTTCCATTAAAGCCATGTCAAGTGGCGGAAAAGTGGCGTTTAGGTTAAGTCCCGCCTTAACCCTAGATACTGTAATCCGACCCCACATTACACTGCAATATATCTAAATACATTACAATAAGGGATACATGAAGTACTATACATTATGATCAGGGATACACCAAGTACCTAGACCTTGAGCCTTCGGTCTTCGCTGATCTGAAGCGCGCGGGCTCTGAGCATGAGATTGCATGTTCAGTTGATGTGAATCTCTTATGCTTGCGCATGTACCTTTGCTTGCTTTCTGACTTAAAACCAGGCGTTAGTTTACCTTTGTTTCATTTGTTTAACCTGAATAATATTCCCATTTGGATCCGCTTTCTTGTTATCCTCATCGGATGAGTCTGGAAAAGACGCGCAAAATTATGTTGGTTAATACCACAAACGAGCTAGGTATGGATGAAGCATTTATAAACTGCGCATAGGGAATGTAAAGTTAAGAAATGATCCTCGCAGTTGTGTTTGCAATTTAAGAAATTGCAAAGTAATTACAATAATAAGGGCTTCATTTCGTTGAAGCCCAGATTTTTTCAGGCTTCATTTCACGGGATCAAATGAACACACAATTGACCATGCTCATCTCATTGAAGCCCTGATTTTTTTTTCAGGCTTCTTTGCAATATTGCTGTACCTTCTAGCTCCCAATAGTACCAAAGAACAAAATTCAAGAAAAATCAAAAATTTCGTTTTGTAAAATATTGAAAAACAAATGGTACCATGCAAAAGTACTGCTGAAAAGGGCTTCAATTGAATGGTCACACCATGGGATTTCGTTAACAGACTCAAAAGTTAGAACAAATGGTACCATGCAAAAGTACTGCTGAAGAGGTTTCATTTGGATGGTCACACCATAGGATTTCGCCAACAAATTCAAAAGTTAGAACAAATGGTACCATGCAAAAGTACTGCTGAAGAGGTTTCATTTGAATGGTCACAACATAGGATTTCATCAACAGACTCAAAAGTTAGAACAAATGGTACCATGCAAAAGTACTGCTGAAGAGGTTTCATTTGAATGGCCACACCATAGGATTTCATCAACAGACTCAAAAGTTAGAACAAATGGTACCATGCAAAAGTACTGCTGAAAAGGGCTTCAATTGAATGGTCACACCATGGGATTTCGTTAACAGACTCAAAAGTTAGAACAAATGGTACCATGCAAAAGTACTGCTGAAGAGGTTTCATTTGGATGGTCACACCATAGGATTTCGCCAACAAATTCAAAAGTTAGAACAAATGGTACCATGCAAAAGTACTGCTGAAGAGGTTTCATTTGAATGGTCACAACATAGGATTTCATCAACAGACTCAAAAGTTAGAACAAATGGTACCATGCAAAAGTACTGCTGAAGAGGTTTCATTTGAATGGTCACACCGTAGGATTTCATCCACAGACTCAAACGTTAAAACAAATGGTACCATGCAAAAGTACTGCTGAAGAGGTTTCATTTGAATGGTCACACCATAGGATTTCGCTAACAAACTCAAAAGTTAGAACTACACAACATGTCTCCATTAAACTGACTCTAAGACCCCGTTTACACGGGTCCGGACAAATTTTTGCACGGACGAATTTTGTTCCTAGACCACGTGTTTACATGGATCCGTGCAAATTCTGTTACAGATTGCAGTGGTGTTTACACGGAAACTTGCACACTTAGCCGTTCAAAAATTCGTCCAGTTCCGCCGGTCCCGTGTAAACGCAAGGTGGAACCGTGCAAGTTTTTGTCCGTGCAAAAATTTGTCCGAACCCGTGTAAACGGGGCCTAAGAGTGAAAGGGTTTGATTGCAAACACAACTGCGAGGATCATTTCTTCGCTTTATGTTTGTTGGTTAAGTTATGTTCAGTGGCCTTTGAAAGCTCAAAGTATAAGTTATTGTCACTTTCTTTTCTAACAATCCTTTATGTGATGGCTCATCATTTATGCAATGGGAATAACATCTTGTCTTAAAAACACGTCATGCCCAGTGTACATACGTCTATCGATGGGAAATGGTTGTTTTTTATCTGTCGAATAAAGGGGTTAGTTTGTAAAATCACTGTGGTGCTGCGTCGATGGGGAGAGTGAAACACGAACAAGTGGTTTTATCAACTTTTTTATCAAGTGTAGTGAATCATACTTGTCCAATGATTAATTGATTAATGTATTTTTTTAAATAGAGCAGTTTTCAATTGAGTGTGGTAAAACCAAAACCAAAGTAATTACTCCGACCAATCACAGCAGTCGTAAACAATCCAATGAACCAATCAGAGCTCGAAGCAATTACATGTCGGCGGCGCCAAGCGCGGGAAAACGCGTGCGAGCAAGTTACGATTGGTTTTGGTTTTACTTCTGATTGGTCAAGAAAGTGGCGCGAAATTTTTTAGCCAATCACAAAGCGTAGCAATGAAAAACCAAAGCAATTGTGTAATTACTTTTCACACTCAATTAAAAACTGCTCTAAATTTTTATTAATTGATGTATATTTTTAGTTTTTATCTATTTTTTTAATATTCTTATTGTAAAGCGCCATGGGCAATTAGTGGATTTGGCGCTGTATAAATATTATTATTATTATTCGTACTTCGGCTTCTTTGAAATGGCACACGTTTCTGTGGTCACAAAGTGGGGTTCAAGTGCATCTGATGGTCCGAGATTGACTGGTCGGTACAAGAGACGCGCGCGGCAGCAAGGATGATGGCAAGGCCGGCCTCAGTTTCGCAATTATCGATTGAAAGAATGTTCCAAACTTAGCAGCCGATATCATTTCAGGGTTTGAAATGCCTTCGTGGGAGGACCCTTTTGTAAAGCACTTTCGATTGAAGTAGGTATTCTCAATAAAGATTTTAAAACAAGATAGAGAGAATTGACTTAACTTGCGGAAATATTTGTGGAGATCACTGATTCGATTGTCTTCCAGAGCTTGCTGGAGTCGTTCTTGTTTATCCTCAATCAGGTCCGTGAAGTAGCACATTTAAGCTTCCCTTATGCTCGAAGTCATAGTGTTTCTTATAAATGGACCATTCGCTGCTCGAGCCAGACTTTAGCGCGTTTTTGTGATAGAATTTTCTCTGGATAACTAGGGTTCTTCTTTCGTCAATTATCTGCAGTAGGGTGTTGGGAGTACCTTAATGGCATGAACGAATTCTCTTTGCGCACTTCGTTGCGTGTTTGTCTGGGATTGTTATGAAGTTGTTCTTGAAGAAGCATATCTGTCGGTTCGTGTCACGGACATCGGAAACCTTTTCCAGTCGACACGGTCCTGGTCAAACTACCTATACAGCTATCCAGTCAAGCTAACGCAAACTAATTGATCGTAAAAGTAATTAAAAGGTTTAAAATTCGTCTTACCTTTCTGATCAATTTCTTTCGACGCTCCACAGCCCATCTCGTCCCTTGGTCACTTCGGTGACTGCTCGTGTACTAAGATCTTGTTCTGTATGTTTGCTCGCAGATTGTTGCTACAGCCGTACACCTGCGCGCGCGACTCCGAGCCACATAATGTTAGAAAGTTTTGCGTCATAAAAGCCATAATTTTATAATTGTTAAATTAGGTCTTAATTAGGTTTTTATTTGTTTTCAAATTAAAACACAGATATTTTAGCTTACATTTCACACGTAAAAGATGATACACACCGAGAAAACGATTAAAAAACCCAGTATAATTAACAATAGAAACTTTTCAAAACAAAGATATCTCTTTTTTATGAAGCTGGAAACGCAGGCTTCGGAAACGATGACGTAAGAACATTCGGTTCCAGTTCGCCTCTTGTTTTAAAATGCAATACAGTAGAACCGCTACGACCACCTCCCCATAACTGCCACCTCTCTACAACGGCCAGTTTTTCTTGTCCTGACTTCTCATTTACTCACTCAAATCCTCTAATTGATAACCTCCCCATAACGGCCACCTATCTTACTAGCAGTAATCACAGATTATGGAGACGCGTTTGAAGGAATTTCCGGCGGAAATGAGCCCCTGAAAGAAAAAAAAACAATAGGGGCGGCCATTTGGAAGACCGGCCACCAAAAAATCTCAAATTTTACTGCACATAAACCACAGGAAAACCAACACGAAATTAGGATTGCGTTCTTCGAACGCGACAACGGCCATGTTTTCTTGTCCCGACTTCTCATTCTCTCGCTCAAATCTTCTAATTGATAACCTCCCCATAACGGCCACCTCTCTACAACAGCCATGTTTTCTTGTCCCGACTTCTCATTTACTCAATCAAATCCTCTAATTGATAACCTCCCCATAACGGCCATCTCTCTTCAACGGCCAGTTTTTCTTGTCCCGACTTCTCATTTATTCACTCAAATGCTGTAATTGATAACCTCCCCATAACGGCCACCTCTCTACAACGGCCAGAAAGGTCTGTCCGAAGGTGGCCGTTGTAGAGAGGTTCGACTTTACTAATTAAAACCCGATTTCCCGGCCTTCTCATTCACTCACTCAAATTCTTTTATTGATAACCTCGTACCTCCCCATAACGTCCACCTCTCTCAATGTTGAGACGTGTAGTCATGCGTCCAACATCGTCATCATCCAACAAATGTTGGCCAACAATCGGCGCGGCCAACAATGTTGAGACGTGTAGTCGCGCGTCCAACATCGTCATCCAACAAATGTTGGCCAACAATCGGCCAACATTTGAAACAAATCACCTTATTTATTTGAAGACAGTGCAAACCACTAAACGAAATTAGAATCATGTAAAAACCAAGAAATTCTCGGGCCGACCGGCGAAGAAAGTTTAGAGAAACTTTTAGAATGGCTAAGTTGTACCGTTTCAGCTATCCTGTTCTTTTAGCTGAATATTTCTGTGGCAGAAAATTTTAAGGAAAGGAATCTTTATATCACCACATTTACAAGCTGCTTTCTCCTTCCCGAAAATCCTAGCTGACATTAATTATTACGCACTCAAAACGACATTTTTTTTGACCCTCCAAAAACAAAGGGTATTAAATTTTCCGATGGTACAAAAGCTTGAGGTGATATATTATTCTAATTTATTACGATTTTTTTGGTGACTAAGGCCTTCCTAACATCTTTCCACCGAAACGATTCGCTGGGATGGGAGCTCCTGAATTCTCAACTACAGCGAACTACAGCATATTAAAGTAAACTCATGAAGATTTCCGTAATTAAATTTCCCAATCAAGAGAAACCGCGAGAGACTGGGCTCTAGGTGTTCAGCTCAGTCCAACATGGCGGCTTTTCGAACAGCTCCTGAAAGACTTTTGAGACCCGTTGCACGGTCAATGTCTGCAAGAAGCAGAGAGTTTCTAGCTCCTAACTCGTCGCTAGGAAAACCAAGGATGTACCGTGCGGCGCTGTGTAAGGAGCTCGGAAAACCGCTGGTGGTGGAAAATGTTCCCGCAACGGAGAAGCTCAAAGCCTCGCAGGTTTGTATATAAGCTTAATGGATATGATTGCTTAAAATTTGACCCTTTTTTTTAAGAACTAAGCTTTAACCACCATCTACATCTACTTCTACATGATTTGTTTGCAAAATCCTAATGGACATACAGCATGTTTGAGTGCAAAGTGCAAACCCCTAGTTGTTGGGGTACGGAATATGAGAGGTCCCGAGGGTGAGGGGGGGGGGGGGGGGGGGGGGGGTAATGGTTCTCCCTATAATGGGCTATACGGGGATGCTCCGCCCGAAAGGGGTACCTTTTCGAGGCTGGAGGTATATGAAAGGGTAGGGATTTCACGAGTTGAAGTATATGAAAGGGTAAGGATTTCACGAAGAATAGGAAAGGGTAGCGAAAACACGAGTTGAAGTAAAAAAAAAGGTTGGAAAAACTGCCATTCAAGTATTATAAAAAGGGCCTTTCAAAATATATCAAACAGATGCATGTAAAGGCTATATGAAAGGGGTACCATTTTCAGTTCATTGAAAGGTATATGAAAGGGGTGCCTTTTCTGTCAAAAACGGTATATGAAAGGGTAAGGGTTTGGACCTTGGGGCGGAGCATCCCCCCGGGTGAAAGGTACGGGGATGCTCATTGGAAATTTTGAATTAAACCCTAAAGGAGACCAATCTGTTCCCCAAAAGATGCCATTCTAAAACAGACAGACAAACAAGAATTATTTGTGAGTTCAATAATGACATAGACTTTGTCATCGAATGCTTTCATTTATTAATAGATTTTAAAAGCATTGTCATAAATCTTCACGAGCCACAATACCTTGAAGACTAAAAAATATTGATGTTCCCAAACACCCTAATTAGTGATACGAAAATCTGTAATTTACACCCCTAAACGAGACGACGAGCATCCTTGTACCTTTCAAATAGGAATCCCCATATGTCCCTATGCAGACACACAGAACAAAGGGAATACAATATGAATCCTTTGTGAACCTGTACACCAGGACAAACCCCTGTCTTTGAGCATAGTCAGGTCCATGAGGCTGTAGCATTACTTCAATTTATAAATAAGGGGTGGTCCCCTGGGGGATGGTCAGCTTTTTGGGGTGGTGTATGGGGGCCAACGTTTTTAAGGTGGCTCACTTTGATCATGATCACCATCAGAGCTTCTCAGGTTAACTACTTCCCCAATAATTTATCACACATATTTGTTCAAATATGAATTATTTTCAGGTCAGAGTTGCAATCCACAGCTGTGGTATAAACTTTGCTGATATACTCATGTGTCTTGGAAAATACCAGGATAAACCACCATTACCGTTTACCCCAGGTGAGTAACCTTACCCTACCCCCCTTCTAATACTGGTATCCTCCTATATGGAGGACGGGAGGGGATTAGAACATCTTTTCTTCGTTTAAGTCAAAATAGCATAACTCTTATCAAGCACTTATTAGACAGGAAAAGTAAGGTAAAGATGCGCACAAGCCACAGGGTACCCACATGGTCAGAACCTAACCCAGTTTCTGTAGCATGAAGCAACTAGGAATATTGCTACTCCCCCCTGGATGGGACGCTAGTCCATCGCAGGGTTACCCCCAGCATTATGTAGCCGGTACCCATTTAAAAATATACCTGGATGGAGAGAGACAACATGGAGCAATGTTTCTTGTCAGGAAACAACATGACAGCAGAGACCAGGCCTTGAACCACTGACCTTTAGATTTGAAGTCCATGAATTATATACTTACCACTAGACCACTGCACCTTCACTAGAACAGATGAAAGTCTTTCAGACCACAGTGTCCAAAATCCATACACAATTTCAAAACAAAATGGCTAAAAAATCATACCCTTAAGGTATACCTGCCAAGTCTCACACCTTAGGCACCTGCGAGTCCAAAACTCCGATCTCACTCCAACTCAAGCCTATGGAGCAATATAGTTTTTAATATGTTCATGAAAATTTGGCGATTTTTTGTAGGTTTTTATCATTTTTTTGAACATTAGGATTACAGCTGGATGTTATTAAACGGAGGTCTGAGGTCCATGGAAACTTCTGAATTCTTCGGAAATCTTCAGACTGTACAAAATGTATCTACGGACTGTCTCTACGGAATAGATCGGGTTGTCTTCAGATTTGGTTGGGTCACCTTCAGAAACCTGGCACTCCCACAAAAAATTCTCATGCCTATCACTCGGAAAAAGTTGGCAGGTATACCTTAAGGCAGCCGCTCATCTAAAAGAGTTACACACCTCCTGTCTTAACTAAGTTGTCATTAAAGTGGTATCCTGTTTTTCTTTTTTGTATGTAGGTAGTGAAATTGCTGGTGAAGTGATTGAAACTGGAGAGGGAGTAAAAAAGCTTTCCAAGGTGACTATTTTGAAAGTCATTCAAACAGAAAGGTGGATGGAATGACAGACAGAAAGTGATTGACAGAAACGTGGATAGTACACCCAGGAGACCAACAGTCAAAAACTGATAGTAAATACATGTACCCAGAATCTCACAATCAGACATAATAACTTAGACAATTTTGGTTTATTTTAATTATAAATACTCCAACAAATAAATTAATTATCTGTAAACAGACTCAACACTGACAAGTGTTAATTTGAATGATCACATATTACTTTTCATCCACAGGCTCAAGACATATAACTTGATTACACGACTTAATGCACTAACAATGTTAAACTGGAGAGGAGGGGGAGGGGGAGACTTGGCATATGTTATGGGCCCTGCCCCTCTCCCCCCTGGACTTCACATTGATAGGGACTCACTGACTATCCCTAACCCTCCCTCCCACCCTAATTGCCCCTCCCCCCCCCCCCCCCCCCCCCCAAATCAAAGGTGCATGTGTTAACTTCAGGAGAAAAGGTTTTGATATAATTAATACTATCTTTGATTGTGTAATTTATTTATGCCATCAGGGTGACAGAGTGTTTGGTTTAACAATGCTAGGTGGATTTGCTGAGGAGTGTGTTGTCGAACATAGTGTAAGAATATATTATTTTTCGTGTTCACAATTTGTGTTCCTACACAGCTTAAAAATGTGATGCATGAATGAATTCTGTTGACTTGAATTTTACAATTTTAATTTTGTTATAAGTTGGGTGTTTACAATGTTGTGTTTACAGGGTCTGTGGAGGATTCCATCTAGCGTTAGTTTTCAACAGGCTGCAGCACTTGCAGTGTCATATGGTACAGCTTATGTAGGACTTACAAACAAGGCCAACACACAGCCTGGGTAAACATATTAGCTTACAAATTCTAATTACCGTCATTATCTTTATTTGCGCGCAAGAGAAAGATGCTTCTCCCCTCCTCCACGAGTAGCCATAACGGACAGATGTATTTACATGTATATAGTTTTTTAGGTCATGTAGAACTTTCATGTTGTGCGTACCATGCATTGCAAAATAATTCTATAGGCAAAATAGGGAAGGGGTATGCACTTTGCATAACATATAGCATTGACGATTCCCAATTTTGTTTTTTTAAAGTGTTTCTTTGTCAGATTAAATCTTTTTAATAAACATTAATTTTGTTGGCTAAAAGTGTAAGAGACCAGTTTTTGGAAACCACAGTTTTGTGTGAATCAACTTAGATACTCATCATCATCATCGTCATCCGTCGACTTAAACACAATATTTGAGACGGGCCCTATGTCTGACACGCCATGTGTTCCGATCAGCCAACAGGCTAGCAAGCTCTTCCCTAGACTCCGTCTCTGCATCTTCCATAAAAATACTAAGCAGCGTCTTTGCAGGCCGTCCAGGATCTTGTTTGCCATGCATTGGTTCCCATACTACCACCTTGCTACTACTCCTTTAATATTCAACAGATTTTAATATTACTTTGTAAAATTCATTTATAATTTATTCATAACAGTTATGACCAATAAATAGGCAGTATTTGAGTCACATGTATACCTTTGTATGTATATATGTACATATGTTGTAGGTTAAAATTATTTTAGGTTAAAATTATTTCAAACTAGGTTAATTTTTATTTTCCTTTGTCTGAGATTATGTTAATGAATCTGGGACAAAGGAAAATAAAAATTAACCTAGTTTGAATTATTTTTAACCTAAAATAATTTTAACCTACAACATATACATGTATACCTTATGTACATGTATACCTTTGGGCGTTTACAATGGCTCGCCTTTGGCTCGCCATTGTAAATGCCCATACAGATCTCCCGCTCGTATTTTATCTACTACATAATTTGATTTTTAGCCAGACAGTGTTAGTAACAGCTGCTGCTGGTGCACTTGGTTTGGCCACAGTTGATATTGCTGCAAATGCAATGGGAGCAAAGGTTTGTAGTCTGTCAAAGGGACTATTATCTAAGGTCCAAAATTAATGGTTGATCTTGTGGTAATGCCCACTACCAACAGGATCATAATGCCCAATTTAGTGAGGCCCTGTTATTGAAAATTCTGATAAGTGACATGGTGTCATAATAGTGACATTGGTGAAGTGAAATGGCGACAAATGACAAGAAGATTCTGTGAAATTGTATCAGCCTCCCCAGACCCTGGCCTTGGAACCCAATGACGGATGGAGTGGAAAAAAGGGGCGACAATCCCTGAATGCCTACCAATGGTTGGAGTACTTTGTGGCAGAATTCCCAACAAATGCCTCTAACACTTATTAATACATATTTTTAGAATCAACTCTATGTACATCGAATAGTTGAATAGTGAACTATTTCTTGTTTTTAATGTCGTGTTAGTGAGTTATAGGTCCTGAATTGACATCATCTTATTAGCATTTTGTGAATTAACATCTCTACAACTCACTAATATGACAATAAAAACAAGAAATATTTCACTATTCAACTATTCAACGTACATAGAGTTGATTCTGAAAATATGTATTTAAGGGTTAGAGGCACTTTAAACTAAATTATGACCATGTGTGTTGGAAAACTCACTAAAACTCAGCTTGATATCTTCCTCTTGGTGTACTATAAGCATTTTGCGTGGGACTAAGTTTAATATTTAGTTTTTATTTGGGGCAGTTTTGACCCAAAATATAGTACCTTTGACATCCCTTACGGGGGCATAGCTACCTTTATGCATGTACGCACATACGCACGTGCCTACCTGAAAAAGTAAAAAAAAAAAGAAGAAAGATTTGGGACTTGAGGGTGGGGGAAGGAGGTAGGGGGAGTGTTTTTAAATTGATTGTGTGTACCTCTGAAAAAGTACTGGCTACGCCCCTGCCTTATTTTTTTTCGTGTGAGAAGTCTTGACATGACTATTGTTGTCTGGTGTTATTTGATGCATAAAAATTGACAACCATAAATATCATTTCTAGGTAATTGGAGCTGCCAGTAAGGACAAACTCGATGTTGTGAAATCCATGGGAGCATCAGCAACAATTGATTACAATACTGAGGGTATTAAAGACAAGGTAAATCCAGTGGTAGATCCAGGGGGAGGGTCCCCACCCCCCCCCCCCCCCCCCCCCCCCCCCCCCTCATCAGACCTGTGGTTTTTTTTTACTACTTGTTTGGCACTGAAATTCTTGCATCGACAGGATCGCATATCACTATTCAACTGGTTGACTTTGACTGGAGGGGGGAGGGGGAGTGTTTTCGAAATTAATATTTTGGACCCCCCAAATCAAACATTCCTCTGAAATCAGTCTGGAATTTTTTTTTTTTTTTTCAACTAAAAAAGTTGTTTAAACTGCATGAAGATCTCACAGCAAAGGACAGTATGTTCTTGCTCAGTTACATGTATCATACAGGGATACTTTCCCACTGAAATATTGCTGAAAATTTTGCTTTGCTTATTTCCTTGTTATATCGCCAAATGCCACCAAATTTACAACTAAATTGGATAAAGATTCTATAGAGCAAATTAGAAGCAGTACTTTGGAGACAAAGAGCAGGCGGTCAAGAAATCAAAATTGCTGTTCTTGTGGAATTTTCTTTCTCTAGCTTAGACATTATTTTGTCATTTTTGCTAATATTTCTCTCCTTCCATCACTTTTGGCGATTTTTTTCTTCCCATTTCAAGACAATAAAACAAGCATATATAAAGCCAGGTCCTGGCCAAAATCATGAAAACATGATGTATCAACCAGGGCAGTGCATGGAGGTCTTAAAAGACCTTCTGAGTGTCCAGGGCTTGTATTGTCCAATGGTTGTAGATCCAGACTCATTTAAGGGAGGGGTGGAAGGGTCTCTCTCCTGGATCTGCCACCCAAGCGGGGGGGGGGGGGGGGGGGGGGGGGGGGGGGGGGGGGGGGGGGGGGGGGGGGGGGGGGGGGGGGCGGTATTTTCATATATAAGCTATATGGATATGGTGCACTGTCAGGGGTATGGTTTTCAAGCAGTTTAGCCGGGATAGAGTATAGAAATCAGAGAGTTTTGGTCTAGAATAGGGTATCATTTGCCGGAAAACTGATCAGTGGTATGAAGAATTAAGGCCAGAATTAGGATCAATTGAAACTCGGAAGAGAAAGATCATTGTGGCAACATTTTTATGTTGTTGACAGATGGTTTTCCAGTAAAAACACTATGGTTCTACATAATGGCTCAGATATGCTTAAAATAGCAAGTCTGGGATACAGTGGGGATTTTCATTGTCTAGTCTAGTATAGGGTTGCAAAATCAGTTGAACATGATCTGGTATAGGGTAAGGGTTTTAGAGTCCCAGGGGCACACCCCTAACCCCAAAATATACAGAGTACCCCCCCCCCCCCCCCCCCCTCAACCTGGATCTGCCACTGACTCCAACTATTAACAGTTTAATAATTTTGCAACAAATGAACAAACTTGTTTTATGCTTTTTTTAGGTCAAAGAATTCACCGGAGGAAAAGGAGCTAATGTTATAATGGAGGCTGTAGGAGGAAAGGTGTTTGATGAATGTCTAAAAAGGTAAATCTTTCTTTATCAGATCTAAGCTACTTTCTTCTACCAAAAACTCATGTTATCTCTTAATCCCCACTGATAACATAGCTACACCATTCAGTATATAAACCACATACATGTATGACCCCACAAGCTGTACAGCTTTAACTACTTATCGTGTTTACATTGCATTAATTGAAGGGCTCCCAGCAAGAATGTCCAACCTAAGTACTTTTTTGGAAAATTTTCACTGAAATCTTGGATTTTTGGCCTCAAAAGGGAGTCACTTGCCAAAATTATGACTGGATCGTGTAAATATGACTGAAAGGATTTAATCCAGGACAACAAATCAGGTTTCTATCTTCAAACAGAATATTTATTTTTTTTTAAAAGGTACATAGGGTGTCATAGGGGCCCAGAACATTTTCTCAAAGATGTGAATTTTCTTCCCCATTTTGGATCTGTTTTAAGTACCTTAACAATAATAAATAATTAATTTGACAAAACTGTGCCTTTAAAGGCCTAAAACATACAATTTTATCAAAAGTTGCCAAAAACATACTTAGGATGTTCTTGCCAGGAGCCCTTCAATTACATTACAACCTACTTGCTGAGATGAAGGGTTAGGGTTCAAAACGTTAGCTTTTGAATCTCTTTACGGTGGCCAATTTTCCTTATCACCTCAGTTGAAAAAACCAAAGGTTTGTGTTTCGTTCTCACACTGACACTGCACCCCTTCTTCTTCTTCTTTTTTTGCTTAAGTATTGCATGGGGTGGAGTTATTCTACCAGTTGGATTTGCTTCAGGGGAGATACCACAGGTACAGTGCATAAACCATACAACATTCTTATTACACCCAAACATCACAGGGATGAACATAAAAAAAAATTAAAGATTAATTAAATTTGCATATCTTTATATATAGGTAAGCCTAATGGCTCACAACTGCCAGTTTCTGTAGCATGAAGTGACTGAGAGTATTGTTACTCCCCCCCCCCCCCCCCCCCCCCCCCCCGGATGGGATGCTACAGTAGTTCATTACAAGGTTACCCCCCAGCATTATGTGGGTCTAAGGAATCAACACAGTGGCAGAGATTAGGCTCAAACCACTGACCTTCAGGTTGAAAGTCTGACGTGCTAACCGCTAGACAATTGTTAATTAATTTTGACCTATTACAAATGGGGGCTTCTTTAACCCACATGTATAGAGCTGTCACAAATTTTGGCAGTAGTTGGAGAAAATGAAAAAAGTAGTATAAAGGTAGCCTGCGTAGAAAGCGTTCCCGTATGAACAAATTTTTCCGCATTCTGGCTGCGCGAAAATTGGGGCGAAAGCAAAAAATCGGAGGAGGGGGGTGGGAGTGGGGCATCAGCTCCCCACTCCCACCCCCCTCCTCCGATTTTTTGCACTGATTTGCCCCAATTTTCGCGCGGCCAAAATGCGGAAAAATTCGTTCGTACGGGAACGCTTGCTACGCAGGCTAGTAGTAAGGGGAAATTGATTAATGTTCTGAACAAAAAATTAAATGACTGATTGTTAATTTCAAACTGAAACCTTTTTGCAGATTCCGGCTAATATTCTGTTGGTGAAAAACTGCTCTGCTGGTAAGTATGATATATTATGTTTTAGATGAATATATTTTGTTATCCTTTAAGCACTTCTACATCCTAAATTCATTTTTTTTCTCTCTTTCCCTTCACAGCTGGTTTATTTTGGGTAAGCAATGACCAACATTTAAATTTTGAACTATATTTCCAGATACCTTAAAGTGTCTTTCTCTGCAATAGTTTTTGAAGGGTTCCCTGGAATTGATGACTTTGGATGTGGTTCTTTTAGGGTGCACACATGAAGCATAACCCAATGTTACTGAAAGAGTCAGTGGATAAATCACTAGAATTGCTGGAACAGGGCAAGCTGAAAGGACCCCACATTTCTGGAGAGTTTGACTTAAATCAGGTACGTACTCAAGCAGAGTATCTTTTCAGATCAGCTCACCTAAACACAAGCAAGTTTGAATTTGCCCAAACTCCCTCTTCAGGGTTTTCATTAAGAATTGTAGCAGCAGGAGAATAGTGTAAAGTAACAGGAGAATATTATGAAAGAACAAAGATAGCTACATATTGCCGGAGAATTATGCGTAGTAGGTGGAGAATTCTCCGATCTCCGATGCCTAATGAACACCCTGCTCTTATGTTTGTACTTTCTATAGAAATCATTTAAAACTTGCCAGTTTGATCAAATTTTTAAATTTCATTTTTGTGCCTTTTTGGGAAGGAAATAGTGTATTTAGTGATCTTTGCAAACTGTTTTACATTTCCGATCAAGGGAAAAGTTTTTTTTTTTTTTGCCGTTAACCTTTCCCATTTGCACGGCCACCATTAAATTTGCATGTTCCTAAAGTTCCAGTCGCTTGCTGGCTGTCTAGTCGAACTTCAGGAACATGCAAATTTAATGGCGGCCATGCAAATGCAAAAAGTACGGCCGAAAAAAACAGTTTCCCCATGATTGGATTGAAAAATGGTTTGGACAGGTTACTTAATACATTATGTCCCTTTAAAAGTGCAAAAAAATATGAAATTTAAAATTTTGATCAAACTGACAAGTTTTGAATGATTTCTATAGCCTGCATAAATGTACATTAATTATACACACATTTTCATAAATTTACATTAAACAATACATGTAACATTTGCATAAATATTTGAGTGGCTGTGTTGTTTAATTGAAGTTTAAAGGGGCAGTATCACGAGGTTCCACGCACGGCACTGTTCTTTGGACATATCACTGTTAAAAGTGATTTTTTTTGTTCCAGTTATCAAAACTGATTTTTGGATTCAACAAATACCTCCACTTCTCGACGGCCTTTTTGAATTTGCCGAATCAAACTTGAAAACATGGGCCGACGTTTTCAAGTTCCGACCTCATGATACTGCCCCTTTAAAACATTTTCCCTTGTCTTTTCAGGCAAATGAAGCTTTCAAGTTTGTAATGCAGAGAAAGTCAACTGGGAAAGTTATAATAAAAACAAGATAAATAACTGCATTCAAAGTGCAGTTTGAATATAACTTAGACATACTTAGTGTGAATAACATATCAGATGCATATCGTTCTGTAGTCGAAGATTAGAAAGCAGGGCCCAGTTGTTCGAAACCTGATTAACGTTAAAAGTTGATGAAGAATTCATTTCTCTGTTTAAAAAATGTTTTCAAAAGGTCATTTGTAGGGGCAAAAAATCTTTGGAAAATTTTCAATTGTTCAGTTATTAGCTGGATTCAAAATTGACGGTAATCCAGAGTTAACTTAATCGTGCTTTGAACAACCCGGGCCAGAACTTTAACAAAGACAGTGATTGTAGATCTATGTAAAGTACATGTAGACAGTAGATAGAAACTGTGATACTTGCAAACATTTCTTTATTCTTTTCTGTACTGTTTAATTGCTTAATATATTTCATAAAATTAACATTACACTATCATAATTCCCTTTCAAAAATAATTGTTGGTTTGCTGTTGTGTTCTAAAACACCAAGAAATTACTGGCCTAAGTCCCTTTTTATGATGCTAGTCTCAGTAGTTGAACCAGACCTGCTTTTGAGGCGGGGGCCAAAACATTTTTGAGCTCTTTGGGCCCTAACTTTCTGCCAACAATGAAGGGGCCCATTTTTTTGGCCCTTGTGGCATTGCAGATTGTTGCGAACAGACAAGAGGCTCCTTGTTCTAAAGGCTACTTTCTTGTGCGCAGTAGTGTAGCAGCTCTATTGTTTACGGTGCTGCCGCTGCTTTTGAGGCGGGGGCCAAAACATTCTTGAGCCCCAACTTTCTGCCAACAAGGAAGGAGCCCATTTTTTCGGCCCTTCTGGCATTGCAGATTCTTGTGAACAGACAAGAGGCTCCTTTCTTGTGCGCAGTAGTGTAGCAGCTCTATTGTTTACGGTGATGCCGCTGCTTCTGTTTTTAGGAGCCATTGTTCCTGTTGTTTGCTGTATTGTTCTCTCAAAGGGTATCGAACCAATGGTGTGAGACTTTATGAGAGCGGCAACATTGCCCCATGCCCATCACAGGACCTCTTACGAATGAAATTGGCATAATGCGATGGTCTAAAGTCAGGTTCCATTGCAATTAATATTCTTGACTAACAGCTCGAAAAAAATTATGATAATTTATATGATCTAGTGTTGCTGACCAAAGAAACTTGTGTCTAAAAATGTACAGCAGAGTACAATATTGACAAACTTTTGCAGGTTATAAATCATAAATTGCACTTTTTATATACATTTACTTTGTCGTATCAAATGTAAATATTGTCCATAACTTGCAACAGTGCTCTGCCGCCCTCAGAATAAACCACTGTTGTTGTCAGTCATTTCAACATACAATTTCCCCTAACACACATCTTTCAGCAGATGCAGAATATTTTCTGTCCAGCCTTCTCGCGTCAAATGTAAACCAAATCCTCCTTGTTTTGTAAAACTTATGTTCAGAGGCACAACTGATAGACTTGTTAATGTAATGTGGTTTAAATGGCATCGATAAAATCCATCCAACAATAAGTGTCCAAATTCATTATGGAGTTGTTTATGTTATTGAAACTGTGGCTGATAGTCAAATTCTGATCCTTGTGTTGATTGCGGCGTTGGGTTGAATGGTTTGGGTGGTAGCTGGGCAGGATCTGGGGGTTGCGGCATCACTAAAACACAAGAACAGAACCAAAGTTTGTTAGTTTGGCATTATGTTGACGTGCTGTTACTCTTGGAATAGTCTATTTCCAAAAAAAAAAACAAATTATTGAGAAAGATGTAATGTATATCATGTCATGAGCTTGGGACAGAAAAAAATCTGAGTCCCCAACAAAAACCTATGACCTTCCTCACACTGGTCGGATGCTCTAACTACTGAGCTATGAGAGACTCATGGCGAACTATTAATATTTATCATTTTTAATTGCATCATAATGCAGACTTGAGATTAAAAAGTTTCACCTGGTTTAAACTGTTCAGCAGTCATTCTTGTGATGCAAATTCCAATTCCCTCGATTAATGCCAACAAGATAGCTCCAACCGCTGCTGACCTAACAGCTGCCGAGGGTCCCCCTACAAACAAGACGCTGAGTGATTAGCATGTATTTTCTCCTTACACGGATGGAAATTGGCACTTGCCCAGGTGAGTGTTAAATCTTAGTTGAGTAATAATAAAATTATTGTACATTTTTTGGTGTAGTTGCTGTAAACCACTTGCCCAATTAGTTTCCAACCCTGTCCTTGTGATATCAATATGTGATAAAAAAAAATACAAATTATGATAATAAAAAGAAAGATTCACTCTCAGATGGACTCCACCTGGAACATGTAAATGTTGGTGGCCATAGACAGTGATGTCTGAGCTAGAAAGGTGTTCTCATGGGTGAGGCATTGCAGCCAAAGATAAACCATGGTGGAAAAGTTTATTGCAGCCTTATGTCCTGACAAAGTATGGTGAAGGTGTTACCTCTTGCGGCCAACACTGCTCCTGTGATAGCGCCACTTCCTATTGAATTCCAAGGATCCTCTTTACCTCTTATTCCCATCAGACAGCAGTCAAACGTAGAAAATAATCCTCCCCACACAGCAAAATTACCTACGATAAACAGTTAACATAAGAAATATTTCTTGCCCACAATCAGAGTATGGTCAACTCTCTTTAAAATTAGACTGCTTTCAGTGCCTCCCTGGATAGCTGAGCAGGCGGGCAAATCACACGATCAGCGATTGACCAAGTTTCCCCTTGGCTCATTCGCTTGCTCTGGTCTCATCAAACTTGTTTTTGTGATTAGCTTACCCACTCGACTAACTAAAAAGGGACATCTAGATGTCTACTTTAAAGTAGGCATGTCTTTGACTCTTTGCCTTCTCCCTTCTCTCAGACTATCCATCCTCTTTTCTACCCAGATGAAAAAAGAGGGGGTGGCTTAATAAATTTTGTGCTCCAAAAAGGGGGTATTTAGATGAGAGGGGTTAATACAGGATTTACAATGTGAGAAAATGATTAAACAATGACAGAGACCAGGTAGCAATAAATCTTGCTATAAATTGACCGTCTCTTCAGGCTTCTTGTGCCATTCTTGCCTACACCCCCTCCTCCCCCCTTCCAATCGCTACCTTCCTTTTTAAGGTGTCCATCTTTGAGAAGCGTTTGCTATGAATTCATTTCTTGTCAACAGAAAAAAACAACACAGTCACTAACCTCCAAGCACAGGAGCTCTTGTTTTGACTGCAGCTATACTGCCAAATAGTCTTGAACCCTGCAGAAAAAGCCATTGTTTATCAGATAGTTGAACATCACACAGCCACTCGCCCTCATAATTACTATTGATCAATAATGTTTTAAATAAAACTACTTTAGACCCCTGCAACAAATGCCAATATTTATCAGACAAAATTGTTGAAGCCCATAACTTGTCTTGTTGTTCCTTTTTAACACTGCCATCAGGTCTTAACAAAACAGGAAACAGAGCATGGATTTGGCATGGACCTTAGTCGACCTTTGCCTTCCTCACTGCCATCAGTATAATCCTGCAAGATCATGGCGCATCTTTGGCATGGGCTTCACATGAAAAACATGTACCTTGCAGGATAACCCCTGGGGCACAAACAGGGATCCCAAGGGATCAGCACCTTTTGTCGCCAGGTTTTGGTCAGAGATTGAGAGAATCGGGAGAGGGGGCTTAACATATAGAGCAGTTTTCATTTGAGTTTCGCAAAACCAAAACCAAAGATTACAGTTCCTTTGATGTTGCTTTGGACACAATTTTAATGCACGTCTAAAGTACTAGACATTTGATGCACGTCACAGGTGAATCAAAGTTATCTGTGTACAAGTCAAAGCAAAATTTGACAGCACCTTTACTATACCTTTGATAAGCGTCAAAAGTGCACTACTGTTGACATGAAGATGGCAATGATTTGGCAACGACAACCTTTGCCACCTTTAAAATATGTCACAGGGGTGTTGTAAAGGTGATTTTTTGTGCAGTGGAAGGGTGGGTGACAGGCATGCCCAACAATGCCCTAAGGGAGTCCCTCAATAATGTTTTAAGGGGAGCACAATGATTTTGCCTGAAGGTCGAAACTCAACTTCACATGACCACATGTATGAAGCTGAACTGGCATTTATGAATAAATCCAGTTCAACCACATGCACACTATCGCCTGGTACGTACATAAGCTTAATTATATTTCAGTGGTGCAAATTATTCTAAAATTCACGAAAATGTACACTTACTTTCGGCGAATTTCTCCATCCTTTCATAAAAGAAAAGATTCCTCCACCTATCGCTCCCATCGCAAAAGCACCGCCGCAATCATCGACAATTCTGTAAGGGCTGCAAAAAATTTCGAACAGGAAAGAGTTAGTGCTACAGCTTTGAAACATCGCAATTACGAATGTAAGAAATACGTATAGGGCAAAAAAAAATAGTCCAACAGAAAATGGATACTACGGCTCTAAAATATCGCCATTATTGGAAAAACCAAAGCATTTTATCAGCTAAAATCACGAAATATTACCAAGGTTCTCTGGCGTACTCCTCCATCTTGTTTCACGCACGTTTTAGGCAGTCGTGACGCAACAATTGCAAGTACGTTTTATCGCGAATTTTGATTGGCTAATAATTATAACCAATAAAAAGAATTGAAAGAAACGTAACAGAGACTGCATGGCATGATGGGCAAAGTTGATTTTAACCAATAGGAAGACGGGATTATTCTCCCGCCAATTGTTGTTTCCAATATGGCCGCCATTTGGAGGTGAATCTCGCTGATATCTTGTCGTTTTCCGCTGTGAACTTGCAACTTGTTGTGAATATGTTGTCATTTGTGGATTCAAAATCATCATCAGCTAAATTGGCTGAATGGAGTCCGTCGGATTGGCCAGAATCTTTACCAGAAATGAGGGTAATTTCAACCTTACTCACTGCTCTGGAATCATTACCGATGTTTTTCTCTAAAATTTTATGTTTCTTTTTACTCTAATTCTCATTTTTTCAGACGATCGACAATTTACTTAGATGCTCTATTTGCTACGAATACTTCGATGTCGCGTTGATAGTTCCCGATTGCTCTCATAATTGTGAGTTAAATAATTTATAGCAGTTTGACAAAAATATGTTTTACAAAAATTAATGTATTTCTAATATCGCAATATATAGATAAGATAGTAGTCACGGCGGCCATGTTGTTGGTTAGAACAATGAAATTTCCATCCCTTGGGAATAAAACTATATGCAAAAATTTTCTATTGTTTCTGACCACCAACATGGCTGCTGTGAGCTCAGTCTGTCTGTCTGTCTGTCTGTCTGTCTGTCCATATACATCTATATATATCACTCAGTCATGAAATTAAATGCCAGCCAGTCAGTGCACCAGCATCTCCCAACCAGGGCCCGGTTGTTCGAAAGCCGATTAATGCTAATCCCGGATTGAAAGTTAACAGAGGATTTCATTTCTCTGTTTAAAAGTGTTTTCAAAAGGTCATTTATAGCTAGTGGTGAAGACAACTTAAAGTCGAAATTGAAGGGCAAAAAACTTTGGAAATTTTTCAGTTGTTGAGTTGATTAACTGGATTCAAAATTGATGCCAATCCTGGGTTAGCTTAATCGTGCTTTGAACAACCTGGCAGGCAGTTAGCCATTCAGTCAGTCAGCCAGTCCATCTGTCGCTGTCAGTCATGTCAGTCAGTCAGTTGGTGTGTCAGTCAGTCAGTCAGTCAGGCAGTCCATCAGACTGTCAGTCAGACAGTCAGTTCATCAGATCATGTGGCAGTCAGTCAGTCACATAGTCGGTCAGACAGACAGACAGTCCGCCAGCCCATGTGTCAGTCAGTCATGTCAGTTGGTCAGTCAGTCAGGCAGATGTTCAGTCAGTCCATCAGTCCATGTGGCAGTCAGTCAGTCGGTCAGGTAGTCAGTCCATCAGTCAGTCAGACAGACAGTCAGTCACCGGTCAGTCAGTCAGATGGTCAGTTATGAAAAATTTAATTGTTAACATTAAAGTGCCAAAAATTTATGAAAAAGTTCCAAACGTTTCGAGCTTTGCCCTTCTTCAGTGGATGGAATGTTCGTTAAGAAATACGCCACAACATCTTAGTTTTAAATGCTTGTTTCTTGCATGCATGCGCACGACCTTCAGAAGAAAAATTAATGAAAGTCAGAGTTAAGGCCGCGCGGTTGACAGGTACCAAGTTGGAAAATAAGACGCATCTCCTGCCGTTTCCTTTGTTTGTTTCCATCATCATCTTTTAAGTCATTCTGTCCGTCAGTCCTGTGGGTCATTCAGTTACACAGGCAGACAGACAGACAGTACATCTTTTCTTGCTTCCTATACTCATCCATACAGTCACTCAGACAGTTGTCCTTTTGTCAATCAGCCATTCAATAATACTAACTTAGATACTATTCATAACCTTTTTTTCAGATTGTTCATTATGTATCAGAAGATCTCTGAGCTATGAAACACAGTGTCCAACATGTTCTCTAGTAAGCCATTGATTTATTCTGTTAAAGTTGGATACTGATGTAATGTGCATTTATGTGTGGCCATTTTAGCATAAAGTTCTATAAATTTTTTCATTTACAGAAAGTGAATCCTCCAAGTCTTAAAAGTAACAGAGTATTAGATGAATTGGTGAAAAATTTCATTAAAGTCAGGTACACTGTCTTTTACTCTTCTGTTTTAATGACGTTCTTGAATCACTTTGTGCCATGATTACTGTTAAAAATGTCAGTCATTTATATCTAAGATTTTTGATACCTGTTTATTGGATGTTTGAATACTGTTCCTACAAATTTTAAGCAGGGAAATCCTTTTTTTATTTTTGACTAGAGAATGCTGTTTTAACAGATTATATCTTTTATTTTCATTGAATGTATCTGATAGATTAATTTTTTTCTTTATTATGTATGATATGTTAGCATCCGACTAGCATACAGAAGGTTGTGGGTTCAAATCCCATCTGGAACTCAGAAAAATTTTTCTGAGTTTCTTTCTCTCCACACTTATCATTCCATTTATATTATTTACTCTGAGAGTATTCTAATTGATTGCGCGATGCAGTTAATCAGTGTGTTCTTTGGCATACTTGTGGTTGGGTGATTCAATCTGTGTGTCAGCCCACAATTGACCATTGCTCACCACTTGAGTTCTCAGTAGCTTAGTGGTTAGAGTATCTGACTAGTGTACAGAAAGTCGTGGGTTCGAATCCCATCTGGAACTCAGAAAAAAATTTCTGAGTTTCTTTCTCTCCACTTTTATCATTTTATTGATATGATTTGTTTCAGGACAAAATTGTTAGAGTTAGTGAAAAGTGGTGGCACTACAGTATGTCACCCGACTGCTGTTGCCGCCAAAGACAGAGATGAAGTGAAAAATAAAAGCAGTTTAACCAGCTCAAAACGGAGAAAGGTACATTGTAGACAGGACATGGGACAGGTGCTCAGGAGATATAGAGGTGGGAATTGGGGAAAAGGGCGTGGGGCTTGTTGGAAATGAGGTGAAAACTGGGAGAAATGGGATTGGAAATGAATAAAAGGGTGTTTACTGGGAGAAAGAGGGGTGGGAACAGGGAGAAAGAGGGGTGGGAACAGGGAGAAAAGGGTGTGGGAACAGGGAGAAAGAGGGGTGGGAACAGGGAGAAAAGGGTGTGGGAACAGGGAGAAAGAGGGGTGGGAACAGGGAGAAAAGGGCGTGGGAACAGGGAGAAAGAGGGGTGGGAACAGGGAGAAAAGGGCGTGGGAACAGGGAGAAAGAGGGGTGGGAACAGGGAGAAAAGGGCGTGGGAACAGGGAGAAAAGGGGGTGAGTACCAGGGGTAGGGGAGAGTGTGGGAACTGGAAGAAAGAGGGGTGGGAACAGGGAGAAAAGGGCGTGGGAACTTGGAGAGAAAAGGGTGAGAACTGAGACAAAAGGGGGTGAGTACCAGGGGTAGGGGAGAGTGTGGGAACTGGAAGAAAGAGGGGTGGGAACAGGGAGAAAAGGGCGTGGGAACTTGGAGAGAAAAGGGTGAGAACTGAGAGAAAAGGGGGTGAGTACCAGGGGTAGGGGAGAGTGTGGGAACTGGAAGAAAGAGGGGTGGGAACAGGGAGAAAAGGGCGTGGGAACTTGGAGAGAAAAGGGTGAGAACTGAGACAAAAGGGGGTGAGTACCAGGGGTAGGGGAGAGTGTGGGAACTGGAAGAAAGAGGGGTGGGAACTCAAGAGAAAAGCCTAAGGGGATGGGAACTGGGAGAAAGAGGGGTGGGAACTGGGAGAGATGGTGCAAGAACTGGGAGAAAGGGGAATGTGGACTAGGAGAAACCAAGAAACTAGAATGGGAGCCGGAAGACAAATGACATTTTTGAAAAGTGGAAAAAAATTAATTGGAAAAAATAAGCCTTTTGAAGGGAAGGGCTGGGTTGCAGATGTGGAGAGTTAAGACTTCCCTGTCCCCTCCCCCATCCCACTACACTGGGAGAAAAAAAGAAAAAACCTTGTTATTCTTTAGTTACCCTGGGGTGTCAGTTCATTTGTCAAAAAAAGGGAAACATTTTCATTGTATAGGCTCATGCAAAACCTAAAACGAGCTCCAAGTCTTCAAGTCCAGAAACAAAGCGACAAAAACTTGATGAAGGGAAGGAGCTCATCTCCAACCCAGAGGAAACAACTGCAAACAACGAGGCAGAAGAATCTTGCAGTGGATCAACTCCAGATGTTGTCCTCATTGAAACAGAGAAAAGTCAGGAAGAACAATTGACTTCTGAGAGGCACCCAATGGCTGTGGAAGAAGACACATCTGAAAAACAAGGAACACAGCAACCAGCAGATGCAGATTTTGGTGAGTGGTTATCATGACAATGTCTGTTAGTCGTGTTTCTATTGTTTAATGAGCATTCATCCATAGTGCTATTTCTTGACTGTCATCGTCAATCATCATTGTTATCATTATCATCGTCACCATCATTTTTATTGATATCTTCATTGCCATCAGCTTCGTTCTCGTCGTTGTCGTCATCATCATCATCTTTATCATCATCATTATCATTATCTTTATCAAATTACAACATTACCATTATGACCGTTATGGTCATTGTCATCGTCAGCATCATCGTTATCATTAGCTCATGAACATCTGTTTAAGGGTGTTTGCTCTTGTACTCCCTCGTTATTTCAGTCTTTTTTTACACAATTTCCTTATATAAAAGGGCATCAACCCTTTAAACAATTAATTATTTCATGTAATTGCTAGAATTTTTGTGGAATTCTTTTTTTAGCCGAGTGCCCAGTTTGTGGTGATATGGTTCCCCACAGAAAAATCAATTCACATCTTGACTCATGTCTCACGAGAACAGAAAAGAAAAGTTCTCTGCGAAGGTGTGTACAAATAATGCATTCGTCTTTGCTGGTTATTGTCTGTTAAGTGCAACGTCGAGGTGAAGTGGTTGAAAGGTCGATGTGTTGCGTTAATTTTTTACTTGAATGTTAGTCCTTTGAGTTTTGGCCACACCCACCACATTTTGGGGGGTCTTTAGGAGGTAGGGATACTGCTTGTCTCTTCATACAATACAATACTTTATTGACACTTCCCTTTCAGTGCTTTTTAGTGATAATAGTTAAAAATAATTACAATGATACAATGAAAAGGTGCGATAAAAATTTCAATACTAAATGGATAAAAAAATGTTAAACATACACCAAATGCAAATATGGCCGTCCAACAATTTTTTATTTGGACAGGTTCTCAAGAAAAGAAAAGCAATTGAATAATGATAAAGATCAGGCCAAAATAAGTCATTGTGTTCATTTTCGAGGTGAAATTCTTATTTTAGGAGAAGTTATATACAGGCAATCAAATTTTGGGGAAAACATGAAAGCGAAGCTGGTGAGGATAGAATGTCTTTTCTCATACAAATGCTTAAAATTTCAGTGAGCCATAACTTTGCAACCGTTAAACCAATAACACTCAAACTTTGCAAGATGATACACTTAGCAGCACTTGTTTACGTGATATCACTGATTTCTCTGAATACTTGGCCAAACAAAATGCCTGATGGCTATATTCGCATTCGGTGTATATGTTGTGGTGCAATTTTATCCTTGGTGCAAATTTTATTTTCCTTTGTTTTGGGGTATGGTAATGTATGATAATATATGATAATGAGTTTTAAACAAAGGAAAAAAAAATTTGCACCAAGGACAAAATTGCACCACAACATATATAATTATGTAAAAACTTGATAAAAAGACTAATGAGCCACTAGTTGTACAAAACTGTTAATCTTGTAAATGGAACCCAGGAGTGTCAGTAGTCTGTTGAGTGTATGTTCTGAAAAGAACTGTTGTTGTTAACAACGACAACGGTTCTTTTCAGAACTACACCAGGGATGTAGCTAAGAGCCGGCCACTGGCTAATTTCACCAGCTGAAAGAGAACTTATCACCAGCTGACATTTCACTAGAAAACAAAGACTTGGGGTGATTTTGAAGGTGCCCAAGCCAGAAAAACCGGCTGGTGCGGGCTTGTTAACGCGCCTGCTCAACTTTTTCTTAGCTACACGCGTCCCTGTTACACTAATCTCGGGGCGAAGCTACCTGTACGCATGTACGCACATGAGTACAGGTAGCTACGCCCTTGAATCTGGACTATCACTACTAGACTACTATTAATCTCCTTTTAAAACTGTTTTTATTTATTTATTTATTTATTTATTTATTTGAAAGCAGAAAGACGTCAAGAGAATCCAAGAGTATATGTAGTACATCAATGAAAAGAAAACATCCACCCAGTTTAGAATCTAAAGAATGTGATGCTGTTTCAAGTGATGATACACTGTCTTGTACAATGGAACAAGAACCATGTTCTTCAATGGCGACTTGTAGTTCATCCAGCTTGACAATAAAAGGCTCCAATGCTCTTATGTAAGTTTAACCCTTAAAGTGCCCATAACGATTTTTTTTTATTTTCTTATCTAAATCTACACGTCACGTAATGAACATCTGCGAAAAATTTTTTTGATTTCAGCAAAACGTGAATTTTTTATGATTTTTTAAAGTCTTCGAAATTTGCCTCCATTTTGGTCCACCATTCGCATTAGTCTCCTCTCGGTCTCTCTCGGTTAACAAAGGATCCGTGACGTAGATTAAGGAACACATAACTTCAAACAAAAGAACCTGTGACTTCAAACAAAGGAACTGTGACGTACATTATTAAAGGAACATGTGAGCCCGTTGGCCTTCTTAACAGCGGGACGGGTATACCGCAAAAAAATAGGATTTGGAAGATTTGAAATACTCATAAAAAATTCACGTTTTGTTGAAATCAAAAAAATTTTTCGCAGATGTTCATTACGTGACGTGTAGATTTAGATAGGAAAATTTAAAAAAAATCGTTATGGGCACTTAAGCTCTATAAAAGTGCAAATGCAATCAATGTTCTCAAATTGTCACAAGAGAAAAAAATGAAAAATTAACAGTGTTACAGGAAGTTATACTCAATTAGAATAACCTTATACACCACAATAAACAGTACCACAGGAAAGTATTGCTCAATAGCCTTCATTTGAATGGTCACACTTTAGGATTTCATCCACAGACTCAAAAGTTAGAATCACCTTATACACCACAATAAACAGTACCACAGGAAAGTACTGCTCAGTGGCTTTCATTTGAATGGTCACACTTTAGGATTGGGTTATTCCAGAAAAAATCCACACCCCCCGACGGATGGCATGCTGGAAATTCGCGCGGGAGGGGGGGGTTTGAGGGCTCTGGAAATCCAGGGGGAGGGGGGGTCTGGACCTAAAAATCCTTCCTCAGGGGTCGATTTTTTGAAAATGATTTGAAGAGAACACTTTGTGTTCAAAACAATTAGTTAAGGTTTAACTTCGTCGGTTCCACATTATTCATAGAGAATAAACCGGATGAAAGGGAGAAAATACAACTCAAATATGGAGAAAGTCAGTGGTTAATGTAACCGGAAGCGTGCTTCGGAACCTTGCAACAAAGCTCGTGTCCGAGTTCTTGCCAGCAACAAATTGTCAGGGAAAGGTTAAAAAGTATCAGCCGATTTGAAAAAAGACAAAAGATTTTTGACAAAAACAATCAATGTACCGTTATGCAAGTACGCATTGTTTTCTATTTGTAGAATTGTTTCAGCTTGCTTTCGTGCACGTTCCCTGTAATCTGATATAAGCTTAGTAATATACGGCTTACGCAAATGTCCAAACTTTTATGCCGCTCTTCCTAGTGTACTATTTAGTTGATGCGTTAAACCTTGAAGGAAATATAAAATAATTGGAAGAAGCTTTCCAATTTAATACTTAAAGGCAAATTGCGATCAAACTTGTTCGAATGTTTTCTTCGTGAAGCCAATAATCACGGTAAAGGCGCTAGTAAATATAATTAAATTAAATAGCGCTTTCTGAATTTGTTTGCTTTCAAGATTTTTTTGATTCGCGTATTACATTATGTGAATCATTCTTACGGATAAGAATGGCATTCTATATACACAGGAAAAGTCAGAAATTTTAGAAAACACTAGATGTTATAAAAATAGGTTGCTGAATTTAAATAATATTTTGTGATGTTTACAATATTTCGCAGACACAAGCGCTCGGCGCGCAATTAGGATAAATGTCATAAATAAATCGCCAAGCCTTCCGGAAGCAGAAAATCACTGAATTCTGACAAGTGTAAGACATTTTCATTCAAGGAAATATGACTTTCATTCAAAAGTTTTGACCTTAAGAAAAAATGTTTTGGATTCATGATCATGAAAAAGCTGGGTGCGATCAAATTACATTTTACACAAAATTTGCATGAAACAAAATTGTGTATTTGCGACAACACTTTGAAGAAACTGTGAAGCCTGGAAAAAATTAAAACATACCAAAATCAAAGCAGTTATTTAACCCTTTCACTCCCAAGAGTGCCAAACATCAAAATTCAAGAAAACGTCCAAATTTAATTTTGTAAAATATTGAAAAACAAATGGTACCATGCAAAAGTACTGCTGAAGAGGTTTCATTTCAATGGTCACACCATAGGATTTCGTCCACAGAATCAAAAGTTAGAACTACATTACATGTCTCCTTTATTTACTCTGGGAGTGAAAGGGTTAAGGAACTAGATTTAAAGAAACATTTCATTCGATTTTGTCTTGAAATCACGGGTTTTTTTTATGTGTTACGCAATATTTATTTAAAAAATGTTTCACCAATTTATAGCACTAATCACCACAATTTAGAAAAATATAAAAACACGATCTCCTGAATGCGACTACATGTATTTTTTTTTCATTGTCTGTAAATTTAGGGCCTCCAAAAATTTATTGGAAATCCGGGCAGGAGGGGGGGTCTCTGGGCTTGGAAATCCAGGTGGGAGGGGGGTCTAGCGGGCCAGGAAATCCGGGCGGGGGGAGGGGTCAAAAAATCTTGCCATCCGTCGGGGGGGGGGGGGGGGGGGGGGGGGTGGATTTTTTCTGGAATAACCCATTTCATCCATAGACCCAAACACTGAACCACCTTGTACAGCATAATAATCAGTGGTACAAGAAAGTGATACTCACTTCAATAGACCCAAACTATAGAATCACATTATAGATTAATTTATTGTCTCTGGAAGGAATATTCTTATTGAAACTGCGCAATTTGGAATTAATGATTAAGGAATGGGTGTCAGCATTTTTTATTAATAATTATCCTATTTTCAGCCAAACAGTGCAGAAAAGAAAACCTCTTCCAAAACTTGTGTATAGTGTTATGCCAGAGAAAGAATTACGACAGAGACTAAAAGAGTGGAATTTATCAACCAAGGGAGATAAAGCAGTGAGTATCAACTTCATAAAAATTATTATTGAAATTTTTAGTATCAAATATTTATATAATATGTTGAGGTGTAATGGTTTAGTGGTTAGTTTGTTAGACATTCAACCTAAAGTTTGTACGAGGATGCTCCGCCCCTGAGGTCAAAACGACAAAACCTATACCCTTTCATATACCGTTTTTGACAGAAAAGGTAACCCATTCATATACCTAGTTGACTTACCTAGATACCTGATACGTGTTTTAATGACAAATGGAAAACAAAAGAAGCATTTCTGACTAACATTATTTTGAGCAACGTTTACTCGCTTCACTTCAGTATAAACATTAAAATACTTTAATAGACAAATTAGCAGTTACGTGTGCAACCTAAATGGCAGTTTTCCTAAGCCTTTTCAATCTATACTTTAACTTGTGAAATCCCTACCCTTTTATATACCTCCAGCCTCAGAAAGGTACATGTAACCCCTTTCAGAAGGTTGGGCATCCCTGTATAGCCCATTATAGGGAGTACCCCCCACACTCCGTGGGTCAGTGGTTGAACCAGCCTGTTCTCGGTTATCATGCTGTTATAGACAAGAAACATTGCTCCTCATTATTTCTCCATCCAAGTGTATAAATAGGTCCTTGCGACTATAATTCTTGCCTTGCACTTATGTTGTGCCATGTCATATCAAAATTCAGAAGCATTAAAAATGGATTTCGATTTCAAAATGTTTATGGAATTGTAGAGCCTAGTGACTAATTGCAGAGGCAAAGAAAACAATTCCAACATTGTGCGTGCATCATGCATCTGGGCCGTTCCACATTAACTACACTTTTTGTGGTTTCAGAGTCTTGTTAGAAGACATCAAGATTTTGTGATGCTGTACAATGCACAGTGTGACTCAACAAAGCCAAAGACAGGTATGCCATCCACTGTATCTACTGTACGATTAACTTGTTATAAACCTTACCCGCAATTGTCTAGATGCCAGTGGTTAGTCTGCCACCTGATTATCTCAGTGAGTTGGTAGGTTAAGCCAGTCTGCAGTGTCGGAGGTCGCAGGATGGAAGCCTAATGGGACCAACGCTCAGGATCTTTATAGTAATAAATAACTGACTACTCAAGTGATAAACAGAGGTTCAGTGGTGGAGTAGTTAGCACATTGGACGTCAGGCCCTGGTTGTTCCAAAGGTGGATAGCGCTATCCACCGGATAAATTACTATCCAGTGGATAAGTATTAACAAAATCCATTGTGTTATCCGCTGGATAGTGATTTATCCGTGGATAGCACTATCCACCTTTTGAACAACCCGGCCCAGATCTAGAGGTTGGTGATTCGAGACCTGGACTCGACTGTCGTGTTGTTTTCTAAGACAACAAACTTTAATCCACATTGTCTCTCTCTACCAAGGAGTATAAAATTAATGGGTACCAGCGACAACATGCTGGGGGTAGCCCTGCAATGGAGTAGCTCTGGCCTAGTTGGGCACCTGTGGTTTGTTTGTGACAGATGCTAACTTTACTATGACATCCACAAATGGTTAGACTTTCACTACCACCAAGCAGAAATTAATTGTGCTCTTCCAGTTGGGACATATTAGAACAGGATGTAATGAGCCCTGGCTGTGACCAACATTAGTACCAGGAAAAAATATCCCAGGCAGTCATGATTTTTATGATAAAAAGCATATGAATAAAATTAGCAACAGTAAATCACCTTTCTTTGTAGCTGCTCAAATCGCTAAAGAAGTTGAAAAAGCAGAGAAGACAAGGGCCAAGGAAGCTTCCTCACTTACTGAAGCCTCAACATCTGTATGTACTTCTCAACCTACTAATTCTCCTCAGTGGTCTCCATATATTTCCCCTATCACTAGTTGGTAGAAACTGTTTAAACTAAAACATGTAGATCATTGAATACTATTTGGTGTTGGTATGTTGTTTTATTTTTAAGACAACATGTCTGCAGTATTTATTATCAGCGTTTGTTTCAACAGGGTCTTCGTTTTGAGAAGAACCAAAGTGAAGAAGATAAGAATAAAACACGTCAAAAATACTGTAAGTTGCTACAAGAATGCAGGGCTGTCATTAAGAATTGAGACAGGCGTTGCTCTGAACTTAACACCCGTAACAATCTTGTTGCTTTGTCGTTCAATTTAACCTATGACAGGCAAGATCACCCGTAACATCAAGGTCTCATCAAGTGCACTCACCCGTAACAGATGCTACGGGTGATGGCCCTTAATGACAGCCCTGGAATGTACCATCAATAGCTTTCATTTGAATGGCCATATTTTAGGATTTTCTCAGTGCAGACTCAAAGTTAGAACCACCTTACACATAATGAACAGCACCACAGTAAAGTACTGCTCAGTAGCTTTCATTTGAATGGTCACACTTTGGATTTCATCCATGGACTCAAAAGTTAGAACCACCTTGTACAGCGTAATAAACAGAACCACAGAAAGCATGGTTTAGTAGCTTTTAGTTGAATGGTCACACTTAAAGGAAGTCATCCACAGAATCTATTGAAAGGTTGGAACCAGACGATATGAATCAAGGACTTTGTACTTAGAAACTTCCAGATATTACAGATATGATGTGAGCAACCAAGGGTATACTGCTGGAATCTTTCATTGAGGTCATGTGATATTTGTTTCTGAAATAGAGTTAAATTGGTCTTTCAGTGGATGAACACGACCAGGAATTTAACAAGTTAATCGCTGACATACAAAATAGACGTCGAGGCAAAAGAAAGAAAACTGCAACAAAGACACTAGGTTAGCAGTGAGTTGCAAATAAACAATTTAAGGAAGTTTTTGAAGTGAATCATTCTGGTACCAGAGACCTTTTTTTGGTTGGGGCGGGCTGGGTGAGGGGTTGAACGTAGGTTGGGGGAGTCCAAGTGTTGCCTTTCTCTCTCCAGTGATTTTTTTTCTATTTAGATGTCAAAATGGTTACTGGCAAATTATTTATACGGGGTCTGAGGGACAGCAAAGGGGATCTGAAATTCCCATTTCAGTGTCACAGATGGTGTCAGGGATAACAGATTGGAAACCTGGTTAAGAAGGGGATAAAAGACTTACTAGACAAAAGGAGGTGGAGAGGCAAAGGGAGAGAGAAAAACTGTATGTATAAAGCGGTGTGAAACTGAAAAAATAGGGAAATCTGTGAATACTTTGCAATAGCAAATGTGATGAGGAAGTCGGCAAAAAAATGTTGGGAAATAGGGGTGACAAATGTGGGAAACAGGCTGCTTCTGCTGCTTCTGCTGCTGCAGCTGCTGCTGCTTTCGGGCACACCTGCACCGATTCAATGAGTTTTTTTTTACTCCCCTTTGTTAGACATGATACTGGGAGTTCCTGTCGTGCCAGTCCAGTGTCCCCCTCTAATTGGTCTATGAAAGTTATTGTTGGGCGCCCCCTCGATCGCCAGCCATGTGTTGGATCCCAGAGAAGTAGCTGAGAAGCAGTCTCATTCTTGCTTCTCCGGCAATGTCCTCTGAACTGTAGTCTATGAGTCTGGAGAGTTTTTGAGATGGGAGGTAGATTTCCATAGAGCTCCTTGTTGGTTATATGATCTTTCCAGCTTTTATCCAATGCTGTTTGTAGGAGTCTTGTATAACAGCTAGCCATCTGGCCCCGGTTGTTCAAAAGGTGGATAGCGCTATCCACTGGATAAATCACTATCCAGTGGATAGGTATTAGCAAAACCAATTGTGTCATCCACTGGATAGTGATTTATCCGATGGATAGCGCTATCCACTTTTTGAACAACTGGGGCCTGATTGTTTCTCCAGTGTCCTTTTAGCTTATTAATTTTTATTATCTTAAAATTGGAGAAACCATCACCAAAAGTGATAGATGCAAAGAAATAATGAACTCCTAAAATAGACAAAATAATAGCTAGAAAAGTCAAAATTTCACAAGAATGGCAAGTTTGATTTCTTTACCACTTGTCAATTAATCAAATTTCATGAACTTGTGTAATCCACTACAATCCTTGCAATCCTGCACTTTATCTCTAAACTACTGCTTTTGTTTTGTTCCATAGATCTTTTTACCCAACTAAGTTGTATTAATATTTGGTGGCATTTGGCAATATAACTTGGAAATAAGCTAAGCCAAATTTTTGCTATTTTGGTGGGACAGCATCCCTTCAAGAAATGGTTTAAATGTTAAATTGATTTTTTTTTCAGTTAGTGAAAACCTAGATCTAAAAATGAATGAACCAGGGGAAGATTTGGCACAATCTGAAAATAATGAAAGTCATGACATAAAGCACAGTGAAGGACACAAAGAAGAAATCAGATGCAGATACTGAAATGCACCACTCATTATTAATGGAAAGCAACAAAGACTCACCAACACGCGACAAGTGCAAGAGTTCATCTGTTATTCCTGAACCTCCATCATCTCCAAGCCTTGCTTCATTGCCAGACGAAGACGACGAGTTTACTCCTTCACTGGGATTAGAGAATGATGATTGGGTAGTTATAATGTATTTAACAAAATAAAGTAGGCAAAACCATGTGGGGTGACAACTCTAAGAAATGCTGTTTGAGCAACACTATGTGTACCTAAATGAAAGTTGTCCCGAAAATTTGGAATATCTTCCCAATTTTTTCCGAGACATTCTCGCAAAAATTTCAAACTGTTCCAAGTTTCCCAATTCCTGACAAAATCGCAGATTCCAGGAAGAGTTTTGTGTTTCTAATGAAACAGCCCCCCCCCCCCCCCCCCCCCCCCCACCCCCCCCCCCCCCCCCCCCCCCCCCCCCCCCCCCCCCCCCCCCCCCCCCCCCCCCCCCCCCCCCCCCCCCCCCCCCCCCCCCCCCCCCCCCCCCCCCCCCCCCCCCCCCCCCCCCCCCCCCCCCCCCCCCCCCCCCCCCCCCCCCCCCCCCCCCCCCCCCCCCGTGAAGCCAGTGGATGTATTATGATGTTATAAAACACAACAGGAATTTGAGAAGATGGGAGCACTTTCTACATTGTGTTTCATGACACAGGGCTGGGAGCAGCACCCTTGCTTTCTTTTCACACTCTCCTTGGCTTTTGTTTCCTTCTATCATGTTGCTCTCCACTATCTTGAACTTGCTTTAATTAAGCTTTTAATTTTCTGCTCTATTAGGACTGTAAAGATGATGATTCCAGAGATCCAAATATTATCCCAGAAAGGTAAATTTGGTTTGTACAAATATAAGTTTTATTAGTTTGTCTGGTATGATTGTGTGAGCGAGAGTAGTATTTAAATTTGAAGATAGATCTAATTTTGAGCTGTTCTTTAACCCTTTTGTGGCCACAGGCGACTACAGTCGCCTTACCCATAAGTGGCCAAAGTCGACTATAGTCACCATAAGCTATTTGGCAAATAAAATATTTGGCCATGGGGAGAACAGGGCCGTACATAGTGGCGGGGGGGGGGGGGGGGGGGAGTTGCCCCCGCCAGGAAAACTAAATGGGATAGTGTTTGATTTTGCTGGGCTATTTCTTGTAGCTATACTGGTCCGAAATCTCAAGAAAACCGAGTTTGCCCTCGCAGACAAAAAATCCCAGGTACGGCCCTGGAGAATAAAATTCAAAGAAACTTGGCTGTTAAAGGGTTAAGCAGTTTAAAAGATTTTGTAAAATTTGAAAGACATTTTAAACTGTTAAAAAAACCATGATTATGAAAGAATACTGGACAGACTTTTGTACTGCAGCTCTCTGAGGTTCAAACCATTAATTTACTGAAGTTGTTATCAGGGTTGTGACAGGTCATTGTAAATAAATAGATGAGCAGTTGGGATGGTTATAAGTAGCGGTTTGAGGCAGCTACTTTATCTGACTACAATTTTTCGTCAGGAAAATTTACCTTCTGTCTGGAAATATCAGGGAATTTTGAAAAATGACTCAAAATGATCTCTGTGGTAACCATGGTTATAATTATACAACTGTTGAGTCCCAGTGCTCGACCTTAGCGGTAGTCCACTAGTCCAGGACTAGTAAAAAATGGGTTTGGGCTAGTAAAATTTGAGCAGATGATGCCTGTTAATTGGCTAGTGAATTGATTTTCAGACCCCACTAGCCCAAGGACTAGTAAGCCAAAAAGTTAAGGTCGAGCACTGAGTCCATCAAATCTTTGTCTTTTGTTTTTAATTTCAGCCCTGTTATAAAAGTTGGGAAAGCTACAGATGCTAATGCCAATAAAGACACTCGATCAAGCGACAGTGATGAGGAGTTTCAACCGAGTCATTCATCTGTTAGAAGCAAAAGAATCAAGTCAAACTTGTTCTGAGTCAAGAAAAAACAGTTGTGGGAAAGTTGTGTTGTTAAATGAAACAACACCTCAGGAAAGTACTGCGCAGTTGCAGTGTCTCAAGGTTTGAATCTGGTGTGTGGGAGGAGGGAAGAGTTGAGTAAATTAACCCTTTTACTCCCAGAGTCAATTATGGAGACGTGTAGTGTAGTTCTCACTTATGAGTCTGTTGACAAAATCTTATGGTGTGACAGGGGCAGACCCAGGGGCACCCCCCCCCCCCCCTCCCACTGAGATGACCTGCATACTAGTCTGCGTTGTTCGCTTTTAAAATTTGTTTACGTCGCCCTTCAATTACGTCATTCCTTAGAGGTGCACCCTCTCCTAAGAAAAATCCTGGATCCGCCCCTGTGTGACCATTCAAATGAAACCTCTTCAGCAGTACTTTGGCATGGTACCATTTGTTTTTCAATATTTTACAAAATGAAATTTAGAAATTTTCTTGAATTTTGGCACTCTCGGGGTTTAAAGGGGTTAAATGATTTTGAATTTGAATAAATATTTTACTGTCCTAGGTAATTGCAAATTTCTGTGTTGCATTCTCAAGAGAAGTCAGTAATCAAATTGTATTGTGGCAGTAAAAGGCTGTGTAACACCTATCTATAAAACTAGCAGTAATCGGAGATTATGGAGACGCGTTTGAAGGAACTTCCGGCGGAAATGAGCCCCTGAAAAAAGCAACAGGGTCGGCCATTTGGAAGACCGGCTACCAAAAAATCTCAAATTTTACTGCACATAAACCACAGGACAACCAACACGAAATTAGGATTGCGTTCTTCGAACGTGATAATTATCAATAAAATATTTCATTGATTGGATTGTACAATATTGTTAGTGACAGGCGGGGTTTGAGAAGAGCAAGAAAGGAATGCAAAGAAAAAGATATGATATAAATGCCGAGAAAGAATGGGGCTTTATGTATGGCACAATATATATATTGTTCATAAACATACTAAAACAAAAATACATTATTTGTTTGTATATAATTTATCCTAGTATATAGACATGGATACTGGTTGCTTCCACAAAATGTTTTCTACAAACATTCCGAGTTTGTTATGTCGGTAATACTCTGTTGAACTTCTTGTTATTATAGTATAAAGTAAACAAAGGAAGCAATAAAAAGAGTGGGTAAAATGGCTTTGTTCTGCTGACCATTCATGGGTCACTGAGTTTATGAATTATTATGTGCTGCGAGTGAAATCCAAACCTATTATATTTTAACAAATGGTAACTGTAAGCCATACCTTTTTAGTTTAAACTGGCTTGGAAATCAATGTGATAGTGTGACTTTCTCTTATTGGGTACAATTTTGATTGTTTGGTTCTGTTGGCCGGCAAACTTGTCAGAATTCAAAATAACTGATATTTCTTGACATTTGATTGACATCCACCAAACACAATGTTTTTCTGCCTTGAATGAACTGCAGTAGATAGTGTGTAATCAGTTTGGTACTCTCTGATCTTTATTGATGATTATTATGTTAACTGCTATACTTAGTTCAAAATATGAGTTCTCCCTATTCACGGTGATACATTTACCATAGTTGAGGAATTGAAAGTTTGCTCCTTCAATCAACATAGTAACTGATTATTTTCGGTATTCTCACCACCTGTCTGCTTGACAATGTATTGATATTGTAAGGAGATATTAGATGTTTATCACTAGAATTTGGTGGTATATGAGGACAATATCCCCCAGTTGATGATTTTCTTTATTCTCACCACCTGTCTGCTTGACAATGTATTGATATTGTTAGGAGAAATTAGATGTTGATTGCCCCCAAAAATCTTAAATAGCCTAGTTTAACTGGGTAAATAGAATGCCAAGGTAATGACTTCGCAGAAAATAAATTTGTGAAACTTGACATTTGTTTAGATATTTGAAAAGGGCATGACGAAAAATGACAAAATATGCCTCAGTTCCAAAGGTTTGGAACTGAGGCAAAATTAGAAGGGTTTGTATAGTCATCAGAGCATTAAAAGTGCCAATAACACACACCCCAAATTGCACTAGGATGCTGATTTTTGACAAGCGGGCATTTTTCGTCAATCTAATCAAATCGGAAAAGACTATAGCGCGGGCGTAGAGGGAGGGTCGGACACCTTATTGAGACTTATATAACGGAGTAACCGGTTAGCTTTCAGTTGATGTTAGGGGTAGCAGTTTATATAGTTAAATTTAGGACTAAGCAACCCGAGAAGCTAGGTGGTACAGTGGTACGGTAGGCTATGTAAGCCTAAGCCTAGCTGAGGTCACAGGTTCAATTCTCAGTGGGGATTTTAGATTTTCTTTTTTATACTTCTGAATAATCCTATGTGTCGAAGCCAAGAACGTGTTAGAACATCATATAGAATAATCATGCGACATCACGTCTGCAATACACGTTCGACGTACTATATTTAAATGAAAGAAAAAATTCGTGTCCCGAGCAGGATTCGAACCCACGTCTCCCCGCACACTAGTCGGGCGTGATATCCACTACACCATCAGGTCACCACGCTGGATACGTGGCAACTTATTGATGTTAGTAGATAGGACGTGGCCAATCCATGGAACATTTTTCTTTCATAGTACGTTTCATAGCTTCTGAAAACCTCTCCAGGTTTAGTACATTTCTGAATAATCCTATGTGTCGAAGCCAAGAACGTGTTAGAACATCATATAGAACATCACGCCCGACTTGTGTGCGGGGAGACGTGGGTTCGAATCCTGCTCGGGACACGAATTTTTTCTTTCATTTAAATATAGTACGTCGAACGTGTATTGCAGACGTGATGTCGCATGATTATTCTATATGATGTTCTAACACGTTCTTGGCTTTGACACATAGGATTATTCAGAAATGTACTAAACCTGGAGAGGTTTTCAGAAGCTATGAAACGTACTATGAAAGAAAAATGTTCCATGGATTGGCCACGTCCTATCTACTAACATCAATAAGTTGCCACGTATCCAGCGTGGTGACCCGATGGTGTAGTGGATATCACGCCCGACTAGTGTGCGGGGAGACGTGGGTTCGAATCCTGCTTGGGACACGAATTTTTTCTTTCATTTAAATATAAATATAGTACGTCGAACGTGTATTGCAGACGTGATGTCGCATGATTATTCTATGACTTTTTTATACTTAAAAATATATTGAAAATAAAATTCTAAGTGTCGACATTACGTTATATAAGTCTCAAAAAGGTGTCCGACCCTCACTCTACGCCTGTGTTATAGCCAAACCCAATCAAATCCCATCATTTCACAAATTGAAGTTTTTGTGGCATTGCACTTTGGTATGTTATAAGCAATGGGCAACAATAAGAATTCAGATTATTTCAACTGATATTTATTATTTTCAACATAAAAACATAAATTAACAAAAGCTGCTACAGAAAAAATTCTGTGAAACAGCAAAATATTGGTACATTGAAGTTTGACATAAAACATTTAGTTACTTGGTAAGAATGACTTTATATTATTTGATAAAAAGTATTACTGACAAAAACACTGAGAATTTTTAAGATCATAAAGTTAGATTCACCTTGTAGCAGTAAATATGCTCACCATACTTCAAGAAACCTTACATTAACAGTCTTGTGTCATGACAAAGATTTATGCTTGACTAATGTTTAATTCTTTGCATCTTTATAGTTTAATTGGACCAACAAGGACCACTAACAACATTTCTGGAATGGTATAACCGTACAGTTCCGGAAGTAACGACTCCCAGAAAGTAGCCCCCCAGCTTGCACTATCTTTAATGATTTTAATGGTTTTTGTTCCTTGAAAATAATGATTCCCCAAATGTAGTGAGCCCCAAAGGCTGCTAATTCTGACAGTAACGAGGGTCGTTACTTTAATGGAACTTTACGGTAATATTAGTACAAATCACAGAATAATTAAGCTTTGCTGGTTAACACACAAAATCATAGAAATCTACAAGGTAGTCAGAATAACACAATATGGCACTGTATGTATGTGCTTTGTCACGATGTTTTTATTATTTTGCAAGTATACGAGTAGCAGTTATGATAAGTAGAATGAATATCTTACAAGGTATTTACAGTAAAAACACATTTTTCACCCATCAAAGATGAGCATGTTGTTAACTTGGGATGAAAATAAAAAATATCATTAGGAAGCAAGGGCAGCCATTTGTTTCAGCTCTTGTTTTACCTGTCAGAGCCCCAACAAATTACTGCTCTCGCAGGCTACATTTACACTCAAATCATTTGCTGATGATGTCTAAACTAGTTATTTTACTATTATATGAATGAACTTAAAATATCTTATTAGAAAATTATTTATAAAAAAAGAAATTTGAACCTAATTTGTCTTTAATTAGTAATTACTAATTTGCAGCCGCTTAACCAGGGAACAATCCATTTTATTTTATTTTTGTTTGTTGAAATGCCCGGAGTCTTCGATCAGATACTCCCAAAGTCATTGTATAAAACAGATTGGGATACTGGTATCTTTTTGCCATCTAAAAATGCAGTTTTGTTCGACTTTAAAGTGCCCATAACGATTTTTTTTTAAATTTTCTTATCTAAATCTACACGTCACGTAATGAACATCCGCGAAATTTTTTTTGATTTCAGCAAAACGTGAATTTTTTATGTTTTTTAAGTCTTCGAAATTTGCCGCCATTTTGGTCCACCATTCGCATTAGTCTCCTCTCGGTCTCTCTCGGTTAACAAAGGACCAGTGATGTAGATTAAGGAACACGTAACTTCAAACAAAGGAACTGTGACGTACATTAAGGAACATTTGAGCCTGTTGGCCTTCATAACAGCAGGACGGGTATACAGCAAAAAAATAGGATTTGGAAGATTTGAAATATTCATAAAAAATTCACGTTTTGCTGAAATCAAAAAATGTTTTCGTAGATGTTCATTACGTGAACTGTAGATTTAGATAAGAAAATAAAAAAAAAAAATCGTTATGGGCACTTTAACCCTCCAGCCACTGGAAGGCATTTTGCAGTCAAAAGAGAAAAACATCCATGTTATTGCTTTCAAAGTACAACTTTTTTGACGCAACTGCCCGTTTCCAATAAAAGATGTTAAAATACTTGTTAACCCTCAAACGTACAAGCAAACTTAATACCCCCACCATGGTACAGGGGTGGGTGGGTGGGGAGATTTGTGACCCCCATCTTGGGTTTTTGCTGTGTTTTAATATTTTGAAAGATTTTACTTTTAATAAATAGTCTGTGATGTGCTCTACAAGGAAAGGTAAATATTATGGGTATTTGTGTTGTCATTCAAAGTAACTCAAAATTCAAATAATTATTATTTTAGTGAAAAAGTGCGGAAATTGAAATGTTTTTATGCTAGAGTTGTAAAATATGTTATAATTAAACATTTTTTGGAGCATCTTATATCTTTTCAAAAAAGGTGAGAAACATGCACTGATTCACACCAAACTTTGTGCAATGGTGATCTCCCCCCCCCCCCCCCCCCCCCCCCCCCCCCCCTCCTTCCCTGTACGTCTGAGGGTTGATGTGTTTTTTCTAAAGTACCCTAGGGGATAAAAATAAATTGTTGTCAAAGCCACAATATAAGAACTGTAAGGGGTTCTTTTTAAAATTTCCCTAAAATGTCCCTGTCACATTAAAATTTTAAGGCCAATTTACACGGCACAACTTTCTTGTATGTGATTTTTTTTTGTAGAGTGTGCTGCTTGCATCAGGCGAAAATTATATGTGACATGCATTATATAACTTTGTATGTGGTTACAATTGTCGTAGGGTTTTAAAACATGTTTCAATTTCGTGTTGCATGCGACAGTTGTGAGCTAGTTGTAGGCTGATTTAGACAATGCGATTTGTGTCGTATGTATGGCATATTAAAGCAGGTTGCATGCGATAGTAGGCAAAAGTTGTGCCTTCTAAATTAGCCTTTAAATGGGTGTCCCCACACAAAGTTCTACCAACAGTTGAATTTTATGCAGTGTCTCATCTCAGAAAAATAGGTAATTAAAAGCCTTAATAACCCCTTCACTCTCACTCTCGTCAGTGGACGAAATCCTATGGTGTGACAATTCAAAATGAAACCTCTTTGGCAGTACTTTTGAATGGTACCATTTGTTTTTCAATATTTCACATGATTAAATTTGGGATTTTTGTTGAATTTTTATTTTTGGCACTCTTGGCAGTTGAAGGGTTAACAAAAATCCCAAATTTCATTTTGTAAAATACTGAAAAACAAATGGTACCATGCAAAAGTACTGCCAAAGAGGTTTCATTTAAATGGTCACACTGTTGGATTTTGTTGACAGACTCAAAAGTGAGAATTACACAACATGTCTCCATAAACAACTCAAGGTGAGAAAGGGTTAATTTCCAAACCAAGTGGCCCACAGGAATTGAACCTCTAACATTCAGGTTGAAAGTCCAATGTGCAAACTACTCGTCATTTTGATCACCATGCCTCCAAACACGAGAAAGTTTATCCAACAAGTCAAAAAGGTCATACATTTCTAGGATTACAGTCTACACTCTACACTCTTAAAGCAGGGGATACCTCTCTCAGATGGACATCTCTCTAAGCCAGACATCAGTGGTTGGTTGGGTTCAGCTAAATTTCACTTAATTGTCTGTAACTAAACTCGCCATAAAATAGGCGGACACCTCTATGGCGGGAAGCTAGAACTGGTCCTCAAGGGTGTCCGACTTGGAGAGAGTTCACAGACGCCCAGGTAAGGTGGACATCTCGCTATAGCTGGTCCCGAGGATGTCTGGCTTGGAGAGAATTCACTGTAACTCATATCTACTAAACACACAGCAGCAGAAAACTAAACTGTTGGTAAGGACATAATCAGCACTGTGTGATGTGTTCGGAGATAAATCTCTGGCTGCCAGCATACCTCAAGAGCACTGCTTGCACCCAAACAACACAAGGCTGTACCCAAGGAGTTGTTATAGACAAAGACAAAAGTAAGTTGCCTGGGGAACCCTGGCACTGCTATAGCACAGCCCTGCAACACATCGAAAATTTCAAAATGTTCCTAATATTAGTAACAACTGATTTTTTAATGTCATGAACTATCGTCCTGATTGTTAACACCATTACTTGTATGTTCTGTCCCAAGCAATGGACCAGGATCTGTGTTGTCTTCTGAATTAGGTCCAGGGGAATTCCTTTCAGGTGTCACTGACGGTGAATTCTCCGGTTTTAAAAGTTTATAATCTGTTATTATGACGGTAATATTTCCTACTGTGACTGCCATGTGCTGTGCACTGCTTCTGTCCACGTTTTTTAGTTTTGGCCTGCAAACAAAGGGAACAAACCTGAATTAATTAAGTCCCACTGAAAACTGACATTCTCCCTACTGGTTACCTTAATTTCATATAGTACTATTTGGAAGAAGTTGTTTAAAATCAATATCAAGGCAGTTCACCTTTGCTGACCATTTAACTAATTATTGCAGTCTGGCATGCTTAATTTCAATATCATTGGTATTACAGGGAGAAATTTAATGTTGAACAGTGTTTATGCGCTATCGATAAGAAATGATCATCAAACAAACAACATCCCAACTTTCAGGAAGCAGACCAGTTGGCAGTTAACAAGCTTAAGGGAAAATTAAATCACAAATTGAGTAAGATTTGAGAACTTCATTACATTCAACTGTAGACTATAAACATTTCAAAGAGGCAACCTTGTTTAGTAAAAATTTTAAAATTCTGAAAAATAATGCCTGCACCAGTTACTTTCTCATTACAAATATTTTTTTTTCTAGTATTGAGTACGGTATTTTAAGTCAAAACATATGTAACTATGTGGTTTTATTTTGCCTTGTTCAATAAGTATCTTGGAATAGAGTGTTCACATATTTTTTAAGCCTGGTTTTAATATGTTGGGAAAATCCCAGATGATCGGGGATTTTGCTGTTTGCGATCGTTCCAGGTTTTTTCAGATATGTCGGAAAAATTGCCAATCATCGCAGAAATCTGGGACATGTTGGGAAAATAGAATCGCTCCTGGTTTTCCCAATCTGTCCCGACCATCCCAGATTGGGGATGTCTATGATTGAGTGTTTTCATAAGTCGGCCAAATCTGGGACTGTCAGGAAACAGCCAAATCCAAATCATCTGGGATTTTCCCGACAAATGAAAACCAGGCTTTAATTAGCAGTTTGAAAGTACAGCCCCCTGAAAGTTAAGCTGCTACCCGAAAGTTGCAGCCCTTTAATTTTTAGAGTTGCTCTAGATTTCTAAAAGTAATGCAGTGCTATTTTTAGAAATCTATGGGAAAAAAATGTATCCTTACCTTAACTTTTTGAAAGGTTTCTTTGTCATCACCTTCTTTAATGGTGGTGGTGATGTAACAAACTGCTGCGCCACTTGTTGTGCGACTAACTGAGAATTAAGTTTTGGTTTCCTGTAAATTCACAGTAAACAATGCAAGACTGTTAAAGGCAGTATGAAAAGATAAAACCTTTCAAGTTTTTCCAATCCACTCAAATGTTTATACTGGGTTATTTTAACATAAAGTTGTATATCACTGTATTACATGGATGAAAATTAGCACTTAGCCACTCACCCAAGTGGGTGTCAAATCTTCTTTGGCTAGTACAAATTGTACATTTTGGAGCAGTGCACTTCTCAAAGTCACTTGGCAATGGCGAGTGCTGTTGAAATTAAGTTTCCAACACTATTGCATTTACAGTGTGATTTTGACACGATAATATTATTGTGACACAACCAATCAGGCCAGAGATCAAACCACAAGTCACCTGGATATTTTATCACTTACATAATGTTTTTTTTATATTTCATGAAATAACAGCCTCAAACTGAATGGGCCACCCTGCTTAAAAAAGGTTACTACTTCATGTTAAGTACTACCAGGAAAATCATTGTGTGGTTCGAGAACATATCCATATCTCCCCCTTGGAAGGTTATTAGAAAATCCTGTGGAGAAGGGGAGTCTCAAAAGCCAATGAAAGTTTTTAAGGGGGCACTGTCACAAGGGTGCATGCGCCAATTTCTCAAATCAAAACTTGAAAAGTTCAGCCTGAATTTTTCAAGTTGAAGTGTCAATTTCAAAATTGCGTGGACTAGTGGTGGCGGTCATGGTGGATAACAAACTCGGGACGGAAAAAGATATTTGAAAAATATCGGGACAGAAAAGGATATTTAAAGAGAGCCTGGTCCACGCATGCGAATCCGTGACAGTGTCCCATAAAGGAGTGTATGAAGCTACAATGAAACCTGTATTAAGCGGACTCTATATTAAGCAGACACCCTCTATTAAGCAGACACCAGCTGCTTGGGTCCCTAAATTTTGTTCTCATGTTTACTATTAAATGAATCTGTATACAGCAGACTCCTCTATTTTAAAAGCGGACATTAGCGAGGGTCCTGAGGGTGTCTGCTATAATACATGTTTCACTGTAAATTGGAATTTCCAGAGGGGTGGCTGACCCAAACCAAAAAACCTTTCATGGGAGGGGTATGGACATTTTCTGGAACATTAACACATTTTTACAGCTTGCAGTTTATTTAGAACTTTATATTACATCTGTTACATGGTTTTCTTTCAGGGTTCAAGACTCACTAAATACATACACCATTTTTGATGGTTTGACAGATAATATGTGCGGATATTTCACTCGTATTATCTGTCAAACCATCAAATAAGGGATTTATTATTCGACTGCTTAATTTTCTAATTAACTTCTCAATAAAGTCGTCATTTTTGCCCAGTGTTTTACTATCGTCCTGAGTGTGCGCCCTTACATGTATAATTAACTTTGCTCTGTTCCTACTCTGTCAAACCGGTATGCTTCAGTGCAATACGCTTGCATATTTTGCGCGTTCTCTTGCCCTAATACAGTTAAATGACGTCAAATAATAAACAAGGTTAATCTCAAGGCCTGTTAATCCCTCCTGGTGCATTAATAAACATTATTAAGGTTCAATTTTACAATATAAAATACAACACAACGTACATTTTGGTTATTTTTAAAAAATGCAAGTTTATTGATGAGAATTTTAATTTTTGAATATGTTGACTCAGGCCTTTGCATCCTTAAATGTTGGGATTGATAAATTAACATTTCAAGTTGGTACAAGTGACTTTTTTACGCACTTGTTTTCACAACGATAATTATTATCCTTATGGAAAATGGGTAAATCATTTCTTTCGAACAACATAATTAAATTCCTACCCTATTTCTTTGTTACGCTGTTTATGCAAGTAAAATATTTTTGTTATGTTGAGATACATAGTCTGGGCCAGACAGTCTGATCCGAGGGGGAGGGGGGAGGGAAAATTGTACACTGTACATGCTTTACAGCTGTAAACATATGAAATGATCTCGAGTATACATCATGCATCAGGAAATGACTTAGTCGTAGAAATATACACATTTGTCAACAACAGCCTTTGATTTTTACCACAAACATCCCAAGATTCACCCACGAGCATGTGTTTTGAATTTATTAGATGGGAGATCGTGAAGCGCAGACCGGCGTGTTCAATGCACATGGTTTATAAACTGTCATATAGAACTCAGATCAAATTGCTTCGCCTTTATTCTACCTCAATAAAAGTATTAAACCATTTGACGATGATAACTTTATGATCCACGGTGGACATTTATCGATACGTTAAACTAGACGTGAAATGCAAGGCTTTGAGAAGCATTTTTCCGTTTTCAAAGACGCTATAATTACAAAGCGCAAACAAATAGAAGCAGTGCCACGCGTACCTTGTAGAAGTTCCCTTTCTTACATCACACATCGCGCATTTAAAAGCTTCAGCACCGTTTCTGTAGGTGCAAACACTGCAGTCCCAGTAATTTTCATCCATGCTTGGTCGTAACACTTTACGTATCCTGTGAAAACGCAAAATAATGGCTCAAGACTTGAAAAATCTCAAGTATCTTTGGAGAATCGATTCGCAAAATTCGAACCACTTCATATTCGTTAAGGGATCGATTTTGCGATCGAATATTTAAAAGGTAGATTTCCATTTTCTATTGTATTCCATCTCTTACAAAGTAAAGTGTTTACAATTAACCTAAGATAGTAAGAGAGACAGTGTTTTGACGATGTAGAAACCTTGAACATAAAGCTAAATTCAATTTGTTACATCTGCAAACGCAAAGTCTGTTTACCATGAAAATTCGCCTCAGATAGACAACCAAAAGCTTGCTTACTTCACAGGGCTTTTCTTATCCACCTTTTCTTCCATAATCCGTGAAAAAGACGCTCATGAATTGAGAAAATATTCTCAATTTTAGCCTGCAAATTTGCGTCTTTCCTCGTCCTGTATGTTCGCGTTTTGTATACAGGCACGGCTGATGAAAAACAGCCAATCACGGCACAGAATCACCGGCGGAACCTGAAGAACAATCACTTACCTAATATGGTTGTCAAGAGCGTGACTTCCGTTATGTCTGGAAACCAAAACGTTGTTGGTAACCCCGTTTTAGAAAGAATTTGCACTCAAAATGATACTTCGTTCTAGAAAAAGGTCAATTTTTAATACCCCGTTCTAGAAAAATGGCTGCTGATAATGTGAAGCTTTCGTGCGTTCGAAATATTATACTCCGTTCTAGGAAATGTCTTTGGGCCAGTTTACATGGAGGGAGGGTGACCCGGGTAGCAGGGTCACCCTCCTAGCCGGGCTACCCTGGGAAGGCCAACTTTTCATACATTTCTTTACAAAGCACACTGAAGTGTTTACATGATAGACAGGGTCACCCGCCTACCCGGGTCACCCTGTCTGCTTGCCAGGGTAACCCTCCTAGGTGGGCTATCTTTTCTGCATGAAACGGTCACCCCAGGGTCACCCTCCTAGGCGGGCTATTTCTTTTGACTTGAAATTACCCGTGAAAACAAGCAATAAAAACAGCAAACTCGCCGCTATAGCCTTTCTTCTTGCTGCCATGTTTGTTAATATGTCGTGCTTAATAAAGCGTGCCGTTGCAATAAAAAAAGTCCGCCAAAACATGAGCCCGCCAAAACAATTTAAGAGCCCGCCAAAAAAAGATAGCTCACCTATATGATAGCCCGCCCTTATAGCCCGCCCATGTAAAGGCGGGCTATGTGTTAGCCCGGCTAGCTGGGAGGGTGACCCTGGTACCCGGGTCACCCTCCCTCCATGTAAACAGGCCCTAAAATGGATACCCCGTTCTAGATCAGGAGTGCCAAAATCACGACCCCGTTAGGCGGCAGATACCCGTATAGGTATTTTGGGGGAGTACCCCCTCCCCCACCGGGTTGGTAGTCTTGTACAAAAACTGAACTGTGTTCATGACCCGGGTTCATGATCAAACTCTTGAACAACTTTATTGTATAAAACAGCATCTACAGACTTAGAAGCTTCAAAGATTTCTGCTTTTGGATCATCGGGATATTTTCTGTCCATTCCCCGTTCTCCTTTTCCATTTCTAGCACCCCATTGTTCCTGACTCCATTCCCGTCCCCAGAGCTCCAAGGTTTTTTTAAATTGCGTCTTCGTTTTTACCGCTGACCAAACGAAACGAGGGCTCTGGGGACGAGAATGTCCTGACTCTTGACACTGTTGGTGAGCCTGGTTTCCCTTTGCAGCTATCGACACAGTTGCGAGAAACTACTGGGAACAATTAGCTTAATTCTTGTCCAAAGCGGAAAATCATGAACCATCTAGTCTAGAGATATCTAATCACAACAATCCCACCACTGCCTCACATACAGAGTGAAGGAACGCATCCAATCGCTACCAATATGGACACGGCAAACGGGAAGAGAAAATATCCCAACGATCCAGCAAGGGAAATCTTTGAAGCTGCTTGGTCTGGAGATGCTGTTTTAGTTAGTGAAGTTCTTCAAGAGTTGAACAGTAGTAAAAGAGCTTCCGCGTTAGAAACAAAGATGGATATGAATGCTTCCTTATGTTATTGTGTAACAAAATATGAGAAATTCAAAGTAACTCCGCTTCTACTTGCTGTAAAAAATGAAAATGTTGATTGTGTGAAAGTACTTTTGTATTACAAGGCAGACATCGAGGGTCGAGGAGATGATGATGATAAATGGGGTGATATTGATTTACTCCGCATGTATGAATACGGAGGTTGTACACCTTTGTTTGTTGCTGCTACTTATGGACATCTTGATGTTTTGAGTTGTTTGGTTGAAAATGGAGCTGATGTTAATGCAACTACAAATAACAAGTGCACACCTCTGATGATAGCAAGCAAATATAATCACGTAAATGTAGTAACCTTCCTTATTGAACACGGAGCCAACATGGATCTCAAACATAGAACTGGTAAAACAGCTCTTTACTATGCTGTTTATCACAACAATGACTGTTTTGATGTTTTGTCTTGTTTGATTAAAAATGGAGCTGATGTTAATGCACATGATTATGAGAACTGCACATCTCTGATGATAGCAAGCAGAAAGGGTCTTGTGAATATAGTAACCTTCCTTATTGAACAGGGAGCTAACGTGGATCTCCAAGATAAGGACGGTAATACAGCTCTTTACTATGCTGTTGACAACTGTGACATTTTGAGTTGTTTGATTAGAAATGGAGCTGATGTTAATGCACGTACAAATGACAGCTGCACCCCTCTGATCATAGCAAGCAAAAAGGGTCTTGTGAATGTAGTAACCTTCCTTATTGAACATAAAGCTAATGTGGATCTTCAAGACAAGAAGGGTAAAACAGCCATTCACTATGCTGTTGATTCATGTGACATTTTGAGTTGTTTGATTAGAAATGGAGCTGATGTAAATACACGTATTGGTGAGGAACTCTGCACCCTCCTGATGATAGCAAGCCGAAATCATAATGTTGACCTAGTTACCTTCCTTATTGATCATGGCGCTAACATAGATCTTCAAGACAAGAAGGGTAAAACAGCTATTCACTATGCTGTTGATTCATGTGACATTTTGAGTTGTTTGATTAGAAATGGAGCTGATGTAAATACACGTATCGGTGAGGAACTCTGCACCCTCCTGATGATAGCAAGCCGAAATCATAATGTTGACCTAGTTACCTTCCTTATTGATCATGGCGCTAACATAGATCTTCAAGACATAAAGGGTAAAACAGCTATTCACCATGCTGTTCACTCATGTGACATTTTAAGTTGTTTGATTAGAAATGGAGATGATGTTAATGCACGTACAAATGACAACTGCACCCCCCTGATGATGGCAAGCAAAAAGGGTCTTGTGAATGTAGTAACCTTCCTTATTGAACATAAAGCTAATGTGGATCTTCATGACAAAAATGGTGAAACAGCTCTTCACCATGCTGTTCACTCATGTGACGTTTTAAGTTGTTTGATTAGAAATGGAGCTGATGTTAATGCATGTACAAGTAATAACTGCACTCCTCTAATGAAAGCAAGCTTGAAAGGTCACATGAATGCAGTATCTTTGCTTGTTGAATGTGGAGCCAACATGGATCAGCAAGACAAAAATGGTGATACAGCTCTTCACTGTGCTGTTCGTGTTAATGCATCTAAGGTTGCTCACAAACTTTTATCTCTTGGAGCATCCCAGCTGTATAACAACAAACGATTAACACCTCTTCTTGCAGCCAGCAATAAGTGCGCAATTTTAGTGGTGGAGGATTTGATCACCAGACCAGAATGTACAAAAGAACAAAGGGTTGATGCCTTAGAGCTTCTTGGTGCATCTCTTTCTGCTGAGAACAGTAAATGTTATCATCGTCCTTTTCAGCATGTTAAGAAAGGATTTGAGTACATGAAGCGTGGCATGAAAGAAAGGTTTGCTGACACTTCTCATCCCTTGTTAAAACAATTGATGGAACCTGTGGAAGCTTATCAGAACAGAAAAGAGAGTCAAACTCTTGAGGAACTTGCTCGGATAGAACATGACAGGTTTGCCATCAACATGGAAAGTCTTATCGTCAGAGAGAGAATCCTTGGAACAAACAATGTAGAACTGCTTGGTCCTATTCGAATGGTTGCCTTTTTCTATGGTACTGTATGCACAGAATTGCATAGACATGCAATGAAGATAGCCCAAAGCTGCAATCAACCATGCATCTGTGATTTATTTAAATTAACTCAGTTTTTATATGACAATGTTTGGAGTTCAGATCCCCCAAGACAAAATGACATACTTGAATTACTTGAACAAACAGTTCTTGAGTATGAGAAACAACAAAAATCAAGAAGAGGACTTGAACCTGAGTCACTACTACAACTTGAACAGTACAGGCAGCTGTTCGATTCTGCAATGAAACTTGTACAAATTATTGCCAAGTTTAAACTTTGTGAAGATGGCAAATACTCATGTTTATCAGTGCTGCTGAAAAGACTGTGTTGCCTAAATCTTCAAGATGAATTAACTGGAGATATGTTGTTGCACAGGGCTGTTAAACAGTGCAGGATTGATACAGTGAAGCTTCTTTTGAATGAAGGATTCAATGTTAATGCAATCAATGACAATGGGGATACTCCACTTCACATAGTTGTCAATATTGAACCCAATCATTATAATATTCATCATTTGACTGACATTTTGGAAGTTTTGTTAGATGGAGGTGCTCATCATGACTTTGTCAACAATGATGGTAAAACAGCCATGGACATGGCTGCAACTGATGAGGCTCGCATGATTCTTTCTGAGAAAAGAAAACTGGAGTTAAAGTGTATCAGTGCCAGGGCTGTAAAAAAGTTTGGACTTTCTTATTTGGGTGTTGTTCCCAGAATACTGGAAAAATACATTAGCATGCATTAGTAGTAAAAGGCATATATAAGCAACATGAGAAGTACGAAAGGGCAAACTGTTAGACATCTGAGGGGGAGGGGGGTTGGGGATCTTGTATGTGCTTGATATCTTTTCCTTTAATCCCAAACCAAAAACCTTATGTGGGGGGTATTGATATTTTGTGGAACAACACATGACTTAGCCTGCGAATACAGTCACATCTCATCGCTACTGGCTGCTAGGGACCTTCTCTTGCAAACACCTTTAGCAGCCGGGAGCATCAAGAGATGGCTGTATTCACAGGCTACTCGTGTATCACCTGCCAACTACCCCGGATAGGCCCCGGATACAGACTCTATCACTGGTTAACAATACAGCAAACCTGAAAACAGCAAATCTTCCGGATACCGGTGAAGTTGAGATATTGGGCCAAAGTATTACGAATTTTGTTCATTTCTTTAACAAAAAAAAGAAATTGTTTTGAAATAAATCAATTCTGTTTTTTCCCTGTGTTTCCTAACATCTAAGACTGTTAATCAAAGGTTCCTATGAGCCAACTTGCGAGTATAAAATATTCGGACCTTCACCTCTCCTAGGCGTTTTGCTCCATGGAACGTCCCCCACCCACCCCTTGCTTCTAACTCACCATCCCCACTCCCTCCAACGCTGTCGCTATGGGTAAGGCAGGTGACCATTACATATTGCAGGCTCAATGTTAACAGCCGAGCAATCGGGTGAATTTTGTCCCATTGCTATCACTTGTTTAACGCTTCGCGTTTTCACATGTAAAAAAGGTTGTATCCCTCATTATGCATGAAACTGCAAAACGGTCTGTATTTTTCGCGAGTCAACTGGAAAGAGCAGTGGAAAAGAACTGGAGCGTGTATAAATACAGAGAGTAAGACTGGAGAGATGGTTTTTCCCTGGGCGTGTTAGGCATGTGTGCAAGGATCAGCACTTCACACCCTCTTCCCGCGAGCATTGGTGCTTTGAACCCCCCTCGATACATGTATCAAAGACCATAATGCAGGGCTGTCATTGAGGACCATCACCCATAGCATCTGTTATGGGTGAGTACACTTGATGGGATCTTGTTGTTACGGGTGATCTTGCCTGTTATATGTTAAATTTACTAACAAAGCAACAAGCTTGTTACGGGTGTTAAGATCAGAGCAATGCCTGTCTCAATCTGAATGACAGCCCTGCATAGCTTTTCCCACCCTGGATACCCCAACTACAAATCCTCAGGCAGAAGGGGGGGGGGGCTGATCATAAAAGAATAAATCTCAAGATTTCAGATCTCCAAAGGTTCCGCTATTCTCGCATTATTAACTTCTGATACAGAAATTTACTACTAAGTAATAATTCTTCTTGAGGCGGGGTCCACATGAACGCCATTTTCCCGCCACTTGACATAGCTTTAATGGAAATATCTCGTTCACATTTCAAGCAATCCAAAAACTATCTGCTCATCTCATGAGTCTATGTTATGGGGTGTTTTGTAAATTTTTTGGGTATGTTTGCGTGGAAATAGTTTTTCTCAAAGGATTTGTAAAATTAAGAGAAATAAGAAATATTGAATATTTAGTGAAGTTTTGAAATAAATATTAGAATTTGTAGTTAATAATTAATATACGGACACCAAGTTAGTCCACTAGCAACCTGGGGTGCTCTTGCGTGGGTATCAACTGTCTGTTGGTGTTCCAAAAATCATTTTCTTTCTTCTATCCTTTCTTTAAAACTTTTAAAATTTCATTCGAATTCACGTGTACCTCCGCCTTAAAGGGGGACAAATTACTCCAAAACGACCCCGAAACTGGCAGAATTTTTTCACAACCCCCACTAATTTCATTCAAACGTGACAAAAACATAGGCAACTTTCTAGTTACGAGCGCACTGAACCGGGAACTTTTAAATGCACACGCACACGATGTAACACTTGTCCTTTCATTCACAACGCGGACAAAATAACAGGACCCAAACGATCTATTAAAATCACTGATCGTTTTACATGCACCTCCGTAAATGTTATCTACTGCATAACATGTACTTTTTGCAAAAAGATATACATTGGCGAAATAGGGAGGAGACTGGGTGACCGTTTTCGTGAACATCTCCGAGACGTTGAAAAAAATGACAAAGACGCATCCAAACCAGTCGCGCGCCATTTTAATCTTTCTAACCATTCTAAACAACACATGACAATCTGCGGCCTTTTCCTACACCAGGGAAACACAGAAAGCCGTAAAAACCTAGAACAAAAAATCATCTTTCAAATTAGGCTCGATTTCCGCCGCTTTCTCGCGTCCGGTCTCTGAGCACGGAATCAACGAACGCTTTTCATTCAACTATAAATTTACATTTGTTTTTCACGTCACCAAATTTCCACCAATAGCGTAGCTCCACCGCTTACAAAATAAAACCACACACTACCCATAATTCCTTGATTCGCTCCGACGAAGGGCTAGCGCTCGAAACGTCAGCTATTTGAATCTTTTTACGGTGGTCAATTTACCTTATCGACTCAGTCGATAAAACTAAATTCTCGTGGCCCAATCCAATAACGCCTGTCATACAGGCTAGTCCCTAGCAGCTCCCAGAGCCCCCTGGTCCTCGTACTCAGGCTCCAGCGGTTAAGAGGGCCAAGCGGCTCTGGGGACGAGAATGGAGAAATGGTACAAAGAGGAAAATCACTTTTCACATGAACTGATCTTACAGTTTGTAAGAAATCTAGAATCAGACGAACAGATATCTAATCACAACAACCCCACCACTGCGTCACAAACAGAGTGAGAAAACGCATAAAACCGCTACCGATATGGACACAGCAAACGGGAAGAGAAATATCCCGATGATCCAGCAAGAGAAGTATTTGAAGCTGCTAAGTCTGGAGATGCTGTTTTACTTAATGAAGTTCTTCAAGAGTTGAACAGTAGTGAAAGAGCTTCCGCGTTAGAAACAGAGATGGAGGATGCTTCCTTATGTTATTGTGTAACAGAAGAAGAGAAATTCATAGTAACTCCGCTTATACTTGCTGTAAAAAATGGAAATGTTGATTGTGTTAAAATACTTTTGAATTATGAGGCAGACATTGAGTGTCGAGGAGTTGATAAAGATGAACACGATGGTATTGTTGGCGACCGCAAGTATTCATACGGAGGATGTACTCCTTTGTTTGTTGCTGCTACTTATGGACATCTTGATGTCTTGAGTTGTTTGGTTGCAAATGGAGCTGATGTTAATGCATGTACAAATGACAACTGCACCCCTCTGATGATAGCAAGCACATATGGTCATGTGAATGCAGTTACCTTCCTCATCGAACACGGAGCCAACATGGATCACATACATAAAACTGGTCAAAGAGCTCTTCATTATGCTGTTTGTCACAACAATGACTGTCTTGATGTTTTGGGTTGTTTGATTAAAAATGGAGCTGATGTTAATGCACATGATTATGACAACAACACCCCTCTGATGATAGCAAGCCAAAATCATAATGTCAACCTTGTCACCTTTCTTATTGAACATGGAGCTAACATAGATCTTCAAGACAAAAAGGGTAAAACAGCTCTTCACTATGCTGTTGATTCATGTGACAATTTGAGTTGTTTGATTAGAAATGGAGCTGATGTAAATACACGTACAAATGACAACTGTACCCCTCTAATGACAGCAAGCGAAAAGGGTCTTGTGAATGTAGTAATCTTCCTTATTGAACATGGAGCTAACATGCATCTTCAAGACAAGGAGGGTAAAACAGCTCTTCACTATGCTGTTGATTCATGTGACATTTTGAGTTGTTTGATTAGAAATGGAGCTGATGTTAATACATGTACAAATGACAACTGTACCCCTCTAATGATAGCAAGCGAAAAGGGTCTTGTGAATGAAGTAATCTTCCTTATTGAACATGGAGCTAGCATGGATCTTCGAGACAAGGAGGGTAAAACAGCTCTTCACTATGCTGTTCACTCATGTGACGTTTTAAGATGTTTGATTAGAAATGGAGCTGATGTTGATGCACGTACAAATGACAATTGCACCCCTCTCATGATGGCAAGCAAAAGGGGTCTTGTGAATGAAGCAACCTTTCTTATTGAAAATGGAGCCAAGATGGATCTTCAAGACAAAAATGGTGAAACAGCTGTTGACTCAATAATACACACTGCACATGTATGTGACATTTTGAGTTGTTTGATTAGAAATGGAGCTGATGTTAATGCATGTACAAATAGCAACAGTACTCCTCTTATGAAAGCAAGCTTAAGAGGTCACACAAATAAAGTAGCCTTACTTGTTAAATATGGAGCTAACATAGATCAGCAAGACAAAAATGGTAATACAGCTCTTCACTATGCTGTTTGTACTTGTTTTGGTTGGGTTTGGTTATCTGAGGTTGCTTACAAACTTTTATCTCTTGGAGCATCTGAAATGTATAACAACAGTGGATTAACACCTCTTCTTTTAGCCAGCAATAAATGCCTGATTCCAGTGGTGGAGAATTTGATCACCAGACCAGAATGTACAAAGGAACAAAAAATTGATGCCTTAGAACTTCTTGGTGCATCTCTTGCTACCTCTAAGTTTGGTTGTTTTGAGGCTATTAGGCAAGGATTTGAGTACATGAAGCGTGGCATGAAAGAAAGGTTTGCTGACCTTTCACATCCCTTATTAAAACAATCGATGGTACCCATTGAAGCTTATCAGAATAGAAAAGAGAGTCAAACTCTTGAGGAACTTGCTCAGATAGAAGGTTCTGTATTCGATATTGCCATCATCATGGAGGGCCTTATCATTAGAGAGAGAATCCTTGGAACCAACAATGTAGAACTGCTTGGTCCTATTCGAATGGTTGCTTCTGACAATGGTACTGTATGCACAGAATTGTATAGACATGCAATGAAGATAGCCCAAAGCTGCAATCAACCATGCATCTGTGATTTATGTTTATTAACTCATTTTTTATATGACAATGTCTGGAGCTCTGATCCCCCAAGACAAAACGACATACTTGAATTACTTGAACAAACAGTTCTTGAGTATGAGAAACAACAAAAATCAAGAACAGGACTTGAATGTAAGTCAGTGCTACTACCATTTGGACCGTACACGGAGCAGCTGTTTGAATCTGCAATGAAACTTGTGCAAACTATTGCCAAGTATAACCTTTGTGAAGAGGGCAAATTCTCATGTTTTTCAGTGTTGCTGAAAAGACTGTGTTGCCTAAATCCGCAAGATGTGTTTGGTGGATATACCTTGTTACACAGGGCTGTTCAACAGTACATTACTTGCCTAAATCCTCAAGAAGATGAATTTGAAGATGTGGTGTTGCCCAACATTGTTGAGCAGTACATGAATGTTGCATTCCTATGCCTTGATACAGTGAAGCTTCTTTTGAATGAAGGATTCAATGTTAATGTCGTCAACAACAATGGAGATACTCCACTTCACATAGCAGTCACTTTTGTACCCAGCAACGAAAGGATCCATTTTTTGACTGACATGTTGGAGGTTTTGTTAGATGGAGGTGCCCATCATGATTTTGTCAACAATGATGGTAAAACAGCCATGGACATGGCTGCAACTGATGAGGCTCGCAGGATTCTTTCTGAGAAAAGAAAACTGGAGTTAAAGTGTATCAGTGCCAGGGCTGTAAAAAAGTTTGGACTTCCTTATTTGGGTGAGGTGCCCAGAATACTGGAAAAATACATTAGCATGCATTAAAGTAAATTAGCATGCATTAGTAGTAAAAGGCATAAGCAACATATGAAGTACTAAAGGGCAAACCATTAGATATCTGAGGGTGAGGGGTTTGGGTGATCTTGTCTGTGCTTGATATCTTTTACTTTAATCCCAAAGGGGTGGAGGCATTCAAACCAAAAACTTTATGTGGGGGTATTAACATTTTCTGAAACAACACATGACTACTGGCTGCTAGGGACCTTCTCTTGCAAACACCCTTAGCAGCCGTGAACAATAAGACTATAAACTAATTTCGATTTTGAGACAGCAATACTGCATTATATTGATGGCTAGTTATGTTGGGAGAAAATATATTCTGTATTGGGCAGGGTTGCGAAGCGACGCTGCCCAATACGGAGAGTATATTTTCTTCCAATGCCATCAATATAATAGTATTGCTGTCTCAAAATCAAAATTAGTTTTGTATCACGATTCCACTGTTTTTTGGGCAAAAAGAAAGCAAAACTGAAGGTAACTTGTGCTGATCAAAACTGAAATTCTTACTAGTCACGAGCTGACATACACGACGTTTTGTACGCGTTATCATATTTTTCTTTAGCAAAAAAGTTTCAAAAATGCAGACTTTTCACGCTTTAAATTGCCCATTGAAATAGAACAAATTTGTGAGAACATCTTTTTGAAGTTTTTCAAAGTTACAAATGTTGAAAGAATGAGTAAATAACGCAAACTTGCCGAGGTTTTAGCCCAAAACTTTTTTCAAATAATAGCGTGATAGCGCGTGTACAGCATAGCTCAATGTAAACAAGCCAATCAAACGAACAAAAGCACTTTTTAAACTCATCTTATTGTTAGCTTTTGATAGAAAGGGTCGTTGCATTGAATGCAGCGTTGTTTATCTGCCAAACGTGACAAAGTAATCAACATTTTTGCCCCTCATTTGAAGATAGTTTTAAATTTTGGTTTTCTATGCAAGGAAGCCATTAAATTTCTAGGGAAATTTTCAACCAATCACAGGCTGGTTTTTGAGATGACAATACGACTATATATTGATGTCTCAAAAGCAGACAAAAGTTTCTGAGAATCGTGATACTTGGCTGTATTTGAAGGCTACTGGTGTCTGTCCTGTCAACTCTCCCAGATACTGACTCTATCCCTGACTTGTTACACAAACAACACAGCAAATCTTTCGGGTACAGGTGAAGTTGAGATATTGGGCCAAAGTATTACAAATTTTGTCCATTTCTTTAACCAAAAAACATTTGTTTCGAAATTAATCAATTCTCTTTTTCCCTGCATTTCCTAGCATCTTAGACCGTTACAGAGAAACTTCATCAAAGGTTCCCAGGGCTGAATATAACAGTTGGTCATCGGACAATGGCCGACTAAATTTGGCCAATGTCCGACGAAATCATAACCGTGGTCGGACATTAAAATGTCCAGAAAACTTGAAAATGGCTGACCATGTTTAAAATTGCCCTACAATGCATTGCAACCCTTGAATACGTCATGTATGCTCGCTTGTAATGCATGGTAAATAATGTGATGTGGGACCAAATTTTTGTTGTCCAACCAAAATGGTGCCCAAGTCGGACATATGTCCTTTCAAGAAAAAATTATTATTTGCAGCCCTGGTTGCAGACCCTTCACATCCCTTGTTTAAACAATCAATGGAACCTGTTGAAGCTTATCAGAACAGAAAAGAGTGTCAAACTCTTGAGGAACTTGCTCAGATAGAACATGACAGGAATGCCATTATCATGGAAGGTCTGACCATTAGAGAGAGAATCCTTGGAACAAACAACACAGAACTACTTGGTCCAATTCAAAGGGTTGCTCAATACTATTATAATGATGGTATTTTCATATGCGTAGGATTGTATAGACATGCAATGAAGATAGCCCAGCACTGCAGTCGATCTGCCTTCTCAGATTTAAATAAATTAACTTCTTTATTATCATACAAAGGGACATGGAGTGGTCTTTTTCCAAAAGAAGAGGTCTTTCTTGAATTGCTTGAACAAACAATATTTGAGTATGAGAAACAACAAAAGATGAGAAGACTTAATGGATTTGAATTTGAGCTGCTGTTTGATTCTACAATGGAGCTTGTGCTAACTATCGCCAAATTGAAATATTGTGAAGAGGGCAAATCCTCATGTGTATTAGTGCTGCTGAAAAAATTGTGTTACCTAAATCCTCGAGATGAATTAGGAGATACTTTGTTACACAAGGCTCTTGAACTGCGCTGGACAGATGCATTCCTATGCCTTGATACGGTAAAGCTTCTTTTGAATGCAGGACTCATTGTTAATACTACAAACAACAATGAGGATACTCCACTTCACATAGCAGTCACTTTTGTACCCAGCATTGACGAGATGCATGTTTTTACTGACATGTTGGAGGTTTTGTTAGATGGAGGTGCTCATCATGATTTTGTCAACAATGATGGTAAAACTCCCATGGACATGGCTATAACTGATGAGGCTTGCATGATCCTCTCTGACAAAAGAACGCTAGAGTTAAAGTGTATCAGTGCTAGGGCTGTTAAAAAGTTTGGACTTCATGATCTGGTAGTTGTGCCCAAAATATTAAAAAAATAATTGAATTACTAGACTTATTCGCCGTCTGGGAGGCTTGTAAGGTTTTCTTGCTTTCAGTAGTGTGTCTAAATGATGCAATATTAAGAAGTGACGCAACCGGTGATATGGACAGCTTTTGGATATCTATACGACGCCTTTTATCAGGCAATACTTTAAGGGTGCTTATGATGCCATAGCCATTGCCATGGCAACAGTACAGCTCTCTGAAAAGAGCCTCTAAAACTCAATTTTTACTAGCTATCTCAGGGACCGCGGAGCACACTTTAAAGTGGTAGGGCTAATGGGATGAAATGGCATTGAGAATTATTTTGCGAGCAGCGCCGAAGGCGCGCGCCTTTAGAGGGGATTGAGGGCATATCTCCCCCCCTCCAAAAAATTTTGAAATCTTGATGCTCTAAAACTCCATTTCTAGGACGACAGTTTCTGTCAAAAATGTTCGGTAAATTGATAGTAATTTTTGGCTTGTTGTCCATAAAAAAAACGTACGCGTGCAGACAGAAACGCTTGGTAATCGATTTTATTTGATATTTATTGCATTCTTTTTTATCACTGCAACCTGAACTTCACCTGTATCAAGAGAATTTGACGAAATATAATTTTGGGATTTATCCCATCCCAACTGTGGCCAGTTAAGTCAGTATCCGTGGTAGCACTTGCAATATTTTAAGGAAAAAGCAACCAGTCTCGTGAGCCCTCAAAACTTTTTTGTCATCCCTTGCAAAAAACGTGGTAGGGCTATAGCCCTACCAGCCCCTCCCCCTCCGCGGTGCCTGTATCTTTGAACTAATATTAGGTGACCTATTAGTTTTTTCTCAATTTGCAAAGCACAACTTGTTTTCTTTTCTATTTGGTGCTATAACAAAAATCTATCTAGTGGAAATCAAGTTATTCCCTAAAAGGTTGTTATTAGATAAGAAAACGATTCCGCTAGATAATGTTTTCTCGAACTTTTGTTTTAGATAGGAAATACTGAATACTGCTTGCATACAGAAAATCAGGATAGGTCACTGAACAAACTTTCGAGATAAAGAGGAATATTTTATGCGCATTTTATTTCCGGTTCGTGCGATTTTACGCAGTTAACTTTCATTTCCAGTGAGCTGCGCGTGCTATGTTTTGAAAGGAAATCAGCTGACCTGGCATCAATGCATGAAGATAAAGACGAGATTGGCAAAGCTTTGGATCAGTGTTGAAAGCCACATATGCGCCTGAGAACAGATCAGTTGTTGTAAAGCGACTTTTCGGCGAAGGAGATTCGAACTTGAAGAATGTCGGGAAAGAAGCGAAAATGCTGATGTCTTTGAGCGGTTTATTGTCCAATATGAACGAAAATTACACGATGTTTTAACAACTAAACACAACACATTTCTTCGAACGATCGATTCAAAAGCACATGGTAAACAGTATTCGGGGGGTTCCAAGACCCTGCAAACTTAAACTAGTTCCCAGTGTTCAGCGTCCAAAAAATCTTAATTATTCTACAAACAGGAACAGGAACTTTCGGTTCGGAACATCCTCCCGCCCGATGCAGGGAGTGCATCAATACATGAACGTGTCAAAGTTAATAAAGTTCAACGACAAATTGTTCCACATGTTTCCATCAAGTCAAGTTCAATCAAGTTCAGCAGCTAGATCAGCATCGCAGGCTTCAAACAGGTGTAGCCGCTGCACCGGACGACGGGTAAGACTTCCAGATGTGGTTCGTAAGGAAACGGACCGGATAAGACCATCACGACCTGGATGGATGGCTTCCACGCGTGCACGTGACCACTGACCCCGAGCTACGTGATCCTCACTCACAAGGACCAAGTCCCCTTTACGGATTTCACGACCAACTTTAAACCATTTCTTGAGGGGTGTCAGAGACTTCAGATACTCAGCATGCCAACGCCTCCAAAATCCATTTACAAGTCTCTGATGATACTCAAAACGTTTGGTGATGGCTCTTGACGTGTGTTCTGAAACACGGGTATCTTTAGTTGGAAATGCTTGGAGATTTCTTCCAATAAGAATCTGTGCAGGGGTAATAACACTGTAATCACCAGGGTCTGCACCAAGGTAAGTAAGAGGACGACTGTTCAGCTGCGCCTCAATTTCAGCCAAAATGGTAGTTAGCTGTTCGGCATCCAACATTGCTTTGGCGAAGATTTTCTTCAGAGGTGTCTTGACACTCTTTACAAGTCGCTCATAAAAGCCACCCCACCATGGGGCTCTTTCCACAATGAACTTCCACTGAATCTTCTTTTCTGACAATGCGACCTGAGTTTGGTCAGCTTCTAGTACTCTCCAGCATTGCTGTAGCTCTTTGTTAGCAGCTTTGAATGTTTTTGCATTATCTGACCAAATAATGCTGCACATTCCTCTTCTTGCAACCATGCGTCGTAATGCAAGGAGAAATCGTTCAACCGTCATGTTGCTCACCAACTCTAAGTGTACCGCACGGGTAACTGCACAAGTAAATAAACAAATGTAGGCCTTGTCACCACTGTCTTTCAAATACAAAGGACCAGCAAAATCCAGACCCACATTGGTGAATGGCGGGTTAGGTTTGATTCTATCCTCAGGAAGTGGGGCCATCCGCTGCGAAAACGGCTTTTTTTGGTAATGGCGACAAATTAAGCAGTTCTTTAATGTCTGACGGACCGTCGATCTTCCTTTGACCAGCCAATATTTCTGTCGCAGGACTGATAAAGTGTGCTCAACACCAGCATGGAGTTCACGGCAATGAACATCATTAATCAAGAGCTTGACAACAGGATGATTAGAAGGCAAGATAATGGGATGCTTCTCCTCTTCTGGTAACAGCGACTTATGAATTCTTCCTCCAACGCGAAGCAAATCACTAGTAGGACACAGAAATGGGTTTAAATTTGCTAGCTTGCTGTTGTTCAAGGGACTTTGGCGTTTAACCAATGGAATTTCTTCAGGAAAACTTGCTTCTTGTACATGGGTTATCAACCATTTCTCTGCCTCTTGTATCTCAAATCCAGTTAAAGGGCTGACCAATCTTTCCTCTTCCTTCAGCCTTGAGTTGCAAATGAACCTTCTGATCCAGGCAACAGTTCTTAACAAGCGACCGTACTTGCTGAACCTCGTGAAGTCAATAACTGGCTCTTTGGGTTGCACAACACAACTAACACTAGCTTTACTCTTTCTCTCCATGTCAACAATTACATTTGAAGTTTTGGACCTTAAGTCCTCAGGCCAATCTCTTTCGGACTCTTGTAACCAAGAGGGTCCTTTCCACCACAAACGACTCTCTTTCAACTGACTTACAGATAAGCCTCGGGTAGGTAGATCAGCTGGGTTCTGCGATCCTGGGCAATATCTCCAAACACTAGGATCCAACAGCGACTGTATCTCAATAACACGATTAGCAACGAACGGTTTCCACTGTGTGGCTGATCCTCTGATCCAGTGCAAGGTTGAAGAATTGTCTGTCCAACAGACAATGCGGCTTATGGGACAATCAATTGCATCTTTAACATAGGTGCATAGTCGGGCAGTTATCACAGCAGCCATCAGCTCTAGACGAGGAAGGGTAATCTTTCGAACAGGAGCCACTCTTGTCTTAGACATCACAAGACTGGTGGATGCCTTTCCGTCTTCAGCAACAACTCTGAGATAAACAGCAGTGGCATAAGCAGCTTCCGACGCATCACCAAATGCATGTAATTCCACCTTAGCATGCTCACTAAATGGCCAATCAGTGTAACATCTTTGAATGTGAAGTTGCTCAAGCTCTGGAAGCTCTTGAACCCACTGTATCCACTTAATCGAAGTTTCCACAGGTATTTCATCATCCCAACCAACACCCTGGGTCCACAAACTTTGAAGCAATAACTTTGACCTCACTGTAAAGGGAGCAATGAGACCGATTGGGTTGAATATCTTAGCCGCCAAAGAAGCTAGCTCTCTCTTTGTGTACAATGTCTCTGATCTTAACTTCAGAGAGTCCACTTCAATCATAAAGACAAGGCTGTCTGTTCTCGTATTCCACCTTAAGCCTAAAGCTTTCGTTATTGGATAGGTTCCCGGTAGGTCACTCTCCAACTTGATCAGACTATCTGATGCTCTATCTTTCTCAGGAATGGCTTGCATAAGCCTAGGCGAATTGCTGGACCATTTTGTCAAATTGAAAGCTGCTTGCTCCATAAGCTCTGTTGAACTTCGCTGCAATTTCAGTGCTTTGTGCACTCCATCTTTCCTTGAAGCAAAGTCATCAACATAAGTGTTCCTCAGGATTTCGTCTGATGCCTCAGGAAATGTTTCTTTACATCTTCTTGCATGCTCTTGAATGGTGCAGATGGCAAGAAACGGACTGGAAATAACTCCAAATGTGACCCTTGTCATCCGATAAATCTTAGGCATGACATCAGTGTCCAGATCCCTCCACAGGTAACGATGCGAATCCCTATCTTCTTCTTTCAAGCAAATCTGTAAAAACATCTTCTCAATATCACCCATAATACCCACTTGATTCTTTCGGAAGCGCAAAAGGATCCCAACCAAATCTGGCTGTAATGCAGGGCCCGCTTCTAAGCAGCTGTTAAGAGACACACCATTACTATCCCTCGCAGATGCATCAAATACAACCCTTGTCTTAGTTGTCTGCTTATCTTCTCTTATGACTGCATGATGTGGAAGGTAGAACACAGGGCGCCCCTCTGGTGGTGCAATTTGCTCACAGGGTACTTCCTCTGCTACACCGTCTTTCACATACTTGTTAATGACCTCTTGATAGGACTTGGCTTTGGCTGGATCTTGGAGCAACTTCTTTTCTAGGTTGTACAGCCTACTTTCTGCTTGCCTGTAGTTATCTTTCAATACAACGTTATCCTCTTTCCATGGCAATGACACTTTATATCTACCATCCTTGTATGTTAAAGTGTCTTCAAACTTCTTTAAGACCATGGCTTCACTGTTGGTAGTAGAAACTGAACTTTCAACAGGTTTGACACCTATGGACTCCAAATTCCAGAACTTCTGAAGTGTTTCATTCAATTGTTCCTCAGTAGAAACTTGAACATTCATAGACACAGTACATTCTTGGTCATGACCACCTGTTGGTCCACAGAAGACCCAACCTAAGGATGTGCGAACTGCAACGGGTTCATTGAAACCACCTCTTACAATGTCTCTTGACACAAAGGAATAATAGAAATCCATGCCGATGAGCACATCTATCTCCTGCTCACCTCTGGGAAATTCTTCAGGAAACTTTAAGTCTTGAAGATGAAACCATCTTGAGGGATGAATATCCACAGCTTCGGCTGGTCGGCATATAACTGGAGCAGTAAGTGCTTCAATACATTGAGGTTTTCCAGGTTTGTCAACAGGTGCCACAGTAAAAGCAATTCTCTTTCTCAAAGTGTCCTTAGTTGGCTTTCCTCCAAATCCAGAGACTGCAATCCTAACACTCTTCCCATCCAGACCAATCTCATCAACGACACTCTGCCTAACAAAGGACATTTGCGAACCAGGATCAAAGAAACATCTGACAACCTTTGAGCACCCATTCGATCCACACAAAACAGCTGGTACAGTTTGCAGAATCACCTTTCCCACTGATTTGACTGCAATGGAGCTTGCCACAACCGAAGACGACACAGGAGGACCTGAGGATGAGGATGGTAATTCAGCGTTTTTTGTCTTGACTTCTTCCTCGTGAGGCTTGACTGAATCCAAATGCAGGAGACTGTGATGTTTACCCTGGCAGTATTTGCAAGAAGGTTTTTGGCACACCTCGGCTCTATGACCAAATTCAAGGCACCGAAAGCACAGCCCTTTAGACAACACCTTTCTGAACCTTTCCTTCACTGGCAATGACAGAAAACTAACGCACGACCACACACCATGGTTTTTCTGACAAATGACACACTTGCTATATTGAGTTGTTACAGGTAATGAAAAGGTGGATGACTTTCGTGAAGGGTTAAACTTGAAACGGGTTCCACGATTCCCAAGACTATCCTTTGCAGGAGGCTTTGAGTCGAGAGAGGGAGGCTGTGAAGACTCTTTCGCTCTTATCAATTGCTCCAAGAAGGCAAACAATGTTTTTACTTCCACACAGTCCTCTTTACCAAGGTCTTTATGATCCCCAAGTTCTAGTTCCCATTTTTCAACAACATCTTTCGGCAACTTGTCAACAATTAAAGGCACAAGAACAGGAGCCAATGTTTCAGAATTATACTTCTCACCCATAGATTCAACAGAACGAACATGTCCAACTACTTGATCATAGAATTTACGCATGGACAATGCATCTTCAGAACTCAAGCGTGGTAAATGAATCAGAGATCTTACATGTGCATCAAGGATCACCCTGGGATGGCCAAATCTTTCCTTCAGGGTCGCCAAAACCGGCTGATAATTCGATTGTACAACTGCAAATCCCTTCACTGCCTCGGCAGCCGAATCCTTTAATGATCTCATTAGGTATTCTAATTTCTGAACATCTGCTAAAGATGGATTATCAACTACTGACACTTTGATCGACTGGTAATAAGGCTGCCAACTCAGAACATCTCCATTGAAGGTTGGCAGTTCAATCTTCGGTAGCTTGACCTGTACCTTAGGGCATGACGAGGTTGTCGAATCACTCCCCGTACTTATCTTAGCGACATGTTTACCTTCCAAGTACTGCGTCATCTTGGCCATATACTCAATCATACGTATTTCATATTCATTGTGCCCTTCGCATTCACCATCAATTTCTGACTCTTCTAAAAGAGTACACATGGAAGCCTGTACCTCTTGTAGATCGTTCCATTTCCTTGTAATGTTATCTTTTAAAACCTGAATTCTCGCATGGTTATCCGGGAGTGAAAGTGCGTCATCAACTGACTTCAAAGCGTCCGTCACGGACTTTCTAAGAAAACGTCTCTTCTTCTTAATAGCTTCTAGCTCTTTCGACATTTCGACACAAAACTGGACTAACCTTGAATAGCCACAATGTTCCTTAAAATCCACCAGAGTTTCCGTAAAGTCCTCAAGATGATGGCGCCAATCGCCGCAATGCGAAGACCAACTTGACCAAATTCTTCACAACAACAAACGGAGGTCCAACTCTCCTTTCCGCTCGTATCTTCAAACAATCTTCGATAATGTTCATCCGGCTCGAAGGACCATGTCTTTGAGCGGTTTATTGTCCAATATGAACGAAAATTACACGATGTTTTAACAACTAAACACAACACATTTCTTCGAACGATCGATTCAAAAGCACATGGTAAACAGTATTCGGGGGGTTCCAAGACCCTGCAAACTTAAACTAGTTCCCAGTGTTCAGCGTCCAAAAAATCTTAATTATTCTACAAACAGGAACAGGAACTTTCGGTTCGGAACAGCTGAAAAGTATATGCTATCCGAAAATCGCTGAGTTCATTGGCGTCTGTTCTAGGTTGTGCGAGGGAGACTTTTTGGCGATAAAAAGGAAACTAGACCCTATTTTAGAGATTCCCCATTTTAGAGATTCCCTGTTTTAGAGATTCCCCATTTTAGAGATTCCCTATTTTAGAGATTCCCCATTTCAGAGATTCCTCATTTTAGAGATTCCCCATTTTAGAGATTCCCCATTTTAGAGATTCCCTATTTTAAAGATTCCTCATTTTAGAGATTCCCTAATTTAGAGATTTCCCGTTTCCCGTTCCCGTTCTCCGACTCGCCGTTCCCTATTTACGTTCGCTTGCTCGTCTATCAGTGCATGGCCTAGCGGTGAAAACGAGGGAAATCAGAAGGAAAGCGAAAATCACGGCTGTATCAAGGAAACACCGCGCTTCAAGGTTACATAAACAAGTAAGATAGTGAGTGTTTACCATTTACACGGGAAAACAGGTTGCTCCACGGTTTGTGTAAATGGTAAGCAAAACTCCAGAAAGGGACCACGCTGACGCATCAAAACTGGCGCAGGGCCTGGAACTGGTAGACAAAAGCACATGGTATTTCGGTTGGGAATTTTGGACTACCTTTGAAGAAATCCTGTTTTCTCCGGAAATTTTCCGTTTGAGAAGACCAAATTAGCCTTTCCATTTACATTTCGACCGAAATTTCTGGATTTTTTGGGTAAATGGTAAACAACCAGTATTAATATGGGAAAGATTTCCGTATAACCCCATATATTAGTTATGCATACCGTTCTTGAAACTAATCCAAAAGCAAAACAATAGCGCTCACGCCCGGAGCAAATGTCTCGTCTGAGGGATCAATATTTTGGTAAGATAAAAACCGGAAAACCGGATGGTTAAAAAGGAAAAAAACCGAAAACCATGTGCACAACGGATACAAAAACCGAAAAACCGGAAATTTTGAGTGCAAAAACCGAAAAACCGATCTCAAAAATGAACAAAACCGAAAAACCGAAAACCCCAATGCCCTCTCTCTAATCACAACAATCCCACCACTGCTTCACACACACAGTCGGAAGAAACGCATCCAATCGCTACCATGGACACGTCAAACGGGAAGAGAAAATATCCCGATGATCCAACAAGAGAAGTCTTTGAAGCTGCTAAGTCTGGAGATGCTGTTTTACTGAGTGAAGTTCTTCAAGAGATGAACAGTAGCGAAAGAACTTCCGCGTTGGAACTTCAAGACAAAAATGGTAAAACAGCTCTCCACTATGCTGTTCACTCGTGTGACGTTTTAAGTTGTTTGATTAGAAATGGAGCTGATGTTAATGCATGTACAAATGACAACTACATGCGTACCCCTCTGATGATAGCAAGTGGAAAGGGTCTTGTGAATGTAGTAACCTTCCTTAGCAAACATGGAGCTAACATGGATCTTCGAGACAACACTGGTAAAACAGCTCTTCATTATGCTGTTCACTCACGTGATGTTTTAAGCTGCTTGATTAAAAATGGAGCTGATGTTAATGCACATACAAACGACAACTGCACCCCTCTGATGAAAGCTAGCAAAAATGGTCATCTAAATGAAGTTACCTTCCTTGTTGAACATGGAGCCAACATGGATCTTCAAGACAAAAATGGTGAAACAGCTCTTCACTATGCTGTTCACTCATGCCGTGACGTGATGGGTCTTGTAAATGTAGCAACCTTCCTTATTAAATATGGAGCTAATGTGAATCTTCAAGACAAAGCTGGTAATACCGCTCTTCACTATGCTGTTCACTCATGTGACGTTTTAAGTTGTTTGATTAGAAATGGAGCTGATGTTAATGCATGTACAAGTAATTACTGCACTCCTCAAATGAAAGCAATCTTAAAATGTCACATGAATGCAGTATCCTTGCTTGTTGAATGTGGAGCTAACATGGATAAGCAAGACAAAAATGGTGATACAGCTCTTCACTATGCTGTTCGTGTTCACTCATCTAAGGTTACTCACAAACTTTTATCTCTTGGAGCATCCCAGTTGTATAACAACAAAGGATTAACACCTCTTCTTGCAGCGAGCAATAAGTGCACAATTTCAGTGGTGGAGGATTTGATCATCAGACCAGAATGTACAAAGGAACAAAGGATTGATGCCTTAGAGCTTCTTGGTGCATCTCTTTTTACTGAGAACAGTCGCGTTGGTTCTTATCAACCTTATTGGCGTGTTAGGCAAGGATTTGAGTACATGAAGCGTGGCATGGAAGAAAGGTTTGCTGACCCTTCTCATCCCTTGTTAAAACAATCAATGGAACCTGTGGAAGCTTATCAGAACAGAAAAGAGAGTCAAACTCTTGAGGAACTTGCTCGGATAGAACATGACAGGTTTGCCATCAACATGGAAAGTCTTATCGTTAGAGAGAGAATCCTTGGAACAAACAATGTGGAACTGCTTGGTCCTATTCGAATGGTTGCCTTTTTCTATGGTACTGTATGCACAGAATTGCACAGACATGCAATGAAGATAGCCCAAAGCTGCAATCAACCATGCATCTGTGATTTATTTAAATTAACTCAGTTTTTATATGACAATGTTTGGAGTTCCGATCCCCCAAGACAAAATGACATACTTGAATTACTTGAACAAACAGTTCTCGAGTATGAGAAACAACAAAAATCAAGAAGAGGACTTCATGAACCTGAGTCACTACTACAACTTGAACAGCTGTTTGATTCTGCAATGAAACTTGTGCAAACTATTGCCAAGTTTGAACTTTGTGAAGAAGGCAAATCCTCATGTTTATCAGTGCTGCTGAAAAGACTGTGTTGCCTAAATCCACGAGATTGTCATGGAGATACACTGTTACACAAGGCTGTTGTCAAAAACCGCACGACTGTCTTAAAACGTTTTCCATGCACTGATACAGTTAAGCTTCTTTTGAATGCAGGACTCAATGCTAATGCCAGAAACAACCATGGTGATACGCCACTTCACAGAGCTGTCACTTTTGTACCCAGCAATGACAACATCCATGTTTTGACGGACATGTTGGAGGTTTTGTTAGATGGAGGTGCTCATCATGATTTTGTCAACAATGATGGTGAAACAGCCATGGACATAGCTAAAACTGATGAGGCATGCATGATTCTTTCTAAGAAAAGAAAAAACTTGGAGTTAAAGTGTATCAGTGCCCGGGCTGTAAAAAAGTTTGGACTTCCTTATTTGGGTGAGGTGCCCACATTAATGGAAAAATACATTAGCATGCATTAAAGTACATTAGCATGCATTAGTAGTAAAAGGCATAAGCAACATAAGAAGTACTAAACGGCAAACCATTAGATATCTGAAGGAGAGGGGGGTTGGGGGATCTTGTCTGTGCTTAATATATTTTCCTTTAACCCCAAAGGGGTAAGGGCATTCAAACCAAAAAACCTTATGTGTGGGCCGGTATTGACATTTTCTTGAACAGCACATGACTTAGCTTGCGAATACAGTCACATTTCATCACTCCAGGCTGCTAGGCTCCTTCTCTTGCAAACACCTCTAGCGGCCAGGAGTGACAAGACCTGGCTGTATTTACAGGCAGTGTCTCACCTGCCAACTACCCAGGATACGGACTCTATCACCAGTTAGTCATGCAAAGGGGGCTGATCATAAAAAAATAAATCTTAAGATTTCAGATCTCTAAGGCTAGCTATTCTCACATTATTAACTTTTGAAACAGAAATTTACTACTAAGTAATAATTGTTATGATAAGATCAGGGGAAAGGAGGTGAATTTTTGCTTAGAAAAAAGGGGGTTGATCACAGATGTCTCCTTTTTCTGTGTTAAGAAAAAGGAATTAAGAGATGTCTGCATGCCTGAGGCATAACATTTTGCTGAGTTTTTCTATTCTTGTTGGCTGAGTGGATAATAATAATGGTATATTTCTTAAGGACTTAAACTATAAATATTTCAAAGCGCTAATTTATGCTGGAACTTGAGACGGGCATGCACACTGATGTCATGTTTGCCCATCTTAAATGTACACTTTTCGTATTTTGGGACTGAATGCAAAATTATAGCACCCCAAGACTCCAAAGTGAAATTAGATCTGTCATTTCGGGAACTCAAATAATTTTACCTCTTCAAATTATCTTATATTTTTAATCTTAGTTAAAATTAAGAAGGTATATTTGTTTGACTTTGTAGGATTTATGTTGTAATGTCCCCAATTAGCTCTTTTTGTAGCTAAATACATTGACACTTCAATACCCAGGGGGTATCAAAATTACGGGGGTACCAGAATCTCGTTTGATGGTTTGGCTCAAATGAAGTTTTACCCCTAAGAGGTACCAATTCTAAAACGACATGTCATATTTCTGTCATATTTTTTCAGCTCAACACCCTAAAAGGTACCGCGATAATTCTAACGGTGGTCATTTTAGATTTTAGTACCCTAAGCGGTACCAATCTACAAATTTTGACCCCTAAAAGGTACGACGAGCACCCCCGTCATTTTTATATGGGAGTCCCCCCCAGGGGGCATCATCATCAGGACAACACATAACCAAAGCCCAGCAGGACGGTAAATTGTATGAGCTTGTATGATTACAGAAATACAGAACCACGGTACAATGGAGATGAGACCAAAGCCCGAAAGGACCATTAGACAGAAGATTCAGGGAAATGTAAATTGCATGGAAGATAAAGGGGAAAGAATGGGATATAAGCGCAACTACAGGGGGTCGTTTCTTAAAAGTCCTGGTAACTTTTCGGGCCCGGGAAGCTATTTTCTGTCTGTAATGTTCACATTAAAGATGAATTATTGTTGGTTTTAAAGGCTAAGCAATAAAATTCTAAGGTCAAGAAATAATTTCGGCTAGTTTGGGGATTAATACACCTTATAGAGATCTACAGATTCTAATATTAAAATTTAGTTCCGGGCCCGGAAAGTTATTGGGACTTCGAGAAACGGACCACTGGACCCCCCAAAAAGGAGAAAGGTAGAAATGCATAAAAATGAATTGGAGAAGGAGTTTAATAAAAAAAAAACGCTTTTAGCATTTTGATTAAAAACAAAGAAAACAAAAACAAACTATAATAATTATAAGAATTATTCTTGACCACTGAGCATTTGTAATTCATATTCTGTTATTAATACATGCACTTTACCTCTACAAACAAAGCGAGCAAAGCTGATACTGCGTATCAAACTGCAACCGTGAACAGCTGTTTCGACCTGGTCGGGTCTCGTCAGCACGGTGTAGCAGCAAAAAGATAGAAAAACTAGTTTGAACAGCTGTTGCATTTTGGCTTTCAGTTTGAGCTCTATCGTGTCATTGTCGCGTTAAATGTTCTATGTAGCATCAGCTTTGCTCACTTTGTTTGTATTACTATTTTTGGCTGATCAGATCTTCTATACATCCTACGTACTTCGGCAGCATTTTCGTTCAAGGTCCTTTGCTCCCGGGGGGGGGGGGGGGGGGGGGGGGGGGGGGGGGGGGGGGGGGGGGGGGGGGGGGGGGGTACTCTGCAAATTTTTGGGTGGGGGTGTGCCGCTGGGCCTCTGAGACCCTTAACCTATACTAGACCATTTTTTGCAACCCTATTCTAGACCAGGAGCTGGGTAATAAGCTCCTGTCTAGACTAAACACCAAAAACCCCTACCCTATCCTAGACCTATTCCAGACGCGCTATTTTTCAGAAACTTGTTCACAGTTAACAGGGGTCAGTAAAATGCCGTACTGCCCGCCGCACCGATTTTCAAATGCCATTTGTCAGTAAACCTTGTCTAGACTAAATTCTTCATGTAACTGATCAGTTTTGCGGAAAATGATACCCTATTCTAGACCAAAAATCTCTGATTACTATACCCTATCCCAGACTAAACTGCCTGAAAACCATACCCTTCACAGCAGCACATACCTATATACTCATATATGGGAGTACCCCCCCCCCAGGCCTTTGCTCCTTGTTCTTCTTTATGCACCTATTCATGTAAAGCCCCAGAGTGGGGGGGGGGGGGGGGGGCAGACCCAGGGGAATTGGACAAATTCCCCACCCCCAGGCAGCTACTGAATGTCAAATTCCCGCCCCTATGGTAAGTTTTTCTATCAGAGTCAGGTCTTACTGACAGGTTGGAAGAAACAAGCACTCTTCTATTTCCAAGCACTCGAGTACAGAGTAAATAACGTGATGGTCCATGTGTACCGAAAAATTAAACAGGTTTGCTCACAGGCGGCCCAAGCTCACTATCAGATAACCGGGACGTGACCCTTGCTTTATGAGAGGCATTGTGTTACAAAGAATCGATTTATAAAAGTTTGTATGGGAATGCAACGGTTTTGTTTTAAAACTTGAAAATTCGAATGTTTTGTGAATAAAATTGACTTACCCTGGCCTGTTGCTGTGTTGTATTCTTTGTTGTTTGCCTGCTCCTCGGGGCGATTTAACGCGATTTCGGCGAGTTATTGTTATTTCGGTGTTCCACTGCTAAGAAAAAGACAATGGAACACCGAATTTTTAAGTTTTAAAACATAACCGTTGCATTCCCATACAAACTTTTATAAATCGAATCTTCGTAGCAGAGAGCCGTTTTGCCCCTGCTGACTTCTGGGTATTACCAAGACCCTGGGGCAACGAAGGGCAACTTCCCAGCCTAGTCCCTAGGCGTTCTCTCTTGCCTCGTTGTCCGCGCGAAGTCTGGGACGGGGTGGACGAGCTCTCGGTGACGTCACGGCTCAAAGTAAGGGACTAGGCTGTCAAAATCCCTTCCCTTCCCAGGAGAAGGCTCTCTCAGTCAATTTCACGTGGGTAGCCCGCCCGCCCCCCTCCCCCCCACCCCATCCCCCGTCACCCTGGCCTGACCACCATTCTTGCCGGCGGTCAGCGGATACCCGCGAAATAAATTTTTCTGCCGTGCAAAAGAAATATAGAATTACACGGATATCTGTCACAACCAGGGCAACCCATTCTTTTCAGCGCCCTGATCACAACATAACAACAGAGTGAGAAAACGTATCAAACTGCTACGGCAATATGGGCACAGCAAACGTGAAGAAAAAATATCCCGATGATCGAGCAAGAGAAGTATTTGAAGCTGCTAAGTCTGGAGATGCTGTTTTACTGAGTGAAGTTCTTCAAAAGATGAACAGTAGCGAAAGAACTTCCGCGTTAGAAACAAAGATGAATGCTTCCTTGCGTTATGGTGTAAATGAATATGAGACATTCAAAGTAAC
>JAJLRJ010000012.1:30740547-30900547 GCA_024195265.1 Dendrophyllia cribrosa
ATGCACGTCGAATTTAGAGGCTGATAACGCTAGAACTGATAAGGCGGTTTTAAAATAATTACACCAGACATCGTTTTGCGCAACATGTCTCAGCAACGGCTGTACTAACTATACATTATGATCGTTCATTATGAAAAGTTGTCTGAAGCGTGTTATACTCAACGGTGGCCACAGTGTAGAGGGGTGATTGCTTGATTGCACACAGCACCGTTATGACGCATATTCGGTTTAGGAGTATGCTAAACAACGCTTATAGCAATGCGTTACGGTTGTGACGTCGGACACCTTATTGAAACTTATATAACGTAATGTCGACACTTAGAATTTTATTTTCAATAAATTTTTAAGTGTAAAAAAGAAAATATAAAATCCCCACTCAGGATTGAACCTGTGCCCTCAGCTAGGCTGATGCTATTTAGTAGCCTACCGTACCACTGTACTACCTAGCTTCTCGGATTGCTTAGTCCTAAATTTAACTATATAAACTGCTACCCCTAATATATATAACCTTAACTGAAAGCTAACCAGTTACTCTGTTATATAAGTCTCCATAAGGTGTCCGTCGTCCTTCTGGACGGTATGATTTGGGCTTGACCATGCGTTACGGTGTTACCGCAATCCATGCATGCGAATAGTGGAAAGAATTCTACGACAAACATACGACCAGAAATGTTACATTGGACAGTTTTTCGTGCAATTTGTGCCGTAAAAAATTACGAGGCAAGTTGCGCGAAACTTTACCTCGTGAAAACAGGAGGTATTTGTTCCACTTTGAGACTGTTGTAGAGATTTGTCTGGCGTTCGTATTTCGTGCGTACAACGTCTGCAAAATTTGCGTCAGCCTGCCTACAAACGTCTGAAAAATTTCATAATTCATGGAACTTTAAAACCTTGAGAAAAAACTGAGCAGGGTGGTCTATCGATTTTCAAGAAGATTCATGAATCGAATATGACATAATCGCAATAAATACCTTATTTTTTTATAATTCGTCTAATTTTTTAGCCGAGGCTTAGTCGGGACTGAATCTTCTAATACATTTGTGGGGATTCTTACGGGTCCTTAGGATAAGAAGTATAGTATTTCAGTAGATCATAATTATCAATGAAAAGGTTCTACAATACATGTTCGCTATTTTCAAATGGGAAACTTATCAAAGTTGTAGAGAAAAACACTTTGCACATGTTATTTTATAAATTCTAGCATGAGCTTGATTAAACTAAACATTTCCCTCTGACCAAATTGTGACACTTCGTTTTGTTTTCATTCAATTGCTTATTGTAAAAAAACAAGAAGGGAAAAGAAGGACATTTCACAAATCTCAGTTCTTAGCATGATCTTAACCCTTTCAGTATTTGTTTACAGTTATATGTTCGAAAGAAAAATGTCTCCAATTTTCGAAGTTTAACCCTTTCCCTCCCAGAGTCAGTTACGGAGACATGTAGTGGTGTAGTTAGAACTTTTGAGTCTGTTGATGAAATCCTATGGTGTGACCATTCAAATGAAACCTCTTCAGCAGTACTTTTGCATGGTACCATTTGTTCTAACTTTTGAGTCTGTTGATGAAATCCTCTGGTGTGATCATTCACTATGAAACATCTTCAGCAGTACTTTTGCATGGTACCATTTGTTTTACAATATTTTACACAAAGAAATTTGAAATTTTTCTTGGGCGTTCGATGTTTGTCACTCTTCTCAGGCTCGACGTTCTACTTAAAAATCTGAGAGTGTAGCGTGAGAAAATGACCTCTTCCTTGAACCTTCAGAAAGTTTTATGGTTAAACGCGACTTTACTGGATTAGCTCTAAGTTTGAAAGGTTTCTCAGACGTAAACATACATAGCTCTCTCTTTACGACTGTCTCTGACATTAAGCTATCGATATAATAGTTAGTCAGTGTCAAGATTGCAGTTCAGTATACATACCACACATACTTATACAATAGTTCAAAGTCTAAAATTTGGATGTGCAGGCACCGAAAAGGAGGATCATAGTCTCGCGCGAACCTTGCTCCACGCCTCGAAGTCACGCGCGAATTTACGCAAAAATACTACGTTGCAGCTACGGCAAAGCGCTCGTAAGTGAAGTTGATAATTTGGTCACTAAGTACGTTTCTTTGACGCTGTTATGTTTTTAACTTTAGAGTCTGCGGATGAATTGTGGTCAATCAAATGAAAGCTATAGCTACTGTAGGAGAGTACTTTCCCGTGGTACTGTTTAGTCTGCCGTATAAGTGTTGTTTTAACCAGTTTGGGTCTGTTGATGAAATCCTGTATTGACCACTTAATAAAAGCCATCGAGCTGTATTATGCTGTTATTTTTTATGCTCTAAAGGTTGGTTGTTACTTTTGAGTCTGTGGATGAAATCCTAAAGTGTGACCATTCAAATGAAAGCTACTGAGCAGTACTTTACTGTGGTGCTGTTTATTATGCTGTACAAGGTGGTTCTAACTTTTGAGTCTGTGGATGAAATCCTAAAGTGTGACCATTCAAATGAAAGCTACTGAGCAGTACTTTACTGTGGTGCTGTTTGTTGATGCTGTACAAGGTGAACTTTTGAGTCTGTGGATGAAATCCTAAAGTGTGACCATTCAAATGAAAGCTATTGAGCAGTACTTTCCTCTGCTACTGTTTATTATGCTGTACTTCCTGTACAAGGTGCTTCTAACTTTTGGGTCTGTGGATAAAATCCTGTTTACTGTGGCCATTCAAATGAAAGCTACTGAGCAGTACTTTCCTGTGGTGCTGTTTATTATGCTGTACAAGGTGGTTCTAACTTTTGAGTCTGTGGATGAAATCCTACAGTGTGACCATTCAAATGAAAGCTATTGAGCAGTACTTCCTGTTTATTATGCTGTACGTGGTGGTTCTAAGGCTTGAGACTAAAATAAGTCTATTGAAGTGAAAGCTTTTTATTTATTTATTCTCACTTTATCATCCTTTCGTGCTGCTTTCTTTCTTCAACATTTGGCAAACTGAAATCTGAGAGTTCTCCAGTTTTGGATACTCGTGGGATTCAGTAAGGATTAAAAAGTCACGTTTTCTGCTTTAGCCAGTTTTTCTCCACCTAACATGTCTAACATGCGTGAATCTTTCTTTCTCTTCAATTTGTTTGTTGTTGAGTGTAATCTTTAATTACCTCAACCACTACATTTCTGAATTAGTCACTCCCGGAAAGGGTTTTCAGAACTAATTTCAAATACAAATGGCCGGACACAATTACAAGTTTAAGCGACTTAATTACAGTAATACTAGTAAATGCTTTTCATTTAAGAACTCAATCTTTCACTTAACTGATCTACAATCTGACATTATCGAAATGAACTCACGGCAAGCAGGAATGCCTTTGCATCAGTTACATTTCCAAATTCAGTTCCAATTTGCATTGTATTTTTCTGTCGACTGACATCTTATACCACATACGAATGTTTGTTGACCGTTTTTCGTTGGTTTTCGTTTTGCATGTTTCACGTCGACATTCGCTCATCTGGATAATAGAACTAAGAACGCCAAATCCGGGCGGGATTTATTTTAAAATCCGGAAGTCGTGATCTGAGCGCCTGGACAAACTAGACCAACTGTTATCGATAAATATTCAGATCATAAAAAGTTGTCGATAACAAAAAAAGCCAGTCTGTGAAGCAACCTATCGATAAAAAACTTTAAACAAAATAGTTATCGACAACCAAACAGTTTTCCTATTCAAAAGAAAAGCTACTTTAGTTGTCGACAACAAACGCGGCAGTTTTATCGTTAACAACTCGACCTACAGTTGTCGATAACGAAGTCATGTTGCCAAACAAATTAGCACATGTGTAGCCGGGCGATAGCACTAGAGACATGCACAACGAAAAATTAGTTACAAACCTGTCGCATAAAATTAACAGTGGTCGACTCGTTTTAGTTGTCGAACATACACATAGTTGTCGGACCTTAAAAGCGAAGATCGGTGATCAAAGGCTTGTCTATTGCTCCAAGAAGAGCGCTAAGTTCTGATTGTTTGTCAGTCAATCGACCAGTTACGGATCTAAGGGAGAAGCATTGATGTTTCCACTTTCTTTTTCTTCGAGTCTCCACCTTATAAGAAACTACGAAACTTCCACTGTCCAAAGATTCCTAAACGAGTTTCGTTATAAGTTTAACTGACAACATGTGACGGTAGCATCCTTTTTCGATATCGAAAATTTTTCTGGTGCAATGGATTCTAGGGAGGTTCTTATTATAATCATATATGTTATTTTAACTATTATTAATATTACTATTATAAAACATTGTTTTCGTTTGATTTGTATTTTCTTTTGTCTGGCATTCGTTATAATCATTATTTACCAGACAAACGAAAGTAAACCTAAAATCAGAGCAGGAGTGCAGCCACGATATCAAATACACGCGTACTAATACAAAAACATTTAACGAAGAGAAAAACAACTAGTTAATTCCCATTGAAGACACTTAGGTCAATAATGAATGATAAGGTGTCTTCTTGTTTACCCTTATACTTAGGCTTATGCAATGTTTGTTTTCACTTGAAGCAAATTCTTATGTTTCCGCTAATGCTTATGTCGCTAGTCAAGGCAGGCTTAACTGTCATTAGGTTTCGCGTGCATTAAACTAATCTTTCATTAACACAACAAAAGAGAAATAGCTCAAAGTTGAGTTCCTTTCTACTCAAACTTCAGTTTCTTGTCAAATTTTAAGAATAAAATAAATGTTAAACCAATCACACTTTGTGTTAGTGTATCAAAGTACCAATGAACGACCTAAAATTTCAAATCAATGCTATAGAAGTTTTAGTTTCCTCCTCTTCAAAATATCAACAAAATATCAATTTTCCCACACTTAGATCAAAATTTCCTGACTTTTCCCTAGCCTTGAAGAATTTTATATTTGCCTGAACATTTCCTGAACGGTGGCAACCCTGTTAAAGACTTCATCAACAGACAAAAAAGATTAACGTAGAACTTTACGTTACTCAATGTGCCTCGTATATATTTCCACCACTTTACATCGTTCACTGAAATATCAAAAACAAATTCTCCTTTCTTGCCCCATACATTTATTATTAGTAGTAGAGGGAAGAAGTTGTTAAAAGAGGATTCACCTTGGGTGATCATATCCTTAATTCTCATAACCTCTCTGATTGATTGAGCATTCATATTACAAGGAGAAATTGGATGCTCATCACTATTAGGGCTCCATCCCGAGCTACCAAATTAATATTAAGAACACACAAGCACAACTTTCGTTAGTTTTTTAGACACTGAAAATCAAATAGTTAAAACCACCTTGTACAGCATAGTAAACAGTAACTGAAAAAAAAACAATGTTTTTTGCTGCGTAGCACTCAAGTTGAATGATAATATTGAAATTTAGTTAAGATTGAGTGCTGAAAAAACTGTTACAAAGGCAGTCAGACGTTTCCGGGATAACCCGAAACGTCTTTGTAACGTCTTTGTAACGTCTTTCTAACGTCTATGTAACGTCTTTGTAACGTCTTTGTAACGTTGTAACGTCTTTGTAATGTCTTTGTAACGTCTATGTAACGTCTTTGTAACGTCTTTGTAACGTCTTTGTAACGTCTTTCTAACGTCTATGTAACGTCTTTGTAACGTTGTAACGTCTTTGTAATGTCTTTGTAACGTCTATGTAACGTCTTTGTAACGTCTTTGTAACGTCTATGTAACGTCTTTGTCACGTCTTTGTCACGTCTTTGTAACAACGATTTTTTCAGCACTCAGTCTTAACTAAATTTCAATATTATGATCAGTCACTGAAAAGAACTTGCTTAACTTTCACTTCAAAAGTTAGAACCACCATTATTACATCATAATAAACAGTAGTATCCCAGGAAAGTACTGTTCAGTAGCTTATAATAATAATAATAATAATAATAATAATAATAATAATAATAATAATAAAAATAATAACACTAATAATCATGATATTAATAATAAAATATAAGCAGCTTTAATTTATAATGGTCACACTTTATGATTTCATCCACCCATTTCAAAGTAAGAACCACCTTGTACAGCATAATAAACAGTACCACAGGAAAGTACTGCTCAGTAGCTTTCATTTGAATGGTCACACTTTAGGATTTCATCCACAGACTCAAAAGTTAGAACCACCTTGTACAGCGTAATAAACAACACCACAGGAAAGTACTGCTTAGTAGCTTTCATTTGAATGGTCACACTTTAGGATTTCATCCACAGACTCAAAAGTTAGAACCACCTTGCCCGGGCACCTTGCACAGCATAGTAAACAGTACCACAGGAAAGTACTGCTCAATAGCTTTCATTTGAATGGTCACACTTTAGGATTTCATCCACAGACTCAAACGTTAGAACCACCTTGTACGGCATAATGAACAGTACCACAGGAAAGTACTGATCAGTAGCTTTTATTTGAATGGTCACACTTTAAGATTTCATCCGCAGACTCAAAAGTTAGAACCACCTTGTACGGCATAATGAACAGCACCACAGGAAAGTACTGATCAGTAGCTTTTATTTGAATGGTCACACTGTAAGATTTCATCCACAGACTCAAAAGTTAGAACTACCTTGTTCAGCATAATAAACAGCACCACAGGAAAATACTGCTCGGTAGCTTTCATTTGAATGGTAGAATTTCAGTACAGACTCAGACGTAAGCCGAACAACATTAGGCGACTGAAGTTTTAAAGGGTTAAAATATGTTTTCAAGTCCTTTGACCTTCTCTCTTGTTTTATGCAACAGTCGTAATCAGTTTAATTATAACCCTTTCGCTCTTCATATGGAGACATGTAGTGCAGTTCTAACTTTCAAGTCTGTAGACTAAATCCTGTGGTATGACCATTCATTTCATTCAATTCAATTCGAAAGTATTCGGCAGTAATTTAGATTTTTGTTTGGCTCTTAGGAGTTAAATGGTTAAAGATTTGATACATACGAAACAGCTCGTGTTGTAATCCTGACTTAATTGGTAACTTGCATTCCTAAACTTTGCACTACAAAAAAATGTTGTTCCACTAACCGATTCGCTAATGTTAATAACGTTCCAGCTAACTAGCTCCATAAAAAGAATAAAAAAAGCATGGATAAATTCTAGATATTTAGAAGCTTTCAAGATTTAGACCTGGAGTTTTTCCAACGTAAATTTGGCTTATCTTCTAGCATCAAGCTAATTATAAAAGTTATTTATACCAACCACGGTAATAAATTTTCGATAGTCAACATAAAATGGGCGCAGGCGATGCTTTTTTTAGCGTTATTAATTAGGAGAACCCCACGCCTTAATTTGAACAGGAAATTAAACTTTTAAAGAAAAGAATAGTGAACTGTATAATGAACACGAAAAATTCTTTCACGCAAGTTGTTTTAAACTTGTTTTCCTCTGTTGTGCCAAAAGAAATCAAGTTACATGCTTATTACAATCGGCTTCGTGCATAAATTCACAAGAGTATCGCCGACCCCCTTCTTGCCTCTCAGCGGTTGACCAACATTTCTATATATTATTTTACGTTGTTTAAGCTCGGTATTACGTAGACACTAGACAATTAAATCTGCTTTCGTGTGATGTTGTTAAAAAAAAATGGATGAAAACCCTAGAGGTGTGACCGAAAAGAACGCTCTTGATCAGTACTTGAATCCTGTAGTGCTGTTTATTATGCTGTGCAAGGTGGTTATAACCATGTTTTAAGTCCGTGAATGAAATCCTAAAGTGTGAAAATTCAAATTAAAGCTCTTGAGCATTACCCTCCTGTGGTACTGTTTCAATATTACATTGTACAGGTAATTTTATGTGGCACTGTTTGTTTTTAGATGTTTTGCAAACTCAATTTTTCCTGTTTTGCTTCACGCTTTTGGGTGTGGAATCCGGTTAAGTGCAAGTGACAGAATTAAAAGCATCTTGGGAGCTGATTACCTAGTATTCCGAGTTTATCTCTCGGTATCGAAAGGATCTAAAACCTGACTGAATGCGTAAAGACATCGCTTTACTCTAAATGGAAACAAAAATCTACCGTCTGTACGATAAAACAGATGAAACCCAGACTGATTTAGTCGTGTCACCTTGACGACCACGAGAAAGCTCCCGGATGTAAAACACGCACGTGCAGATTTAGACGCTCTGCACTTTATGTTTAATTCGACGTTGGTTCGAGTCCTCACTGTCTTAGTGAATAACAAATAAAAAACGCACATGCTAGTTTGCAGATACCTAGCAAAAGTGATTTTCGTGAAGACAGTAATCGTGAACGAGTAAAACTGATTTCAGTAGAGCTTTCACATTTCCAAGGCGAAATTCTTCCACAGCTGAGCTTTCAAGCATAATCCCAGGGGGCTTAGCTTTCAACTAATTATGATGAGAGTTCCAAGGAATATAAGTATATGGCTTGGCAATTCACAGTGCACTAAATTCCTGTGGTTTAGGTGTATTCTTGTTATCGACGTTCAGCGGAATACATAGAGGGCAACAAGCTACAAGCTTAATTGGATAACCAATACGGCGGTAAATATCACTCGTTACACACTGATTTTCTGTTTTGTAACAATTTAATTAATTAAGGGTTAAACCATTTAGTAAGGGCTAAGTCGTGCAAGCGAAAAACCGCTCAATGTTGCATGAAACATCATGTTTACCAATCGAAGAAGTGAAAAACTTTCCCGCAGCTTAATAAGTGTCCCCCAAACTGTGTTAACACTGAAATATTATCGAGTACCTCTGCTCCTGCACGAAATGCTCGTATAAAACCAAACCGGAAAATATCAAGTGAATTCACGTAGGGAAAAATTTAGCGACTTCTCCACTGAAGATGCAAGGGAAGAATTTAAAAGTGCATCGATGTGCATCCTGGCCATGCAGCCAAATATAACTATACGTTTTAATTTTCATGGTTATGTTTAAAATATGCCGTTTTGGCTTTGAAATAGCTGTGTTAAACCATTTAGTAAGGTTTAGTAACCAAACAATGTCATTACACCGTGGACGCAAAAAAATCTGATCAATGTTCGAAAAAGGAAACGTCCACCGAATGCAAGCAGCTTATTCCTGTTTAACCCTTAACTCCCATGAGTGCCAAAAATATGAAAATTCAAGAAGAAAAAAATCCAAATTTCATTTTGTGAGATATTGAAAAACAGATGGTGCCATGCATAAGTACTGCTGAAGAGGTTTCATTTGAATGGTCACACCATAGGATTTCATCAACAGACTCAAAAGTTAGAACTACACTACATGTCTCCAGAATTGACTTTGGGAGTGGAAGGGTAAACTGTTGCATGTATTCTTGAAAAGGAGAGAGGCAACAAGCCATACCAACTTAATTGGATAACGGTAAATATCAATCGTTATCAGGTATTAACTATTTGTGAAATTCAATTAAGTTATAAAAACATTTAGTAAGGCCACTAGAAAAAAATAATGTTACGAAGCTAGTGCACGCGAATGGAAGAAAATTCAATTTTCGAAAATATGTGAACCAATCTAATGTAGTACACAGTGTTAAAAACTTTTCTGCGGCTGAAAACCGCCGACACGCACTTTAAAAGGACTGTTATCAAAATGTTTCTAAGTCAATCAACATGTTTCTTAAGTCATGACTTAGTGAATAAATCAGCGGGGAATTTATTCACGAACTCAAACCTCAAGTTTGTATAACCCCTCTCGCGAGCTATAAATCAACAAAATAATCACATAACAACAAAGTTCATCATCGTATTCATATTTTTTAGCGTTTTTAGTTCATTTTATTGTCTAAAAAGCCCTAAATATTAAATTAAGAAAAGGCGAAGTTTAAACCGACGCTGCCATTTAAGAGCACTGTCAACCACGTAAACAGGGAATGGCTAGCCTGTGCAAACGTTCGAGAAAAATACAAGCACTTCACTATAACATGACCAGCTCACTTTCAAGGCTATTTTTATCGCTATCAAATCACATCTGGGGGGCCAAAACTGAAAAGGAAAAAGTATCGAATATGCTAGTAGTTCTAAGACGATTTCTAAGGAGTAAACAATTTTGAAAAGCTCACATATTTTCACGAATTCAAATTTGGACGGCTCAGTTTCTAGGCCAGTTTCAATTGCTACCAGAGATTTTTTCAAAGACTTTTTACAGCAATATGTTAAAGTATTTTACTTATTCAAACGTGGCTTTAAATTAGGTTTGTTTAAGTCAGGTTTTGATGGTAGTAACGCGGAAATCTGAACTGTCCTACACTTAACTTAAGGCTTAATTGTAGCGTACGGAAGACTTTCGAAACTTATTTTCATGATTCAACGGTTGGCGATGTATGTGTTTTCCTGTTTTATTTTGAAAAGAAAGTGTTGTAACACTCTGACTGCAGCTTACTTACTATTATTTAAACAGCCAACACTTTTCGAAAATTTCAGTACGACTTGCAAAATGCACGAGTATTGTGGGAGCATAGAAGTAGGCTTTTAAATATCTTTTTTACTGGAAGTTAATTCTGATTGGCTCCCCGCGTTTACTATAAATCCCCAGCTATGGCCCAAGTTAATCACTTCGCTCTTTTAAGCTTCTGATGTTTCTAATCGGGAAAATAATTTCAACATTGTACAAAGGAATTTTCAACAGTGCAAACTGAAACAAATATTTTCTGCGCATGGAGCGTAGCGAGCAAAGTCGCAGCTTATATTTTCGAGCAGCGAACCAAAACACAACATCAGAGACAACATATGTTTTAGATAAGAATCATGTTTATAGAGAATAAAAATTGATAACTAAAGGAAATCAGGTGGCTTTAGACCAAAGTATCTTTAAAAAAAAACACTGTTTCAGATTAAAAGTAGCTAATCGTTTTTGACCTTTAAGGCTGTTCAATTGCAAAACAACGATATCAGTTATCTTTAAAAAAACTCAGCCTGTAATTTGTTGTTTTCGACTAGTTCTGTCCTGTTAAAATGTTACTTCCTCTGCGTTAAACGCGTCGGAAGACGACACGAAAAACTAAAGATGTGGTTACATGCGACCTGCATACTGAGCTTGGGCTGCCTGTGGTTAAACACTGCTCACATACTGAGCTTGGGCTACCTGTGGTTGAACATTTCTCACATACTGAGCTTGGGCTTCCTGTGGTTGAACACTCCTCACATACTGAGCTTGAGCTGCCTGTGGTTGAACACGTCTCTACTTTTCACAACGTTGCGAGGCAAGTTGCAAGCGTGTAACAAGTAATCTGAGACTTATCTCGCAATGCTCTCATCAGCGAAATCACATTTGGCCACGAAATCAAATTTGATGAACTGTAATCCACTTCCATCCTTGCAATCCTGCACTTTGTGTTCAAACTACTGCTTCTGTTGTACTCCATAGAATCTTTTTTTTAATCGAATTAAGTGACATAACGTAAAAATAAGCTAAGCAGGAGGACATGATGACACTGTCCAGAACGTGATTTATGCAAGCATGAAACATCCATGAACTCGCGCACGAATCGAAAATCAAGCATTGACTCGTGCACGAATTAAAAATAAATCAAAAAATATTATTTTCAATAATAAGAGTTTTAAATCTGAAGAGCTTTCGATTTTTATTAGAGGGTCAGAATGGTAGAGATCGCTCCATATTCACTTATTCACCACTGAAAATGTGCAAAGTACAGTGAAGCGACGAAACATAATAATCATGATACGAGGCTTCCTCTTCCTCGTTTCTTTAATCTTCAACCAATTCTCGTGTTGAATATCTGCCAAAGCTCTCCAAATTCTGAGTGCTTTCGATCTTTTCACAAAAATTCACGACCATTACAAAATACGTTTGGACGACCTATTAAACCACTGCTACCAGCAACATCCAAAAAGTTGCAGGCGATCCAAACACAATGCCTTGCATTATAGAAAGACAACCAAGGAGCAGACGAAACTATTTCACATAGCTACATTGCAGCCAAGTTGTAATTTAGCCAAGAATATAACTCGCGTTCGTGTTTACGTGAAACGCTTCGTAAGTGCCTCTTAATATATATCATGATAATTAGGACATACGTAAGTAGTAAGTTATAAGTGGTATTCACTAACACTTCCGATTGTAAGACATAAATTTGTCCTCTAAACTTTGTAGGTCAAAGTCAATCTTCTAACTATACTTCTGAAGACATACTTTCACGTCCTAACCATTCAACCTAACACTTGACGGTTTTCAGCCTTTCACTGCATCATGGCAACACAGAAACAACAGAACATGGAACAAAAATGTAGTGCAGATGTATACATTATAAATTACGATAATGTACTCTATAAATGATAATTAAAAAACTATTATATTAATAAGTCGATCTATAGTAGTTCGTTTAAAATGGTGTCATACTTGATAGAAAACTCTTCTAAAACCTGTCAGTTCTGCATTTAAAGAGTGATCTATGGATACGATTGCGCAAATAATGATCCTGTATGCTTTCTCTGGTCTGGGGGAGTAGCTGTAATAAGTTGCCTCCACTAGCAATCTTCTTGGTGATCTTTACCCACAAGGTTTGGTGTCGTTCGTAAAGCCGGTGGCATTTGAGTTGTATTAGCGCTTCTTTTGATATGAAAATTTAGAAAGCTTGATCTAAAAGGCCGCGCCCTCTGTACACTTTTATGGCATCAGAGATATAGCTAGCTTTCCTAAACGTTGTTTTCAACATGATGACTTAAAGGGATAGTATCACGAGGTCGAAACTTGAAAACGTCGGCCCACTTTTCAAGTTTGATTCTGCAAATTCAAAAAGGCCGTCGAGAAGTGGAGGTATTTGTTGAATCAAAAAATCCGTTTTGATAGCCAAAAGAAAGAAAAAATCACTTTTAACAGTGATATGTCCAAAATTCCGATGCAAGAATAGTGAACAATGCCGCGCGTGGAACCTCGTGATACTATCCCTTTAACCTTCGTGTCATTCACAAGCGCTGCAGAACTTCAGATTTCCATCTAACTAAGATTTTAAGTGAAATTTGGATCCTCGCAGTGTGCAGTTGACTTAAGCAGTTGAAAAAGCAGCTTGAATTTTGTTAAGGTTGCTTTTTCAACTGCTTAATATTTAGCTATTAGATTGTGAGCTCGAGATTTCTATTCGCCCTCATCAACTATCACACGATAGAAATCAAGAGCGAATAATCTATTTTTTTTAGTATAATTCTACTAGACTTTCAAAACTTAACAACAAATACTCTTCACAGACACTTCGAAAACGCGAAGAAAGTGGCCGCCTTTAGGCTACTCACTTCACTCACTTTCTACAACAGAATAGATAGTGAGTCCTTTCTTTACTTTTTCCTGTTCGCGGGAGTATTTAATCTTGTCGCTCGTCGCCATTTCATTTCTCTGACTCCCTGTTTCAACGCTTTGTCCCTTGTCGAAATTTATCCTAACAGGAACTAATCACTGGAAACCTACACAATATTGCTCCTGTATTAGTAAAAGCCACTAAACTAGGGCGCTGAAACCACCAACTGGGTTTTTTGGTTACGCATGGCAAAAATTAAAATAGGAACAGTGCATTCTGCCGTTGCAAGCGAATGATGCACGGTTCAACATTGTTCAACATTGTTTGCTCAACAAATGTTGAACAATGTTGTAACTTGTTGAATGAGTAGAAAACACATTTAACATTTTAAAACGACTGACTGAGACCAAGATCCGGCTTCACTTCGCCGTGCTGTTTGTCCAAGTGGTCCGTGCTTTATTTGAGAGTTGACTGAGGTCGTTCAACAAGTTAAAAAGAAGGAAGCCTTCCCTCTGATTTTCGTTCGACAACGTTCAACATCTTGAATGGCACATTTCAACATTCAACATCAACATCTGTTGATCAACCACAGGGAGCCCACACAGTTCGTGTGGGTACCCTGTGGATCAACAAGTGTTGAACCGGTCATCATAGCGCTTTATGGTCTACCGTCTAGACCCTGCATCTTGTATAGTTTTTCTAAAGTTTTAATTTCGGCTCAGACATAAAAACCGACGATACCGCTGAAAAGAGCATCTTAACCCTTTAACTCCCAAGACTGCCAAACATCAAAATTCAAGAAAAATTCCAAATTTCATTTTTGTAAAATATTTTTAAAAAAACAAATGGTACCATGCAAAAGTACTTCCATGCAAATGAGTAAAATTCAAAAATCTTATCTTTACATCCTACGAAGCTGTTTCTAACATGGTATGTAGATACCAGTGTTACAATCCTTACTCATCCTACTCGCTCTGCGTTCGCCTATAACTCTTGAACTAAATGATCTGGGGCTTCAAAATTTGGCCCAAATGTGTAGCTTTAAACTCTCTACAATTTCATAAACATTTTGGACTCGAAATCTGTGTTTTAATGCTTCTGAATTTTGATATGACAGGATATGACGAAAGTGCAAGCCAAGAATTGCTGATATAAAGAATCAGTTAGAGAAGGGCCGCGTAGAATAAGCTGTTAAGATTTTAGAATATTGATGACGTCGGATGACAACAAAGAGTAGTTATAGTCTTAACACTGTTTTGACAAGAAAATACTGAAATCCCCGTGGGATAGTTGTTATTAAGGGGATATGTTACAACATTTTAGTATTATTTTAAAAAGCCCAAAACTGACATTTTTATTTCAGTGGAAAGCCAAAAACAATGGTCTAGTTTTGTTTAAAATTACTCTACTGGCGCTCTGAAACAGTACAAATGAGTATCTTGGGCTGCAGATGGCCAGTATGGAAATGTATTGCAAGTTGAAAAAATTGAAACAATTATTTCATGTTTATCGCATTGTCTTGGAAACCTCGCTTTGTCTCAGTGTTCTATATTAGTATTTCGTGTCTGAGAAAGGTATTTAGTTTTAATTTGGGGCAGTTTTGAAACGTCAAAATCCCCAAGACATAGCTCATTTAAGCAGCCGCCTAGCAAATCCAAAAAAATCCGTTAAGTTTCAAGGGAACTCGAACCCATGACCTATGCAATTCCGGTGGAGATACTCCACTAAATGAGCTATTAAATGTGAAGTTATTTTACTCTTGAACTGTTTATTTTGTGTTTCATTTTGATAACAATAGCTAAAGCGTTTATTAGGCACATGCACAAGTAAAACCAACGTACTTAAAGTTGGCCTGTTTTTAGTGTTTTAGTCTACAGTGTGACCATTCAACTGAAGTTATCGAGCATTTTTTTCCTGAAATGCTGTTTATTATGCTGTACAAGGTAGTTCTAACTTTTAAGTCTTTGGATAAAATCGGCTTAAGTGTGGTCATTTAAAAGAAAGCTATTGAGCAGTACTTTCCTATGTAAGTGAAATCCTAACGTTTCAGTAACCATTAAATGGGCACAATTGAGCAAGTCAGCGTTGCTGCAAATGCAATGAGACTTTGTTTTAGGCTTCAAACCTTTCCAGGACTGAACTTAGTAGGTTTAAAGCGCATAGACGCGTCGAATATTTTAAATAAAGAACTATAAAGAATTTCAGACTACAGAGAAGAACTGTTTTACTCCAGTTCCGAGACATCGATCTTATCAGATTTCTCTAGATCGAAAATTTAGCACAAAAACCTTTAAGCTGATTTTAAAATCTAATCGCTGTTTGCGATAAGCAAATGTTGAAATTTGTTTCCAGCCTGAAATTCTTCCTACGTTCATCTCGTACAATCCGCTTAGTTTCAAGTAGAAATGTCTAAGAGGGCCTAATTGGCGTTAATTTGATTAAATTCCTTTCTCAACAGCCTGGTTTAACCCTGTTACTCCCAAGAGTGCCAAAAATCAAAATTCAAGAAAAATCCCAAATCGTATTTTGTAAAATATTGAAAAACAAATGGTACCATGCAAAAGTACTACTGAAGAGGTTTCATTTGAATGGTCACACCATATGATTTCGCTGACAGACTCAAAAATTAGAACTACACTACACATGTCTGGTCAGTTAAAACTTGGGTTAGGTAATATACGTCTAACCTTTTTAGTATGAAGTTAAATGAAAGCAGCTACCGAGCTGTATTTTCTTATGCCTTTCATTTTTTTTTTTTTTCAATTTTCTCAAGTATGAATTTAAAGCGATTTGTTAATTTGACTTGAGTAATTTTTCAAAAATGTTTAAAGGGGTCAATTTCTCTGAGATGAGGTTTATTTTTTCAATTTTCCCAAATATGACTATTTAAGGAGATTGTCAGTTTCTTAGCTAAATGTTTAACCCTTTCACTCCCAGAGTCAATTATGGAGACATGTAGTGTAGTTCTAACTTCTGAGTTTGTTGACGAAATCCTATGGTGTGACCATTCAAATGAAACCTCTTCAGCAGTACTTTTGCATGGTACCATTTGTTTTTCAATATTTTGCAAAATGAAATTTTGGATTTTTCTTAAATTTTGCTGTTTGGAACTCTTGGGAGTTAAAGGGGTTAATTTCGAGCTGATTATGATCGAGACGGGAGGAGTAATCCAGTGATCAACGCCGATAGCGATAACTGCCGATAAATACCCCATATAGTGCCACGAACTGACTCGGCCCTGCTAATTAGATCTGAAAACCTTTTAGCTAAACTACCGTTCGCGCTATCAAGCCGACAAATTAACAAAACTGGTGATTAGAAATCAAGTATGCTTTGTGCGCCTTCAAAGTTGCCTTTGTATTCCTAATGACTCCCTAGCGAGCGTTCGCGAATTTTTGCTCGGATCGTTGACTTTGTATGTTTTATTTTCTTCCGAAGGTGGACTTGTGGTGACCGATTTTTCTACCAAGAACACTTTATCTGCAGGGGTCCAGAGATGACTGAAAAAGCCCGAGGGCTGCAGAACTTGATCGAGAAAGCCTTTTACCTGACCACTCCTGTGATGCAGCTAAATTTGCAGAATAGTTTTGGTGAGTCTGTTTTAAGTCATCCACCGTCATGGATCTCGCATTAGAAGATATCAGCTGAGCAATGTCTTATCTTTCATGCTCTATCGTTAACAGATCGGCCGCTTTGAACTGAATAGGGCTTTCGTTCTGTCTATGCAGTTGTTTTATTGTTTTGTTCATTGTCTTTGAATTCTTATTTTAGCGAAGGCGGTTTATGTACCTGTTTGCCAAGGCTGTGCACAGTAACTACGCGCTCTCACGCAGCTCGCTGTGCTAAAAACACTTATAAACTCAGAAACATAAACGAAAGAGGGACGTAGAGATTTACGTACGTTTTTTCTTTTCCATTTTAGAGTAATTGGCAGGTCTTTGGAGACCCAAAACATTATCGAGTGTATTTAACAAACGTTTTCAACTAAACGGCTGAACTACTGAAGAACCACAAGATGCCAAATCATCAAACTCTACGCCTGTTTCAACGGCCTCTGGTAACAAAGTGCCATTTAATCTTTATGGTGCTCATTTCTTCTTGTGGATTGTTAATGGCTTGCGGACCGGGAATTAGTGGTGTTAGCCGCAAATCTAACACCACCCCGATGGGGTTAAAACAAAGCTTGCCCGATGTCGAAGAGACATCCATTGATGCGAGCGGGAGTTACAAGGGACCCATGAAAAGAGGAAGCGAGGAATTTAAAGCGCTGGTGAGAAACTTCGACACAGACATTGTGTTTAAAGACGACGAGAAAAACGAAGATGATCGACGAATGACCAAGGTAATTATTTTGTGTTGCTACTATAGAAAATATGTTATGATCAGTTGAGGCGATTTTGTAAAAAAAAAAATTCATTCTGGTAATATATAGTAAAGCGAACATTTCCATGGGTCACATATCAGATTTTATCCACGGACCAAAACGTTAGAGCTATACATTACTCGTGTTAAGGATTTATTCTAGGAGCTGAAAGAAGTCAAAACTCAATTATTATTATCTTGATGCACCACCGAATTCTTGCGTTCAATATCTAATTTCTCCATACAATATCATGCGATACATTATCAAACAAACATACCGGATTATAATAAATAAAATCTAGAGATATTGTCGCGATGTAACAGCAAAATTACTAAATTTGGTGCTTATATCTCGATGTAGCATTGGGCTTAGTAATACGAGTCGCGGCTTAGAACCGTCGAGAATGATGTATTACAGCAAACTAAAACACATTGTTACCTGGCAACTTCTTGCCAACTTTAAACATTTTTTTTTTATGTTCACTCCTACGCAACACAACAACTTTGTCATGAACAAACCTTTTCGCGAGTTTATCTGACCTCGCTTCTGCGAATTGTGTCATTTCATTCCTCAAACTGAAAGGTGGCCCTAACTTTTGAGTCTGTGGATGAAATCCCAGTGTGACCATTCAGATAGAAGGTATTGAGCAGTTCCTTCCTGTGGTGCTGTTTATTATGCTGTACAAGGTGGTTCTAACTTTTGAGTCTGTGAATAAAATCCTACAGTGTGACCATTCAAATGAAGGCTATTGAGCAGTACTTTCCTGTGACACTCTTTATTATACTATACAAGGTGTTTCTAGCTTTTGAGTCTGTGAATAAAATCCTATAAAGTATGACCATTCAAACGAAAGCGCTTGAGCATTCATTTCAGAACGTTCATTTCGTGTGATCGTTTGTTTTGCCGATATTTTGCAAAATAACGGAAGCAATGGTAACAATACATGTTTATAACGTTGCTCAGTTTTTTTTTTGTGAATCAGTGGTTACTCCTTTACAAAAAAATAAATTTTTCTTTACAAGATTCACTTCCGGTTTTTTTATTGTCTGTTTAATGGGGTGTGACACTCTGATTCTATCGTTTGCTTCCAAAACAAAAAATCTCAAATTTTTACTTTGGAAGAACTACAAATTAAACAACATGGCAAAATAGATTTTGTTTGACTTATTTCATCCACAAACTCAAAAGTTAGAAACACCTTGTACAGCATAATAAACAGCACCACAGGAAAGTACTGCTCAGTAGCTTTCATTTGAATGGTCACACTTTAGAATTTCATCCACAAACTCAAAAGTTAGAACCACCTTGTACAGCATAACAAACAGTACCACAGGAAAGTACTGCTCAATAGCTTTCGTTTGAATGGTCACACTTTCAAACGTTATAAACACTTTGTACAGCATAAGAAAGATTAGACTCAGGGATAAACTATAGATTGAAAAAAAACACTTTTCATTCACGATTGCTTCCTTTATCGTGTTTGTAGAATTGCAAGAAAAAACTCAACATCCTCGCGGCCGCAGTGAGGTTACAATGGGGTGTGAAACTACGAGTTATCGACGCGTATGTGGATTTAGATGAAAAAAAGAAACATCATGGCAAGCATTCGTTGCATCATGAAGGGCGCGCGGTGGATATAACAACCGACGACAGAGACAAAGCAAAGTACGCCATGTTGGGGAGGATGGCTTATAACGCCGGGTTCGACTGGGTATTTTACGCAACAAGAGGCTTCGTCCATGCATCTGTAAAAAGGGGTAATTTAATTTATTTTCAATTATAATATAGATTGGAAGCCTCCCCCCCCCCCAGTAGCCTATTCCAGGCGTTTAGATAGTGGGGAGAGAAATATAGGCGCGAAGGAAAGATATTGCGAGTGCTGACGAAAGGCCAGGGGGATGGGAGCGAAAAAGAGCGAGGTCAGTACTCCCTCTCCCCAGTCTCCACTCGTTTTCCTTGCTCTTTCGCGCGCCAGATTTTAGCTTCTTCACGGCCCCACAATCTGGAACAGGCTACCCCCTTACAATTTCTAGGTGGGGATATGCAGCCTGCTTTTTTAAATCTTAACCCATTTTATTATCGTTACACAAACCATTAACGCTACCCAATTTCAGACTAACTATCGAAATTTCCCCTTTTTCAAGCCAAAATGATCAAAATCGAAGCTTGTTTTCAGACCAGAAGACAAAACATACCCTTTTCAGAGCAAAATTGACCTAAAATTTTATTAAAGTAGGCAAGGCTGATACTACGTAGAACACAGCCTTGGTTACTTTATTTGGATTCCCATTTTTGCTGATTAGATCTTTTGTAGATCCTATGTACACCAGCAGCATTTTCGTTTGCGGTCCTTTGCCACTTAATCATTTGAAATTATACGCACAGTTTCAGACCAAAACGGCTTGCACATACCTACAATCTCAGCCATTAATCGTTGGAACACTTGACAATTTTTAATCCTGTACCCCGTTCCCCTGTCCAAAGTTGCAAACATCCAGCGATTTTCAACCAGAACTCAAAATACGAACGGTTTTCAACTTTGTGAAGGGGTGGGGGAGATACATTTTTGCATGTGTTCCAACATTATTGTCTGAGGTTGTAGATAGCTTGTACAAGGGATTAACCCCCTCCCCCTACCTGGGGGGGGGGGGGGGGGGGGGGGGGGGGGGGGGAGTTATCCTCTACAACGTAATCTAAAAATATGTTAGTGATCCTGACGTCTATTGAGAAATTTTCTGTAAACTTTATAGGAATGTAGACAAGTAAAGATATAACGAAAAGAAACGACATTTTAGTCTTCCTAGCAGCTAAAATTCTTTTTTATACATGAAATCAAGAAGGCCAGCCATATATTATATATATTGTCACAATACACTCTTGTTTTTATAAGAACCTTTTTTATAAGAACGTTGAAATAAATTACAAGTCCCACTGAACCAAAACTGTGCTAGAATTCCGACATAAAGTAACATAAAAACGTTACTGTGTTTGCAAGGACCACCGTAACAAAATAGAAGCACCGGATCCTGTAGTAAAGGATCTAATCAGCTGTAAAAATGAAACAGTATGATACAAAAGCAAGGCTGATTAAACGGTACGGAAATTGTATTTAAATCCAATATTTCGAAAGGCACAGCCTTTCTTCTTCAGGGTCTTACAGGTTTTTGTATTCAAATACAATTTCCGTACCGTTTAATCAGCCTTGCTTTTGTATCATACCATGGACAGCTGTTTCGACCTGGTTGGGTCTCGTCAGCACGGTGTAGCATTTTGGCTTTCAGTTTGGGCTCTGTCATATCGTTGTCGCTTTAAATGTTCTACGTAGTATCAGCCTTGCTTTATACATTTTTATCTCTATTTTTGGCTGACTAGATCTTCTCCAGATCCTACGTACACCAGCAGCACTTTCGTTCGCGGTCCTTTTCTTCTTATTTACTTGTACACGATAGGCATTTGAGAACAAGAACGAAATGTGAAAATGTGGAAAGTTAGAGTGCTTGCTACGTTTCTGTAGTGTTCACGAGTACGGACAGATTTTTAATGACTGGAACAGATACTTTAATCAGTCTTAAAAGGCAACTGAGATCATGATAACGGTATTTATATTTCTAAACTCAACCTTTATCCTTTCAATTTAGAAGACGATGCACAGCAACAAACCATGGGCTGTTTTCCAGAAACTGCTACAGTTCGTCTTGAAGGGGGACGGACAAAAACGATGAAAAATTTGCAAATAGGTGACAAAGTCGCTAGCATGGACTCAAGCGGAAGATTGGTGTACAGCAAAGTGGTGACTTTTCTAGACATCAAGCCTAGCAGGTTTAACACGTTTATTTCAATCGAAACAAAAAACCCCGCTGCTGAAGTGGCAATCACCGAGACTCACTTGATCTATCAACTAAACAAACATGCGCTGCAGGAGTCTGCATTGTATGCACGAGACTTGAAAGTCGGTGACCTTGTTTATGTTCAAAATGGTTCTGCTTTTGAGAAATTCACAGCTGGGCGTGTAGTCCGTGTAAAGAGGAGCCAAGGCAAAGGAGCTTACGCTCCGCTCACGGAAACAGGCAGCATTGTAGTGGATGACGTCCTATGTTCATGTTATGCTGTTATTTCGGATCCTCACGTCGCTCATTGGAGTTTCGCGCCGTTACGATTCGCGGAGTGGTTGTTCCCAGGCTTCGCCGCGCACAATAAAACTGGCATGCATTGGTATGCAAAATTGCTTTACAAGATCTACACAAGTTGGAATTATGTCCACGAAAATGTCTTGGAAAATTCATAACTTGAAACGCCAGCTTTGCACCTGCTTGTGGTTTGCGATTTAACTAAAGCGTTCATGGAATTTCTTTGAGGTAAATTGTTCAAGTACTCTGTATACGTCATCCTGATGTGTATCGCTTGAGTTCACAGCTATGCGCGTGGTTTTGGCAGATACAGCGCTCAATGCTGTTTAATTACAAACAAGAAATACAAACGTTACTGGCAGAAACTTGTTAAGAATTCACAGCTGTATCTGTGGGACAAAACTGAGGAATTGTACACAGAAAGTGGTGAATTGACATTTCGAGTGAATGATAGTGACTAAGAAAAGGTATTAATTAAATGATATTATTGAATATGACTGATAAAAACAATGTTAATTAGGCTAATTATTGTCATTCAGTGGCACCCTACACGCCACACTTATCGGCTCCTTATCGCCGTGTTGCGCTAGTAAGGAGCCCTTAGGGCCGTATCGCAGCAGGGGACACGTGGTGACGAATATACAAAGCGTGCGGTGATAGAGATCTTATCGTAAGCAGTTTGAATCGACAGCAAATTACTGTAATATTTGTTAACAATCGGAGCGAAATCGTTCAGAAGTTTTAAATAACAGATACCGAATGCCGCTCAGTAAATAAAAAGTAAGGCATTAACTCTAAAACTGTTAGCAGTGCTCGGCTCTCATGGAACAATACTTTGAAAATTACTGATGTTTTATTTGGTAAAACAAAAATGAAAAAAAAAGAGAGGGAGCATCACGAACTCGTCCTCCTTAGCTTTCATCTGAATCATCACAGCAAAGGATTTTATCCACAGACCAAAGTTAGAACCACATCGTTACAGCATAATAAACAGTAGCACTGGAAAGTACTGCCGGGTCATATAAGCTTTCCCTTATACACACATTCAAAAGTTTGAACCACCTTGTACAGCATAAGAAACACAACCACAGGAATGTGTTGGTCAATAGCTATCATTTGAATGGTCACACTTTAGGATTTCATCAACAGACTCAAAAGTTAGAACCACCTTGTACAGCATAATAAACAGCACAACAGGAAAGTATTGCTCAATAGCTTTCAATTGAAGGGTCACACTTTAGGATTTCATCCACAGACTCAAAAGTAATAACCACCTTGTATCTGTGCTGCTTTCCATGGATGATCACACTTGTCAATTTTAACCACAGACTCTAACGTTGAACCATGGATGATCACACTTGTCAATTTTTATAACCACAGGGACTCTAACGTTGAACCCAAAGCAACGCGATCTGTAGGGTCAACTTTAGGTTAATTTTATTTGCTATGATTTATTGCTGGAAACAATTGATCGAAAAAGCCTTTATGTCCTTAGAGAGCTATTTTGTCTACGTCAAAAAATTTATCCCACCAATTAATCAAAATATGGACGAAAATAGCTCACAGCGCTAAGAGAGCAGAAATTAGCTTTGTTATCTTTTTTCAGGGAAAAATATGTCTTTGTTGTTTCTTGTTAATTGGAACTTTCGTGCGTTTGTGATGTATTAAACATAGTCAGGAACAAACTAACAGGAAGCAGTTAGGGTAAAATTTTGTGAATTGACACTAAGTACAAAATTGTACACTTCAAAAACCGCACAAAGATTTTCAGAATAGATTATTAATAGAATGATCGATTAATCCTTCGATCGAATTCATCAGGATCAAGGACCAAGTGTCACCTTAAAACTGATTTACCATGACCGAACGTTCAATCTAAGAAAGCCGGCCTTATTAATGCCATTATTTCTTAAATATAAGCAAATGATCATCTCATTACGTTTTTGTATTTTTCACCGCGTTTTCCGATCACTATAACCACAAATTCATTTGATCTTTATTGCATTATGTGGCTTCGGGATTTTAACCTTTGACAGAAATTTCGTTTGTGGTAACAAATGCTGTTAAGCTGATTAAAATCTAAAACGAGGAATTATTCTTAATTCTAATTATTTTTAACAACATTATATGGTATATGAAGTGAAAATTCCTTCATGTCCGCAAATCTATCGTGCGAACCATTAAAATTCTTCACATTTTTAAAATTCTTTCACATTCAACACAAACTGCAAAGCATCATGAGCATGCAACAAATGGAAACAAGCAAAGACAAACCTGCATTTGAATTTTTAGAAAAAGTGTCTTGTGCCTGGTGAAAGCTATGCTTAGCGAGACAACTTTTGACGGAACAAAGTAGAAAGTTTTGTCATTTTGGTCGTTTTGCCTTTTAAAATGTGCGTGACTAAAACCCAAAGAGAAATATCAAAGTGCAGTATTATATTAATAAAATTAGATTTCTGAGGTTATCTCGCCCTGTTTAATCAAGATATATGGTAAAAATGTTCACTGATAACATTTAACCTGTGAAAATAGTTTTCTTTTTCAGTGCTTATTTTACAGGATTTAAAAAAGGGTGAGAGGGGGACGAGATTCTGCTCAGCTTCAGATTAGATAACACTAGATGTTCGTTTTCATCAAATTCAATAGGTTTCCGACAATTTCCGAACCATTTTGGATGATGTACAGTGCTATTTGAAACGTTGTGATCGATTTCTCAATTGTTCCGAAGTTTATCTAAAGGTCATTTTGCGAAATTTCTAAAGTTAACGAAGGTTTAATACCGATCGCGAGGCACGAAGATGTTTCCGCGTTTATAGCCCACTTATATATCTAGTTCAGACCATTAGTTACAACCCGTGGAATACCGCAGAATATGCAACGATTTTCCAGCCTTCTAATTGGCTGTTATCTTCACAAGACGGGATAAATTGTAATATACTAAAAAGCAAATAGCACCCCAAAAACCTACTGCTTGGGTAGCTGGTACTAAATTGGAACTGATGCCAAGTAAGTGCGGGAAAACCTGCAACAACCGGTGCCAAGCGCGGGAAAACATTGAATTGGTGCCAAGCGCGGGAAAACATTCAACCCGTTCCAAGCGCGGGAAAACATTCAACCTGTGCCAAGCGCGCGAAAACATTCAACCCGTGCCAAACGCGGGAAAAAATTCAACCGGTGCCAAGCGCGGGAAAATGTTGCATCTGCTTGGCTTCTTTATGTCTGTCCATGTTTTTTTTTTGCTCTACAAAAAGTGGAAAGTAAAGTAAAAAGATTGATTTTTAAACCATTTTCCAGGCTTTGAACTGAGCTATTTATACTTTTGAAACGTTATTGCTGGAAAAACGCTTTGTACAATCAGAGACTATGATCATATGAACAATGATCATATAAAGTGATTTAAGGACTAGGAAAAAAGTTATATTCAACTGAATTAAATTAAGTTAGTACAGTATTATTATAAAGATTTGAAAGTTATACTATTTTATGATGTTTTAAACGTCATGTAACTTGACTTAAAGCACAAGTTGGCTAATAAGAAAAGCAAAACAGGAAATATTAGAATAACAGAAATCAGTTTCATAAACTTCAGAAAAACTGGTCTTGAGAAATAATAGATATATGTTATATCTTTGTGTACTCTATGAGATATGTATTTTTAATATACTATCATTCTGAGTTTATATACCAAACTTTGTAAATATAATGACTATTTATTCCTATGTCATATGGTTTACTAGTATTTTGAAACCTTTTATTCTTAAGAATGAGCAAAGTCTGACAGTTTCTCCTCACAATCTTTTTGAGCATACAGGCATTTAGATTAACGGGCGGTTTCGATATTATCGTTACAAACGATCGCGGAATAGATTGCTAAATCGTTTGCCAAAATCTATGCGATCATTCTTTTTGGAGGGGGGGGGGGGGGGGACGGAGGGATTAAGGGGTGGGGGGGAGTTAAAATGTTAAAAAAAAAAAAGAAATAAGAGGCGGAACCCAGGCCTCCTTTACCCCTTCCACCACACCGCCCGACCCCTCCCCCCAGATCCATTACTGCTTCCCCAATGACGCAGGACCACAGTTTCTTCAAAAACTAAACCCTATATCGTCTAGTTGTATTTTACAGGCACGGCCAAATTTTGGTCACCTTCTACTAAGTAAAACGTATGGAAATTATTAGGGAAACTGGTTGATATCTTGATCGTAGGAATAAAAGGTTTATCTACCACATAAATGATTGAGTTTCTACTTAATTTTGCTGATTACAGAGAAAGAAAAAGTTTAATATTTAGTTGTTTCCAATAAATCGGTTTTTAGTTCAGTGTCGTAAAACCAAAACCAAAGTAATTACTCTGGCCAATCACAACAGACGCAGACAATCTAATGAACCAATCAGAACTCGAAGCAAATACTAGCAGCCGGCGCCAAGCGCGGGAAAACGCGTGCGAGCAAGTCATGATTGGTTTTGGTCTTACTTCTGATTGGTTGAGAAAGTGGCGCGAGTTTTTTAAGCCAATCACAAAGCGTAGCAATCAAAAACCAAAGCAATCACGAAATTACTTTGGATACTCAATAGAAAACCGCTCTAATGATTCGTTGATCAATAATGCAAGTCATTGCTTTAATTTGTTTTAATAAATTCAATTTATCGCAGAACAGAATTACACGGAATTTAAAATGACAAAAGGGCCTCCCTGGCACTGTCAGTAGGTCCACGTTCGCGGGGGCTGTCCGGGGGGTGGTGGGGGAGAGACGGGGGTTACTCCCGTATATAAGCTACATAGATCTGTGCCGCCACCCTAAAGGGAATGGTTTTTCAGCCGTTTTGATCTAAAAACGGGTATAAATGTTGACAATTTTGGTTTCAAATGGGTATTGTTTTTACGTGAAGTGAACCACGAGAGAATATAAATGTAGCCAGATCTGAAAACGGGTATGGAAAATGGCGTAGAGTGGTGTGAAATAGGGTCTGGATTTGGAGAATCGGGTGACACATCCCCACTAATAATTCCGAGGAGTACCCACCGGGGCCCAAGAAGAAAGGGGGGGGGGGGGGGGGGGGGGTTCCACGCTGGACACACTAGTATTGACCTATACGGTGGTCACCAGAGCAAACTTTCCCTTGCGCACCTCCACGATAGACACGCGGGTTTTTATACCGAGGTAAACCCAAACAAACGAGCAAACTTTTACGCTGGACACATAATCAAACTTTTACATTTGAATGCACGAGCAATTTCTACGCTCGAAACACGGGCACGAGCATATTATCAATGTTTAAATGTTAGACAGACGGAAAGCTTTAGCAGTAATACACACACACGCGTAAACAAGCGAACAACTCACCGTTAAACGCTCGTTAAAACCAGCAGCTTGAACAATTGTACTCGGTTTCCCCGTTTGACAGGAACAGACGCGAGGTAAAGGTTTCGAGGACGAACAAGATGAAATCAAAAACAGAACCAACAGTTCCCAATGGTGTGACTTCGCGAAAGAGCTGAGGGAAAACATCTGAAAACACGACATCACAACTCGGAGCAAACACACACTGATATACAGCCGGCGCTAAGCGCGGGAAAACGCGTGCAGGCAATTCACGATTGATTTTGGTTTCACTTCTCATTGGTTGAGAAAGTGGCGCGAGATTTTTTTAGCCAATCACAAAGCGCAGGAATGCAAAACCAAAGAAATCGGTAAATTGCTTTTGACACTCGCGGGGCGAAGGTCCAAAATGCAGATATTTAGCCATTCCCTTGGTTTAGTTTTCAAAATAGAATCTTTTTACAATTGGTTCAAGTTTATCGTGAACGAATGAAGTCTTCAAAACTCAAAAGAATAAACTTGCAGTCAGAACGTAATGATACGGTATAAACGAGGACGTTGACAAAATTAGTATTTTTTGTGCACGTGCGTTGAAAGTTTTTGAGGGGGTGTTTACATGACACCGGGGCGAATTCGCGCCGGGGCGAGTTCACTCCGGTTCCCTCTTATGGCTCTACATTTGTTTACATGATACAAAATAAATGTGGTGGTATCATGTAAACAAATGTAGAGCCATAAGAGGGAACCGGAGTGAACTCGCCCCGGCGCGAAAGTCGCCCCGGTGTCATGTAAACACCCCCTAAATTAACAAAACAGCGCTTTTGCACGTGCATTGAAATTTAGTAAAACAACAATTTTGCACGTGCATTTAAATAGTTTAATTAGCAAAACAACACTGGCTGTTTTTTCATGGTTTGGTTTGGTTCACGAAGCGGTTTGTGATTTGTTTACCAACCGCGTTAAGCAGCTTAAATAATTTATGCGTTTTCACGGACAGAGATTTATTCATTTTTCTTGATGTTTGTCCCTTGTTATTCGCGGAATAACAAGAAAGATGGCGGGAAACAGAGACGCTTGCAAATAAATTATTCTTATGTTTATTGGTGTGCTGTTGCTTGGTTTAAGCAAAGGCTCAAGTTGCTTGCTTTTCGAAGTCGAAGAAGAAGAATCGAAGCCTGTTTCTTTCAGGATGTTAGAACTAATTCAAATAGTCGCGGCAAATGAAAATTGTATCACCTTTGACATGCCCTTATAGTTTTGAACGCTATCCAAATGTGATTGGCCGAAATTAATTGCCGACAAGTTTAAGGCCCGTTTACACAAGCGATTTTTTGTGCAATTTTTCTCGTACTTGTCGATGCAATTTTCACCGCGCGCAAGTTGCATCTTCAAATCGCATGTTTAAACGGGCGGCGATTTCAGCGCGATTTGTCCCGAGATGTCGCAGAGGTTTCGAACATGAGAGGTTTCGAACATGTTCGAAACCTGATGCAACTTGACGGCGATTTTGGGGAAATCACAGCAAATCAAAGCAAATATCGCACCCGAATCGCACAGGAAATCGCCGCTAGTTTACACTTGCGACAAAAGTTGCATTGGAGAGCGCGACAAAAATCGCATGTGTAAACGGGCCTTGAAGGTGCTGTTGCAAGAGTCGCCATTTTGAACGATAAGGCCCTGGGGGCGAAGTTGTAAAATGACGACGTGTGGCGTGGAGGTGAAAGTAAAATATCGAAAAACAAATGGTACCATGCAAACGTACTGTCGAAGAGGTTTCATTGAAATGGTCACACCATTGAATTAAGTACTGAGTCGAAAGTTAGAAATACACTACATGTCTCTATGATTGATCAACATGTACCCTGGGGCTTGGCTTGTGCAAGAGCAGTTTTGCACGCGATCACCAAATGACGTTAAAACAAAAAGATTTAAAAGACATTGAACAATACCCACACCACAACACAAAAGCAAACCAGCAATAGTTTCCACAACACTAAGAAATATCCTGGACTGGGATATGGCGTCAAATTCAGGAAGGTAGGAAGAGGGGTACGCATTCTGCGACAGTACGACAAGGTAGCGACACCGATTTATGCACCCGTGTAGTTTATATGGGTCAAACCAAATGCTATTTTGCACGGTATATTCTCGTCCACATTGGTGGGTGTTTCTTGGTGTTGCGGAAGCCATTGTTGGTTAGCTTTTGTGTTGTGGTGTGGGTATTGTTCAGTGTCTTTTGAATCTTTTGTTTTACGTCATTTAGTGATGACACCATCCGCAACACCAAGAAACTACCACACTGGTGTCTCTACTCGGCCTTGCCAAAACCATGGCCTCGACGGAATTTTTAGTGACGGTTTTATCTCAAGCAGTTTTACAAGTCAATTCTTTTATTGCATATTTTAAATGTATTTATTAGGTAGATTGACAGTCTCTACTCTATAGTACTATGATTTTAAACTTTTTTCTCGATACTCTTCTATTTCACTGGAATCAATTCTTAATTGAGGCTCTAAATGATTGGAGCGCTTTTAAATGACCAATGTAAAACCTTAAGCAAAGTAACCAAGTTTGGCCAATCATACCACTTTCAAATCCAACGAACCAATCACCACGCGAAGCAAAAACGCGGCAAAATATGCAATCGGTGCCAAGCGCGGCAAAAAATGTAACCCGTGCCAAGCGCGGGAAATCATTCGACTGGCGCCAAGCGCGGGAAAACACACGGCCAAGTCACGATTGGTTTTTGGTTTGCTCCCGTTTAGAACAAAAAACGCAGTTTGCTCTGATTGGTTAGGACGCGCTGCACGAGCTTTTTAAGCCAATACAAAGCGCCACAAATGCAAGGCCAGAGTAAACACGTGATTGCTTCTGATAGTCAAACAAAAAGTGCTCCATCGGTTAAGTAAAGGTCAAAATCTTTCAGAGGACATGTAACAAACACTTCTAATGAAATCTGTTACATTTTGATTCGTTACAAAGAGAAATCAACAATTTTTTTAATACTAATCGAAAATTAAACAGACCATAAGGAACGAATGTTTAGCACAGGGTCAACAACAATCATGTGAAAACTAGATTTTAGTTTTGCCATATACATCACTGTAAACAAAATTTAGTTTAAACACCAACAAAAGTAGCCATGCTCTGCACTTGAGCTCACTTCCCTGATGTGTTATATGATTAAGAGAGGGTGGCCATTAAGCAAGAGACGCCATTTTACCAGTAACAACTGATTTCAATTATTTTCTAGTACAGTACAAACCACAGTTAAGAGATCAAGAAGATCAATGCTATTGCAATGCTGATCAATGCTACTGCAATGCTGATCAATGCTGCTGCAATGCTGATTGATGCATGTACAACATTGAAAAACAAAAAAAGACTAGCATTTTTAACTTGAAACAGTATTGTTTTGTTGTGAAACAAGTTGTAGAGATGACATACTACACATGCAGTTTCGTCATCTAATTTGCCTTACATTGGTATCGCACTGCAAGTTGCTAGGAAAACCTGACCCCAGTAATACACCCTTAGTTTGTTATTAACCCCTTAAGCCCCACTGTCAATAGACAAATTCTCCTTACTGTATATCATACATTTGCTGTATTTAAAGTGGGGAGAAGTTGTCTAAATGTTAAAACAGTTCAACTTTGGTGATCATTTCCTTAATTCTCATGAGTTGCATGATTGAACCTGTATTGGTAAAACAAGGAGAATTTGGATGCTGATTGTTATTGAGGCTTAAAGGGAATCTCAGCTAAAAAAAAAAAAACAGTTTAAACTCCAAAAAATACATAATGGTTCTCTTCAACTGTGCCTGGGGTGTTAAGTCAATATCTCCTTAACTGGTTCGAATGCAAAGTGTTAGGTTTTCAGTTTAAATAACCTGATCGCCGCCATGTTTTCTTTATGGTAATTTGTGACATCACTGCGTTGTTGGAGATCTACATATGGAGTCTACGGAAGCGGAAATGCATAAGAAGCAAATATTTATCTCCAAATTCATGCATTGCTGAATTTAGAAGACATTAATTTTAAAAGGCAGGATGACACACAGACATCATAATCCCTCATCAAGCTTTGCCAAAAAACATGGCAGCGTGCAGGAAATTCAAAAGCAACAAAAGCATAAACAAAACGCCCAGTATTCAAACCAGTTAAAGAATCATCGACTTGAAAGCTCTAAAACAGTTTTACACAAACACCAACTTACATGTACGATTTTGGAATAATTTTAAGCTGAGATTCCCTTTAAAGGGTTAACTGGATGTAAATTACATTCTGGTTACAATGCACTGTTTTTTTTTTGTAACACCAAAAATCAATGAAGAAAGAACCGAACTTAGCTGATAAAAAATCTTGCCTAACTTCCATTATTTTTCAAATGTTCCATAATGCTCTTTGTTCAAGTTTCACCAACAGTGTTGACGTCTGCCTCAATTTTGGAGAAATCAAAGTCTTCTCCAGTGCATCGTTTATAAACATCAACTATGTCCTTACAAGTTGTTTGGAAGTGGGTAGTGGCATCATAAGTAGTGGTGATGAAAACCTAGTGGGAAAATAACACTGTCTTAACACTTAAACTCCCTAAATTTCATTTTGTAAAATATTTAAAAACAAATGGTACAGTGTACCATGCAAACGTACTGCTGAAGAGGTTTCATTTGAATGGTCACACCATAGGATTTCATCGAAAGACTCAAAAGTTAGAACTACGCTTCATGTCTCCATAATTGACTCTGAGAGTGAAAGGATTTAGTCACTCAATTCCTCTGTCCCTTGTTGGACATAGGGGCCAAAAATCAAAATTCAAGAAAAATCCCAAATTTAATTTTGAAAAATAATAAAAAACAAATGTACACTGTACCATGCCAAAGTACCGCTCAACAGCTTTCAACTGAATGGTCACACCATAGGATTTCGTTCACAGACCCAAAAGTTACATGTGGAACTATGCTGCATGTTTTCATTATTGACCCTGGGAGTGAAAGGGTAAAGATGTGAGTTCTAACTATACTCACTTAACCCTCACACTCCCAGAGTCAGTTCTTGGCTTGCACTTATGTCGTATCATGTCATATCAAAATTCAGAAGCATTAAAAAACGAATTTCCATTTCAAAATGTTTATGGAATTGTAGAGAGTTTAAAACTACACATCTGGGCCAAATTTTGAAGCCCCAGAGCATTTAGTTCAAGAGTTATAGGTGAATGAGTGTTTTTAGTGAAAATGTATGGAACGGCCACCTTGGTGTACCACTTTGGTACACCAAGGTGGCAGCCAAACCTTCAAAGTCATAATTGGGCAAAAAATCTCATCACAAAAGATTGGATTCACTATAAATTACATTATATTGGCTTATAAGCATCTATAATGCAAAATAACTTTCAACTGGTTCAATTTTGTTTATATTCACAGCTTATTTGAAATAATGTGACACATTTAAAATCTTTACAAATTGGAAGCAAATCATCGTAAAAACCTGAAACGTTTTGTAAAGGATTGTAACACTGGTATCTACATACCATATTAGAAACAGCTTTGTAAGATGTAACTAAAGTTTAGATTTTTGAATTTTTATGACATCATGTGCAAGCCAAGAATTATGAAGACAGGATGAGTAGTTCTAACTTTTGAGTCTGTGGATGAAATCCTATGGTGTGACCATTCAAATGAAACCTCTTCAGCAGTACTTTTGCATGGTACCATTTGTTCTAACTTTTGAGTCTGTGGATGAAATCCTTCAGCAGTACTTTTGCATGGTACCATTTGTTCTAACTTTTGAGTCTGTTGATGAAATCCTATGGTGTGACCATTCAAATGAAACCTCTTCAGCAGTACTTTTGCATGGTACCATTTGTTCTAACTTTTGAGTCTGTGGATGAAATCCTATGGTGTGACCATTCAAATGAAACCTCTTCAGCAGTACTTTTGCATGGTACCATTTGTTCTAACTTTTGAGTCTGTGGATGAAATCCTATGGTGTGACCATTCAAATGAAACCTCTTCAGCAGTACTTTTGCATGGTACCATTTGTTCTAACTTTCGAGTCTGTGGATGAAATCCTATGGTGTGACCATTCAAATGAAACCTCTTCAGCAGTACTTTTGCATGGTACCATTTGTTCTAACTTTTGAGTCTGTTGATGAAATCCTATGGTGTGACCATTCAAATGAAACCTCTTCAGCAGTACTTTTGCATGGTACCATTTGTTCTAACTTTTGAGTCTGTTGATGAAATCCTATGGTGCGACCATTCAAATGAAACCTCTCCAGCAGTACTTTTTTATGGTACCATTTGTTTTCAATATTTTGCAAAATGAAATTTGGGATTTTCCTTTAATTTTGATTTTTGGCACTCTTGGGAGTCAAAGGGTTAAAGAAGTGCCCAAGGGATTGAGTGACTGAATAACACTTAATTATTAGAAATAAGTTGCAATTTAGTAACAAATGTTGAGTGAGTGTTGCTGAGAACATACATTTGATTTTTCTCCGTCATCAGTTGGAACCAAAATGTCCTTCACTGCTAAAAATCTGTAATGAAACAAAAAAAATAATTCAGTTTCAAACTGTTTAATGATAAACTGTTTAAAGTGCCTATAAAAGTAAGTACAGTTGACAGTTGACCCTCTCTAATATGGACACCGAAGGGACGGAGCAAAGTGTCCGTATTAGAGGTGTCTGTATTATAGAGGTCACCACGATGATGTCACTTTTTTTAAGACTCCACTGACAGGTTTTGTTCAGTAACTAAAAACAGGCCCACACTCGTCTTTTAACTACATCTAAATTGATTAATATACACCATTGAGACACTGTCTATCAGTAGTGTACTACATTGTAAAATTCTCAGCTACATAAGGTATATGAATCACTGTCTAAAACAAAACGAACTACAACGCAATGCTGCATGTGAAAAAGTAATATAAAGTACAATTCTGAAAACATCTTTCGATATATGTTTGTAACCACAAACAGGAAATTGTATTACTTACTCAAACTATCATCATCTGATCACCGGAGTGTCCGTAATAAAGAGGTAAAGCTTATATGAATTTGCTCTCTGGGGCCGAGATTTAGTGTCTGTTGTCCATATTAGAGGAGTCCGTATTATAGAGGTTTTTTTTTAAAGAAAATATGTAAGAATTTTGCCGGGACATAGGAAACTGTCCGTAATAGAGAGGTGTCCGTAAGGAGAGGTTGGACTGTAAGTAAGTATAACCTTTATTAGCTCATTACAGTATTGTAAAATGTAGCACTATTTTCCAGGTATTGCCACAAACAAAAAAAAAATAAAAATGAGAACACTACGATATGATACTAGCAGTGATCACAGATTATGGAGACGCGTTCGAAGGAATTTCCGGCGGGAATGAGCCCCTGAAAAAAAAACAATTGGGGCGGCCATTTGGAAGACCGTCTACCAAAAAATCTTGAATTTTACTGCACATAAACCACAGGACAACCAACACGAAATTAGGATTGCGTTCTTCAAACGATTCTGAGAATAAGTACAGTACAGTAATATAAGTACAGTAATAAAATAAGATGAAACTATGTACAGTTCAATAATAATAAAACTATTTACTGATCAATATAATTGTGCCTATGAAATTAAATTTTTGACCTGTTTTTTATACTAAAAAATTGAAGTCCATGTTCCACTGATTCATAATTTTCCAATTTAAAGTGCACCTAACCCCTAATTTTTTATTCGCCTAAATGAATGTGCTTGTTTTCTGGAGTGAATCTGTGAAAAAATTTTTGGATTTGGTGAAATCCTCGATTTTCTGTGACCTGTTGAATTGGAAGATAATTTGGTTCAGTACCGAGCAACATGGGATCTGGGGTGAGTGCCTGATATGACGTAGATTTGGGAACCGAAATTCGCCCAAAGAAAGCATCGTTGAGTACTTTCAGCGGCGAGGCACCGGGCAGGCATAATTTCTTTTTTGCACGAGTTTTGCACGACTAAAGCACAGTATTTACACTCGATTCACGCAAAAATGAAGGAAATGGTTCCCAAAAGTACGTCACGTCACATGACTAGACCCATGCCCCGTCTCACTCGGTACTGAACCAAACACAGCTCCGTTTTGGCGCGATTTTTGAAATTTCAACAGGTCACAGAAAATCGAAGATTTCACCAAATCCAAAAATTTTTGCACAGATACACTCTAGAAAACAAGCACATTCATTTAGGCGAATAAACAAATTAGGGGTTAGGTGCACTTTAAGTTATGGTCAAGCAATGAAAAGTATTTTTTTGGACGTCCAAAGATGGTCAAAAATGAACTTTTCATGTCCTGGGGCTTGGAGCTAGTATAAAAAGAAACATAGAATGGACGATCACTGCAACAAATTGTTGAGAATGGCTGGATCTGGGTTTCCAGACCTAGATCAGTATTAATACTTGAAGTGAAACAAAAGAAACGGCAAACTGATCCTTACGGCAGAAAAACAGAAGCAGAAGCAAATAACATGGTGACGTCATGAGTTGTGCAAAAATGCGGTGTCGCTTTCAGACGCTTCAGTATTTCTCGTAAGCAAACTACTTTTTTTAGCTTTAATATTTTTTAGCAGTTTTGCTCAGTTGGAAAATAATGTCCTCCGACGATGAATTTTGACTACCATGTTGATTACGAAGGTCTGCACAACTGTTGACGTCGCAAGTCCTAATTTGCATATTTAGGCCGTGCACTGGTTGTCCCATATTTTGGCTCAAATAGACCAACTTTGAGGTGAGGAAAAAAGTAGATTGTGTGCTTAACCATAACTTAACTTGGAAAATTATAAAAAAAATGGGTCAAAAAGTTCATTTCATAGGCACTTTAATAATAAAATTTACTGACGACAGCTTTTGATGAGGGAAACAAAATTCACTGTTTCCTGAGGGATCAGTCATTATAGTGATTTGTTATATAGCAACACAAAAAAAAACACAACACAGTTTGAAAAACGTGCCAAGCAGTCGAGGTAAACATCAATCGCATCATAATCATGCCACCTTTTGTCACGGTCTGATCACATGTGCTACATGTAGCGGGCAACAGTGCAATAATATAACCCTCTGACGTGAAAATTGTTGCCCACTTTCGCAAATGTTGCCCGCTTAGGACAATTGGTGGTAAACAGTTTGTTTGTTAGATGTCATGTGACCATGAATCAACCAATCAATGCACGTGCTGTATTGAGGAAAAACTCCAGCTATATAACAATTGATCATACATACTTTTCTTTCACTTCGCCCAGGAGATCCATGCCAGGTTTAAGTTCTGCTTCAGGATTACTTGTTTCAACCGTGGTACTCACAATGGCTATGTAGTAGTCTTTTGCAGCGACATGATGGGCCATCGACACCATACAGACATATATATCTGGAAAAAAAGGAAACATTTATTGATTGATTTATCACATCAAATTAAAGAGTTACAAACGTAGAAGAACCTTCGCTCTTGCTTTTTTCAATAAAACTTTCCTTGTGGAAAACAACATTCTTAAAAAAGTGTAGAACAGAGAAACTGCAGTAGTGGTACTCAATGTCCTACCCGATCAGTAAAATTCACGTAAACACTTGTGCAAGTGCATTCTTTTTTACATTGTTTTGGCAGTCTTGGAATTTCCAAAGGGTAGGGAGGGCCAAGTGAAAAATTCATGTAAATTCCAGGGAGTGGGGGAAGTATTGTGAAAACCCATAGAACGGAAAATCCTGGGGGTTGGGGGAGGCCAATGAAAAATACCCTCTGCAGTATGGATATTTTCTGGAACTACACAATGCTGTTTTAAAACTCAAAATTTTACAAAGAAGGTCTCACATTAGTGCTTAAGCCACCCAACAATTTAGGTATTATAACACAATTTAGGTATTTTTTACACACAGAAGAATCACTGGCTTCCTTGTGGTACAGCTTTCATTTATAAAACATTCAACAGTAACAACGTGGTTTGCAGGAATGATGAATGAATGAAAGGAGTTACTCTTCTCCATGTCGGACATCTTATCTTGTTTAAAATTATCATACCATAAAACTTTCTTACGCATGCACATGAGTACAGGCTACTTGGAGACTCTTGTTCGTTAAATATTGCGTGAAAATAGCTGAAAATTGCATAGATTACTAAGTTTAACAAGCTCTTTCATCTTTTGAAGTCAATTCGTATTTAGCACGGTGCCTTCTCCACGTAAATTCGTATGCTAATGAAGCAAAATTTAAACAATGACATTGGCAAAGATTCGCCTATAAGAGTAGCCACCATCTGACCCCTTCCCCTCTAACCCTAACCCCTCTCCTCCACCACCCCCCCACCACCCCCCCCTGCTCCTATGACATGGAGATTCTAATGATCAGAATGGTGGATCAAGATGTCCTAATGTAAGGAGAAATAAGGTGCTCATCACCAATGGTGTGTGTAGGAGTTACAGTAAGACTGCACCTGATTTCCTGTCCACTGCACTTTGAGGAATGATTATTTGCCATGACATTGCATCTTTTGGAAGCTGTGCAATAGGATGATCCAAAATACATATGCAACGAACCACCTGCAAATAAATTGATGCAAAACAAGGGGCTATATCGCCATTTTTAAATCGTGAACATGTGAAGCGTTAAGCAAGTTAAAGCAGTGGGGCAAAATTTCACTCGATCACTTGATCGGCTGTTAACATTAAGCTCACAATGTGTGATGGTTATCTGCCTTACCCATGGTGATGGATATGGCATTGGAGGGAGGGTAGGGTAGGGAAGTTAGACGCAGTGGGTAGGGGGGGAGGCAAAACTACTAGGAGAGGGGAGAGTCAGTTAACATTAAGCCTTCAATATATAATGGGGACAGCACTGCAGGGAGGGGAGGGTGGGGAGTTGGATGCAATGGGTGGGGGGGGGGGGGGGACAAAACGACTAGGAGAGGGGAGAGTCAGTTAACAAAGCCTGCAATATGTAATGGGGACAGCATTGGAGGGGGGGAGGGTGGGGAAGTTAGACGCAGTGGGTGGGGAGGGGAGGGGTGGAGCAAAACGACTCGGAGACGAGAGAGTCAGTTAACATTCAGCCTACAATATGTAATGGGGACAGCAATTGAGGGAGGGGAGGGTGGGGAAGTTAGACACAGTGGGTGAGGGGAGCAAAACGACTAGGAGAGGGGAGAGTCAGTTAACATTAAGCCTGCAATATGTAATGGGAACAGCATTGGAGGGGGGGAGGGTGGGGAGTTGGATGCAGGGGGTCGGGTGAATTGTTGGTGCTCTAATGTAAAAACGAGTGTCTTGAAATACAGATAGCTAGAATTATAGAAATGAATTGCAACTTTTCTGTAGTACTGTTTATCAAGCTGTACAATGTGGTTATAACTTCTGAGTCTGTGCATGAAATCCTTAAGTGTGACCATTCAAGTGAAAGCTACTGAGCAGTACTTTCCTGTGGTACTGTTTATTATGCTGTACAAGGTGGTTCTAACTTTTGAGTCTGTGGATGAAATCCTAAAGTGTGACCATTCAAATGAAAGCTACTGAGCAGTACTTTCCTGTGGTACTGTTTATTATGCTGTATAAGGTGGTTATAACTTTTCAGTCTGTGGATGAAATCCTAAAGTGCAACCATTCAAATGAAAGCTCTTGAGCGGTACTTTCCTGTGGTACTGTTTATTATGCTGTACAACATGCTAACTTTCGAGTCTGTGGATGAAATCCTAAAGTACAACCATTCAAATGAAAGCTATAACTACATGTATAATAATGTTGCTTATAGTGGATGAGCATTAGCTATCAAGCTAATTCACAGGCACGCCACTCAAATACGGAAACAAACATTGCAAACTGAACATAACACGTTAAAAATCCCAACTGGCAGAGTGAGTCTCAGAGTGAGACTTGAACTTGGGACCTCCAGATTTCAAGTCCAGCGCCCTAACCACTCCACCATGCTGCCTTCTCAAACTGAGCAGAACGTTCCTGTGGTACTGTTTATTATGTTGTACATGTACAAGATGGTTCTAACTTTTGCATTTTTGACCAGTCTTAACCATTAGGGGTGTAACGATTCATATTTCTTGTGATTCGATTCGATTTCGATTATTGCCTTTCGATTTTGAATATTTCGATTCGATTATGCAAATGTTTCTAACAGATAGTTTTAGACTTATCTGTTGTACCATCATTAGCCAGAAAACCATAATATTTCCACACAGCTGATCTAAAAGTGCAGGCGGATTCACGATTGCTTGGTCGTCCGTCGCCATGTTTGAGAACGTGACAATGATCGTGTTGCGCATGGTTTGCCTTATTTGAAAATTCTCAAGGGGTGGTAGAAGGCAGCAATTTTACCAGGCAACACAAAATGGCGCAAGAACTGAAAACGCCTTTGCTCATCAATCAAAAACACAGATTATAAAGAGTTCTGAATTCTGATTGCACAATAATTTATAATAACTCATTGAGGGCACCCTGGAAAAGGTATGCAAAAATCGAACCAAAATCGAAACGTGGAAGCAAAGAATCATGAATCGAACCGAATGGTCATAATCACGATTTATCAAGAATTCGATTAATTGTTACACCACTAGTAACCATCCATATGAAAACTACTAAGAAGTGCCTTACTGTAGCCTGCTTCATTATTTGATATGTTGTAGTTTACATTACCTGTCCAATTTTCTTTACTTTGTCAGGAAAATAAGAAGGATCAGCAATCACCATCTTGGTCTTAGCAGTTTCTCCCTGTGATTTGACGCCGCAAACTTGTCCATTCTCATCATAAACAATCTCCTCTATCGGCTTATCAAGCATGTAGGTGCCACCATAAATTGCACTGAGCCTGGCAAATCCTTGCGGTAACTCCCCCAGTCCATACAATGGGTACAAATAGGGAGATTTTCCATACCTTGCTAAACTTTCACTAAAAATTAAGAAAAACAGTTTAATCCTTGCAGTAACTCTTTGACCATCCCAAAGGGTTTACCACCTTATCGTGTTGGGGCAGTTTGTGTGTCTCAATGACCCTAGAGCTATGTCAGCTGGAGTCTTGTACTCCTGGTATGGCCACCCATACTGACCAGGTCGAAGGGTAGAGACCAGATGAAGTGTGATTCCCTAGTCCTCCAGGTTGGGAGTTGGGCTGGGAGCTAATAACCCACTGCTGTAAAAATAAGATTACAGAAACAGAAGACATTCAAAACTCAATCAACATCGGTGATGCAACAAGGGCCCACAGTAGCAGGATGACGCATTTGAGTCAAAGCTGAAAGGAAACCCTAAAGCCGACAGTTTCTATCGTGAATCTGAAGCTCAAAACCAAGATAGGAAACAACCAAAAACAACATGGAGGAGAATGATTGAGGATGAAAGATGAGCAGCTGGTGAATCTAAAGCTCAGGATAGGAAACAACCAAAAACATGGAGGAGAATGATTGAGGATGAAAGATGAGCAGCTGGTGAATCTGAAGCTCAGGATAGGAAACAACCAAAAACAACATGGAGGAGAATGATTGAGGATGAAAGATGAGCAGCTGGTGAATCTAAAGCTCAGGATAGGAAACAACCAAAAACATGGAGGAGAATGATTGAGGATAAAAGATGAGCAGCTGGTGAATCTGAAGCTCAGGATAGGAAACAACCAAAAACAACATGGAGGAGAATGATTGAGGATGAAAGATGAGCAGCTGGTGAATCTAAAGCTCAGGATAGGAAACAACCAAAAACATGGAGGAGAATGATTGAGGATGAAAGATGAGCAGCTGGTGAATCTGAAGCTCAGGATAGGAAACAACCAAAAACAACATGGAGGAGAATGATTGGGGATGAAAGATGAGCAGCTGGTGAATCTAAAGCTCAGGATAGGAAACAACCAAAAACAACATGGAGGAGAATGATTGAGGATGAAAGATGAGCAGCTGGTGAATCTAAAGCTCAAAACCAGGATAGGAAACAACCAAAAACATGGAGGAGAATGATTGAGGATGAAAGATGAGCAGCTGGTGAATCTAAAGCTCAAAACCAGGATAGGAAACAACCAAAAACATGGAGGAGAATGATTGAGGATGAAAGATGAGCAACTGGATGGCAGTCATGGGCAACTGTTAGAGCTCTGGAAGCAAATCGAAGTAGATGGAAGGAGAACGTTAAACCCTCATGTGCCTTATGGAGAGGTACGAGTAAGTAAGTGAGAAAGTGACTCCCCGAGACCATACGGTGGGTGCAGATAAAATTATGGGGATAATTTTAATTCTAGCTAAACTTTTATTAGAAATTAAGAAAAAGAATTGAGTTTTTGCTCATATTCTGTCAAACCCGTTTAACGTGGATACCATAAGAACCATGAAAACTGTTCAAATTAACAGCAGATATCTGACTATTTTGTAAGATGTTTAAGCAAGAAAAACAAAAATTAAAGTTTTTCTCTGCTAACTTTGCAACTTAGCAAGAAAATTAGAGGAAAATAAAGAGGTTTATGAACCAATCACATTTCAGGAAATTGTACCAGTTAAAGGGAATATTTTCTGGGGATTTGCATTTTTTAACTGACTGCTAAAATAATAGAGGATGACTACTGGTTTGACTGTAGTCTTCAAGCACCAACCTGTATAACTTGATTTTCAGCAATGCTTCCTTGCATGGCTTGTCCAAGTACCTAGAAATAACACAGTAGAAAAAAAACCTTAAGAACATGTTTATTATGAATGTCAGTCCTGGCTTGTGCAACAGAACAGTTATTTTCTCTTTTCAAGATTTTTCCAAGGTTACAAACTTAATACTAAAGTCACAACATTTCAGATAGTTTTTACTGTCCTTCTACATGTACATGTACTATGATTCTAAAAATACCTGAAACAAATTAATGTCGTGTTTTCAGCAAAATCCAGAAAAGAGAAAGTCATTTTTAAAGTGCCACTACGACGAAAATTTTTGTTTTTCTTTTCCGCTTTTCTTAACGCAAATGTATCTAATAGGTTTAGACAAATGCGAACTGCTATAAACTAGATTGATATATTCTTACACAGCCCAGAAATAGCTGGCCGAAAACCCACGAAAATCATGTAAAATCCGTCCGCCATTACTCCGTTCATAAATCCGAGCCCACGTTCTACTGGTTTGTGATCTGGTACACGTGACTTGATTTGTGTCGTCAATGACTCAACGCGGTTCCCTCCGGGACACAGACAACAAAGCCAAAAGGCATGTGTTGAGTCATTGACGTCACAAAATCTTTCGGCCAACTCGATCCAACTCTCAAAGTTCGGTCCCGGTCATTTTTGAATTGAGTAATGGCAGCAAGCCGAATTCGAAATGTAAACCTAAAATAATGGAACTTCCCATACAAGTTTTGACTTTAAACTTCGCAAGGTAAGTAACAAGTACTTATATTTTCAAAATATGAAGTTGTTACAATAAGCAGTGAAAGAACAATGATAGAATAGTTAGAACCTGAATTTGACAAAATAACAATTTATTTTAAAAAAACTGTGTTTCCATGTGGATTATTTTTTACCAAAGAAACCTTTTTGTTTCTCTCAACAATGCCAGGAAACACAGTCTTTTGCATAGAGGTGTGTATGTTATTTCTTGAAAACGAAGCAAAAACCAACCAACCCTTTCCCTCCCACAGTCGATTTTGGAAACATGTTACGTAGTTCTAACTTTTAAGTCTGCATGTGAACAAAATCCTATGGTGTGACCATTTAAATGAAACCTCTTCAGCAGTATTTTGCATGGTACCATTTGTTCTAACTTTTGAGTCTGTTGATGAAATCCTATGGTGTGACCATTTAAATGAAACCTCTTCAGCAGCCAGTGCAGGTAATATGTCCCCCAAAGCTTGCAAGTACTGTATGTGAATTAATGCCTGGATGGGTATGGTAAAACTGTACTGGTAATAGAGTTTATCTTGTGAAGGAAAAGGAAGGGAGAGGGTCTCCAAAAAAAAGGCTTACGGTAAATAAATTGAAAGCTATCAGTGTGGTCTTACTCATCATTCGTGTACAGAGCAAGAGCATGTCCAGTGAAGCTCTGCGTGTTTTCATCTAAACCATGTTTTTCATAGACCTCTTTCATTGTAGTTTTTTCCGGATCAAATCCTATAGATTTAAAATAACATACCATTATTATTTCAATATAAAAATATAAGACTATAAAAAAATTCATTGCCTGAAGAGTGTAAAAAACGATATTGTGATGAGAGTGATATAGTTTTTTTAATTGAAATTCAACGTGGAATTCACGAGTCTGGCAATGAATTTTTTTAATTGCATATGTCAAAGAAAAACAATGTTTCCAAGGAGAAAGCCATTTCAAAGTCAACTGTCAAGAGCTACATGTAGCGAATAGAAATCAAGACTGATTCAAAATCATGGTGAATCATGCGCGGTTAGGAGAGAACCTTGTGGTATATGTAGTGACAAACTTTAGTTTTATTTGTAAATGTCATTTTATAACTGAAATTGATGCTGTTTGCAATGTGGACTGTGGAGCCAAACTGTGAACGTTTGTGTTGGAATATGCACTTATTGACTGAGTGAGAGGGCCGGATGGGAAAATATTTGGCTCGAGGTCATGGCATACGGACCGAGCGCAGCAAGGTCCATGCGCCATGACCTAATATGACTGGAAAGTACAAGAATAGTCGTGCAGTGCAAGGTCACTTGAACTCGAACGGGACCGGACGGCTTTTTCCGGACCGGCTCACGTCAACCCATCTGGCCCTGCTCACGTCACCTTGCGATTCTATTTTCTTTAGGATTGCGTCAGCAGGGCCGTACGGTCATATTATAAATTAGCTTATTAAATACTTCGAAAGTTTGTCATCACTGGCCGGTGCATTAATAAGAATTTCATCACAGCGATAAGTTAGTAAACACCACGCTGAATTGGGAAAAACCTTGGGACAACAAAGAATGGCAAATTTGTGAGTACTGATGGATTAGTTATTAAACATTCCGTAAAAAAAAATTATACTTATTCTATTGTGGTCGATCACTTCAATTCCTAAGTTGACAATGAAGGATCCGGACGCGCATCTCCGCTTGAGAAGGAATATTTTTATTCTCACTTTATCTTCACGTTAAGTTCTAAGAATACCAGACTACTTATATGTACATATTGCCTTTTGTATCTCTTATACTTTTTACAATGGAAATCTTTGATACTGTACAAGACAGGAGTTGGGATACAAGTTTTGATTGTGAAATAAAAAAGCTCTACTTTGGACAGCATCTTTATTTATTTTTAAAGCAACTCGGCCACCGTTTCGGTGTATAATAGAAATTACTTAAAATTAACACAGTACAGTACGCTTGTTTTCATAAACGTCTTTGTTTGATTAGACTTGCTTTTTTCTAAGCATGAAATATTTGCTGGTAGTTTGCTCGCCTCTTGTAGGACTGCAGTGTGAATGGCTTCTTCACTCTCTACAAAAGTTTACATTTTGGTTAAAATTGGGAAGTAAAGGAATTCACTCTATACACTAGATAAATAATTATTTATCATTAGTGAATGGCGCATCTGTATTTTTTGCTTCATATCAAAGCTAAAATACATACTTTAATATAAAGAAAGTACACAAATGTCGTCCTACGAAGATGCCATGCAACATCACTTCTCAGGTATGCAATTCCACGCTAAATACCCTTGCTTTGTTAGCCAATAAGAATGCAAGTTTTCGTTGATATATGCGATTCTGTCTTGAACTTAACTTTCTGTAACTTAAACAGGAAAAATTGTTTTTCTAGCTAGGCACGGTATTTTCTCAGCACATATTTTGTGGAAACTGTGAGTTGAAATTTATTCATTGGAAGTTCAACATTTTTCATACAAAAATTATAGTGATATGCTGTTTTAAGGAGGCTCGAAAGGGTTTCTTACAGCTTATGTACATGTCAGAACAATTACACATTAAAATTTTATGGTTTTAGTCTCTGAAACAAATTGCAGATAAGCTTATGACAGGGTTTTTAAAGTTTCCTTCAAGACCATTTATGACGTCATATCTGTTGTCATGGTAACTATAACCCTCCAAAGAGATACCCCTCAAAAGTCAGTTTTTAAATCTATCTTTAAAACTAACTCGGTGACCTATGTTTTTTATAAGCGTTTTTAAAAGTTTGCAATATTCCTCACCTCCTGTGTAAATTTGAAAAAAATCTGTATTGTGGAAATCGAGATAAATCGAAAAAGGCCTCTTAAAGATTTAAAAAAATTCCACTGTACAGTTTTTTTCCAAAATGTCTCAAATCTTAGATAAAGTTGAATGCTACTTGCATGAAAAATTTCAACATAGGTCACCGAGCAAAGTTTTGAGATAAAGAGCAATATTTTATGCACGATTTATTTCCGGTTCTCGCGATTTTACGCAGGATTTTTATTTCCGGTGAGCTGCGCGCGCTACTTTTTGATAGGAAAATCAGCTGACGTATGCGTCAAAGCATGACGAGTGCACGTCGCGCGCGCACGCAGCTGAAAAGCCTTTCAAGCCTCCTTAATGTGTCATTATCAAGTAGAGAGTGACAGAAAGAAAAAGGTAAATATAAACTAGTGGTAATCATGGATTACAGGAGTGAAATTGAGAGCACTATTAAAACGTAAAATTACTGCAAGATTTTCGAAAACTAGGTCAAGATGCGTACCAGTTCTCTGACTGAAACAAGCTGCTGAAAGAAATGAGCAGGGAGGCCAAATTACTATTCTTACAAAAATCTTGATTTTTTTCTGCTCTTATCACACAGGACAACCAACATTGTAACAGGACACCAAGATTAGGCTTCTGTTCTCCTCTTGTCTAACACACTAATATTAGTGAAAACAGTAAGGTACATGTACATGTAATTAAATTATTTTTGAGTTTTAAGTATGTGAATAACTCAACATAGATTCTGATTGCATGTTTAAGTAATGATCCGCATAAGAAGGATAGCGCTGTACGGCAACAGAATGTCAAGATTTTTCATTGTTACAACTAGTGATCTCATTGGCCTAGACTCAAAAACCGCTAAAAAGTTTTCAAGGTGCATTTTGTCTAATTTTTTTAAGGTTTCAAGTAATTTGAGACCCAATCGCACAACATACAATTTTTAAAAGAAATTGTATTTGGGGAACTTCATCAAAGAAGCAAAATTATTAGCTATTGTCTTCTGCTATTCTGATTGGTTAAGCACGAACATTTCCTAAAATTTATTTGACGCAAATGGATTTTTTTTATTTTTATAATGAAATATAATTATTAACCATCAGCTCCTCCTCTATTCTTGAAATCAAAGATATTCTATGTGGGAAAGAGCTAATGCCGCAGAACAATGAAGTTTGCTATCATTCTTACATGTATGTGGAACAATACTTAAAGTTGGTTTGAGTTCTTGTATTTTTACCGAAGGTTTCTAACAAACCTTTTGTCATTTGATAATTGATCATGTTGTCAATTTGCGGTCAACAAAATTTTCATCATGCGATGAATTTTTTTCCAACCGCTGAGTGAAACCAACAGTGCGTAAAGCGGGCTGGCTTTCATGCCTTTGCAAAGGACTTGCGGGATCAATCATATTTCAACCACACCTTACTTACCTTTCCATGTTTTGGAGTCATTCGGATCAAAGTCATTGACAAAAAGTAACAAATTTCGGAATCGTCGTTTCTCAAAAATCCCCATCAGGCTTGTTCCCAGGGCTTCTTTCTCATCTGCGGGGACCTTGTAAAGTTTACCCCCTCTCTTGTAAACATAGCTTCCTTCAACTGATTTGAATTCCAGGTATCTTGTCACTCCACTCGTAATAAGAAGCTTTACCAGCTCACCTGGAAGTAACAAACAGGGAAAAATAAACAAAGATGGTATACAGCTCTTGTTATTGACATCAGGTTAATGTTCACCTGCAAAGCAGGCAACAGTTAGCAGCTTGACACATCTGACCTATTTCTATTTGCTCAACAAAAATTCATCACTGAGTATATTTTTGATGCGAAGAAGCTCTGCATTTATAAAACTCCAAAAAATAATTCTTTAAATGCTAGTGTGCTGGCTCTGAAGGAGAAATTTTCATGGAAAGTTGAGAAAATGTCCTACATGTATGAAGTCCAAGAGACTGAATTCACTGAAACCAACAGCAGCCAATGGTTTCGTCTTTCGCCTGTGAACTTTTGACTGATGTCAGTAAATAAACCAATCAACATTTGTTTTTTTTGAATGAGGCTACTGTTGGAAGATTCCAATAATCAATTTTAATTCTGAAGTTTGATTTCAATAATGAAATCTGTTCCCAATCAATGAAAGTCATTCCCAAATGATAAGTGGAACACTCTGAGTATTTTGACTGTAAGCTCAGTAATGAAATAATAAAGATGTTACATTCATCATGTCATGATCATGGGATGAAAGGATGGAAGGTCATAGGCTTGATTACTGTCTGGGAAGTTTTTCTTTGTCCCGCACTCATCACATGATAAACATTACATCTTTCTCAAAAAGAGGAAAAAGGTACGGTCTTCACGAGCCTTAAGTGGCTTACACCATATATCTGCCAGAGCTAAACCCTGTTTTTGTAGCATTAAGTGACTGAGAGTATTAGATGCTAGTCCATCGCAAGGTTACCCCTAGGATTATGTTTCCAGTACCCATTTATATACACCTGGGTGAAGAGAGACGGTGTAGAGCAAAGTTGGTTACCCCCAGGATTATGTTTCCAGTACCCATTTATATACACCTGGTTGAAGAGAGACAGTGTAGAGCAAAGTTGGTTACCCCCAGGATTATGTTTCCAGTACCCATTTATATACACCTGGGTGAAGAGAGACAGTGTAGAGAAAAGTTTCTTGTCTAAGGATACAATACAATGGCAGAGACCAGGCTCAAATTACCGACCTCCAGGTTGAAAGTCTGACGTGCCAACCACAACATCACCGTGCCTCCACAAGGGGAAAATGTTAGTAAAAAGTAGGCATGTTAACGGGACACTGTCCCCACCAACATAACAAAATTCCCTTGACCTTATTTACATGTTATATCGGCAAATGATAAAAAATACAAGAGGCTACGCATAGCCTATACTCGCTGGGACGTAAAACAGCAACTGGCAAATAAAACCAAAATTAGTTTTGCTTTTGCTTGCATGCGTGCATATTCTCGTACCCAGATTCACTGCAAAGCACAAATGAGACAAAAACACGAAGAACAAAAAGAAAAACGGAGGGCAAACCTTACCTCATTGCCGTATCTGGCACAAGTAAAAAGCAACAAACAAAACCCAAATTTGTTTCGCTTCTGCTTGCATCACACCAAATCCCAAGTATCGTGGGCTCAAAATTTTATTGCAGTGCATGCGTGCGTATTCTGGTACCCAGATCTAACGCGATGCACAAAAGTAGATACAAAAACACAGAGAAAAAGAAAAAGAAAAAGAACAACAGAGGGCAAACCTTAACTCGTTGCCGTACTGGCACAAGTAATAAGTTAATTGGATGAAGAGCTTCTATAGAGCAAAACAGAAGCAATAGTTTGGCGATAAAGTGCAGGATTAAAAGGATGGAAGTGGATTACAGTTTGAATCAAATTTGATTTTGCGACAGGCCCACCCCACCCCACCCTCCCTTGCATCCAACGACCCACCCTCCCCTCCCTCCAATGCCATTCCCATGGGTAAGGTACAGACCATTACATATTGTGGGCTCAATGTTAACCCACTGACCAGCCAATTGAGTGAATTTTGTCTCCAATTGCTTGTTGTTGTTGTTGTTGTTATAACTCGTTCTTAATGCTTCACATACAATGTATTCACGAGTTAAAAATGGACTATAGTGGATTTGAATTATGTCTCAAATTATTGCTGTGGCCATACCGTTAGCCATTAAAAACTTGGGAATGAGATCAACATTCCAGTCTCTGGGTCTTCCATACTTGTTCTCATCCTCCAATGTTTTATTGAACATTGTAAACAACTAAAATGCAAAACAAAAAACATTAATAAACTTGATGAAAACTAAACAGATTCGAGAACATGTCATGGGCAACTGTGAAAAAAAATCTCTATCCTATGGAAAAGTTTTAGACTACTGTACGAGCATTCTCTCTTTCCCAGCTTAGTCTGTTGAGCGAGAAACAAAAAACATTAGCGAACGGATAATGGCTGCACGAAACTGGGGGCAAGGCATGCGCGCGGGAAAAGAGAGACTACAGACTAAGCCCAGGCATTTGAATTATGAGTTGCTCTCACAACTCAAAAATCTGATTGGCTCTTGATGGAAGATCTAAGTTTTAACAAGCGGTAACACCGTGGTGATGAGTTGTCAACAATCGAGATCAATGCCATGGCTGACAAGCTCCAGGAATGTTTATCTCGATTTCCCAGAGTTCAAGCATTGAAACCAGAGCAAATCGAAGCACTTGAAGCTCTTATCGACGGATGCGATGTCCTTGCTATTTTGCCAACTGGGTTTGGAAAGAGCCTTATTATATACATGTATCAAGTGCCAAACAAAGCTCTCTTTGAACCCGAAAGTAAGTGTTCTTGTGATTTCGCCGCTCAACAACATCGTGGTCAAAGAAGTAAACGAATTCCACCCGGGAAAACTTTACCGAGTGTTCGAATGACAAAAAAGTTGTCCCACCTGACCGAGCCAAAAGCTGTCCATCCCAGTAAATTACAGCCATGCTCCGTCACGTGTGACCAGTATTTTTGAAAATTTGAATGGAGTTTTCAAGTTTACGCATCAGTTTTGTAAATTCTTTCCGAGATTCGGAATTCCCGTGAGAATTTTACCACATTTTTGGAAACAAAGAGTAACAATAACATTTTATTTGAAATGTTACATATCCAAACAATATTAGGTTATTATGCATATAGCGAAGTCATTTTCCCCTTAACTGGTGACTTTCAAAGTGTTTTCCAGAGAGCTCTTCAAGGTTCATTCAAATCTCAGACGTTACAAAGAAATATTCAAATGTGACCCTCCACAGGATTTCATGTACTAAGGTGATGACACGCACACGGTACGTTAGCACGCTGTGACACGACACGCTAATCGTGTCAAGAGTTCTGATATGCGCATATTTAAATAGAAAAACAAAAGTTACCGTGTTCCATGTGAGTCACTATTGTTCTTACCTGCTTAACATGCAAAAGCTTTGTTTTCTTAACATGGTAAAGCTTTGTTTTCTTGACACTGTAAAGCTTTGTTATCTTGACACGGTAAAAGTTTGTTTTCTTGACACGGTAAAGTTTTCTTTCCTTGACATAGTAAAGTTCTGACACGGTACACTGCTTTGGCTTCCCCGGCATGCTAAATAGTTTTTCTCGTAGTAATATCATGATAATCGCTGGCAGCCGATATGACAGAAGTGAAATTCAGTTTGACGACGTGTTGATTTTCTAACAAAAACTACAGTCAACCAGTGAGCATAATGAAGATCAGTGGTCTGATTGAAACATACTCTTGAAGTCTTCAGAGTCCTAGGCTGTAATTCTTTTGAACTGTGTTGTTTAAGAGTTCGAGAGAGTCTAGTCGGACATGTTCGTTTTGGCTATTCGTACGGCAACCATACGCGGACAATTTTCGATGTTATTCTTCACTTTTGTTGGTCCACAATATTATATGTCAAAGAATACTCCTGTACGGCCAACTTCGATTTGTTATTCGCACGAAAGTCCAAAACTTTCGGCAATTTTCGATATTATTCTTCACTTTTGTTGCAGACAAGCTAGATGTTTTATGAAATTGTTGCGTTGCGGCGCGTTGTCGACCCGAAAGGTTCAAATTACAGAAAGCTCAAATTACGTTTGACGTATGCAAATTAAATAATGCGTGATGTTCACCTGCAAACGACAGGTTGTTTACAATAGCCTCTGTTTTCTACGCAAAGAAACCTGCTTTCAAAGTGTGCGACGGCAAATGGCAGACAACAAGCTTGTATTTGTTTTAGTTTCATTCAAGATTTATTTTAGAAACTACAGGCCGAACGTCCGTCGAAAGTTTCAATCACAAAAGCACGACTATTTCGCACAGGACTCAGGGCCGCTTGTTTAAGTGAATTAAACTACCTTTACACGTGGTTGTTTTTTCCACAATTATTGGATTTCAACGGTGGCTTCGGCGATTGTAAACAGTTAAGTAAGGAAAGGTTACTGAAAAATATTATTGGAAAGCGACAATAAGGATCACTTTCTACAGCCATAAACAGCTTCAAACTAGATCACTATGAAGCCGTTATCTTTGGTCAAGAAAAATACTAGGAAGAACTGTCCAAAATGTCCAACCTCGGGGAACTCTGAGTGCAGGCAACACTTGGTAATCACACTCCAACCTTCTCTCTGAAACTTAAAAAAAATCCTTTGCACGCAGAGTGCATTCACGCACGGTAAGTGTGTTTTTGCACGGTAAGTGTGCGTTCGCACGGTAAGTGTGTGTTGTTTGCACGGTAGTTTTTGTTGTCGAATGATTATCTATAGTTGACCAAGTTGGCTCGGTTAGCCAAGCCAAACAGTTTATATGAGAAAAGGTTGGCTTGGCCAGCCAGGTAACCCTGCCATCGAAAGAGGGCGACCCAGCTAGCCGGCTAGCCGAGCCAACTTTGAGATTCTGATATAAACAGTTTGCCGCGTTTGGTTTTGCATTTAACACAGCTACATGTATATGTAGTCAAGCAGAGTCAATTAAATTGAGACTTGTTATGTAATTCTAATTTTTAAGTCTGTGGATGAAATCCTACATGTATGGTGTGATCATTTAAATGAAACCTCTTCAGCAGTATATTGCGTGGTACCATTTGTTCTAACTTTTGAGTCTGTTGATGAAATCCTATGGTGTGACCATTTGAATAAAACCTCTTCAGCAGTAGTTTCGCATGGTACCATTTGTATTTCGATATTCTACAAAATTAAATTTGGGATTTTTCTTGAATTTTTATTCTTGGCACTTTTGGGATTGATTGCTTTTGAGAAATAACGTTGCAAAAAAAATGTGGCGGCGTCTTTGGAAAGCCATGCAAAGGTACAGTTGTATTGTTTAACCAGAAACAAAAGAAATTTATTTCTCAAAAAGAAGGCACAAATCAGCAAAAAAATTATGGAACGATGTTTGTCATGTCAAAACAAGTCAGTCTGCCAAAAATTAGCTCGATCCTGCAAAAAATGAAAATCGGCCCAAAAATGATATTCACCCTTTTTGTAGGAAAGCCTTCAATAAGTATATATAATATTGTATTATTATTATAATCAAAACTATAACAAAATTCTCGAATCTGATTGGTTATCAGCAGCCCCAATTAGAGCATTAATAGGACAGTTTGTGTCATGCTTGAAATTGGACATGCGCATTTGCATGCGCTATCCTTTTTCCGTGCGTGCATCTTGGTCAAAAACACACTCAATTGTTATGTTTTTAATCACCAAAATGTGTAACCATTTAACATTTTATCCTGAAATTTTGTTATAGTTATGATTAATTGGTAACAGGACTTTGTGTTGTCCAATTCTGTCGATAATCATACTCATGATTAAACAAATAGGACTCCTGCTTCGCGGTCGTCCGATTTTGTTAATCACTTGTATGATTACAGACCGAATTGGACTCCACTCAGTCCTATTACCATTATTTATATACACATACATCAGTGAGAGGTGTGATTGAGGCACTCTCTCCACCATAGTACTTCTGCCTGTCCATATGAAGAACTTTTTTCTCATTGATAGACATAAGTCCACTCAGAACACATTCCTGAAAATACAATACTGTTTTGTTAGTATCAGCATTTTTGTTAGAACAGGGCCACCGGGACCTTTACTCGGTTATTTCAATTCTTGTCCCAGCTATTTCTCAGGCAAAGTTTTGAGATTTTAGGAAAGTGCCAGAGCAAATTTGACTGTCCTATATTTGAAATGCTTTTTATCAAAGAACTGAAGCCAACACTAAACAAACGGTGCGATTCAATTCGTGCCAAATTATTTGTTTAGACTATTATTTTTTTCTTATTTATTGTTGTTTTTATTGTTTCATTGTTTTGTGCCCTTTTTAACTTTAAATTTTGATCACTTATTGTTCGCATATTTTTTCACATTTAGTGCCCATGACATTTTTAAATGTTAATATAGCTATGCTAATTTTGTGTTTTACTTTCACTTGAAAATGACACTGGAGAAGTCGAAACGTCCTGACTTTTTATCATTAATTTTTATCACAAAAACTCAATATGTCTAAACAAAAACTTAAAGAAAAGAAAAGAAAAGACTGCCTTGTATGTTTATAAATATTGTACTGTACAATGCATGTGTAACAGACACTTGAAATATTTGCCTGTAAATGAAATCTCTCACTTCTGAATAAGATTTAGGAGTTTTCAAATTTTTACTAACGCAGGAACACAGAAACATGTTTCACCCTTAAACGTTGACTACACACTTTCGATTCAGTTGAACACATAAGGTAAGCTTACGTGTGACGAGGGAAGTTAAGGAAAACCAATATAAGAACTGATCGTGTTGAAAAGTAAGCCATAACTTTTATCCTAAAATACCTGGGAATAAATTATAAGCTGATTTAGGTCCTTAATTTACGTATTTTTATCTCGCAGCGGTAATATAAGGAGGCAAATCTCAATATTGAGATGAAATCACGAGGGTGTAATTTCGTTGAGATGATGGGTGTGAAACTTAATCTTAGTCAAAGAGACACACCATAAAAATGGATTTCTGCACCGTTTGTTTCAGCACTTACCTTAAGCCCTGTACCCAAAACGATGCAGTCATATTCCTCATCCATTGTCAAGCCCCTTTACTGAAGGAAAACTGAAACCAGAAGAGCTAAACTGGACAAGAAATAAGCCTTCTCCGAAGGGATTGCTCGAGCACGGAAGCGATCACGAGTCCACTGCGCTTGCTCAAGATCATTCCACCTCGTTTTGAGGCTGAGACTTGTTGAAATACCCACCCCCGCCCTACCCCTCCCATGAGATCGTCGTTCCCGACCGCTGGTTTAGAAGTATGCGGGCTCTGAGAACGAAGCAGTTTCGTCGTGAATTATTTTCTTCCAAAAAAACCCCGAAGTATTTGGTCCATATAATCGAAAGAATATTTGAAAGGGCTAACTTTCCTCCCAATTTTATAATTCTCTAATACTGAGAAAAATCGGTTTAAAATCAGCCAAAAACTGCCACGCGCCAGGGGCCCGTACTAAGAGCAGCTCGAGCCGCCATTTTGTGAAATTTGACTGGACAATGTATAACCTCCTCTGTGTTTCCTCTTTCATTTTCACTATGCGGCTTTATTTGGACTGCAATGTCGCCAAATTTGACACCCTTGCTGTATCGAAGGGGTTCAAACTGACTCACTTCGTCGATGGTCTTAGCGATCAAATCTTTGATCAGATCAAAGACTGCAAGCCGAAGGAAAAAGCTTAGCAGAGGAAGCTCGAAAAGTTGTCGAAGATGTACACTTAGCAACGGAACGTGAATGGGATGGATATCACTGTTTCATCGGTATCCGAAACAACGATGCTGTACTCTATTTTATACCAATGGAGTCGCGTGAAACTAATTACAATACAACTGGCTGGTACGAGTACAGTTCTTGTTACGAAGTCAATGTGATGCGAATTCACTGGGCATTTTCGGAAGAAGATTCTAGTCGATACGCAGTTTATTTCAATATGCTGACCAGGCAGTTTGTAGACGTTTCTGTGTTTCTTTGTTGCAACGTTTTGACCTTTTGCGACGTTTTGCGCTGTGCAACCTCAACCCAGTCATTTAAAGATGGTCTATCTAATTTAAACATTTCAAGGATTATTAACACTAGCCACTATTATGACTAAGACCGCTGATCATACTCCTGGATCATATATATCCCTCATGGGAGATTGATACGGTTATCAATTTAGATTAGATTTATGCATCAATCAATTCCGGCTGTTACCATCCCCCCCCCCCCCCCCCCGGGCATACCTCGGGGATTTGTAAGGCCCCATGTCCCTGGGGCGGGGATTTTGTACAACAACGTGTTTCCCCGGGGGTTGGGGACGGGGACAACTTGACAGATCGCCAGATCCATGCGGTCGCCGTGTCAGTAAACAATGGAAGAATTCACCGGGAAACCGACCACTTTTGTGGGTGATTGGCTTGAAAACCAAGGTATTGCAAAGTTAAAGAATTTGTTTGAAGGTAAAGAAACACTTCTTGATGTGTATTTCAACGTAGGCTTTGATGTTGGGATCTATATAAAGCGTGTCATGCGCTATTAATACACGTGGTGAAATCTGTATTTTACACGATGAATTTCTATCTTGAAGATATGAGATCTAGATCTTGTTTTGTCAACAATCACAGGCTATTGCATATGCAATTTGTTAACAGAATATTGTCACACAACGTTAAATATGTTTTTATACGTTCTGATTCATAGACGTTTTGTTAGAACTTTCACAGAGCCAGCAACTTTCTTTTCGGTGATCTGATATTACGTTATTGATGATGTTACGTTATTAAACGTGCTTTCAATATATGTTTCTTTAACTTTTGTAATTTTTGTTGCTTTTCTGTTGCCCAGGAGCGGGGAATTTGTAGTTTCTGACAGCTCGAGGGCGGGGAATTTGTATTTCCACGAAAAAAAACACAAATCCGCGGGGGTTGGCCCGGGGGGGGGGGGATGGTAACAGCCGGAATTGATTGGTGCATTAGATTGGAAGTTTTGGCGTATGTAACTGCCCTCCAGCTCGGTGACTATCGGGAGTTCAGGGGATCAGACTGTTTGGAGTTTGCAAAAGCGGCTGCCAGGTTAGCTACACAGCAGTTTGTCACGGAAAGGGAGTAGGCTAATTCCTACGTCATCCTCGAAGTGCAAGTTAAAATGGATCTTGATGACCTCATAATCACCAATTTTAAAAGTGAAGCTCTGTCTCGACGCAATCCGCATCAAAGTATTCTGCCTTGGTTTCCATAGTTTCAACGCAGTCTCCCCTGATTCAGATATTTTTTTGTCTCGTTGCTCGTCATGACATTCTACCATTTCAAAATCCGTGACATCGCACTATTTTAAGCTTTTGCAAGAAGTGCTCCAAATTGTCTTAAGATACATGGGTTAACACAATGTTGCCACTTGTTGAATGAGTCAGAAAACACATTCAACATCTTAAAACGATTGACTGAGGTCGTTCAACAAGTTGCATGCAAGCAACTTGTTGAACGGAGCCTGTCTCTAGAGCCTGTCTTCATTTCCGTTCAACAACGTTCAACATGTTGAGTGGCCTATTTCAACATTCACCAAGGCATAATATTGTTGCACATGTCGACTATCAACAAATGTTGCCATGAACCGTGTATCATAAAAGGACTAAAAGCTTAAAAGCAGGGAGCCGCCGAAAAAGCAAAAGTTCGCGTAACTTACAGCAAAATGCAACCAAATATACAACTAAATTGGATAAAAAGATCGTTAGAGAGCAAAACAGAAGCAGTAGTTTAGAGATAAAGTGCAGGATTGCAAGGATGGAAGTAGATTACAGTTCATCAAATTTAATTTTGTGGTACACGGTCAAGAAATCACAATTGCTATTGTGGAATTTTCACAGCTGTTATTTTGTTCATTTAGTTAATATTTCTTTGCGTTCATCACTTTTGTCGATTTTGTTCTTTCTGTCTCAAGATAATAAAATCAAATTTAAAAAAAGGCTCGAAATAATCGTCAACGGAGGTTGAAAAAAATTTGCGAGGTTTCCAGAATACAGAATGATACATTCAGATAGACAGTCATGAGGTATAGAGCAGTTTTCAATTGAGTGTTGTAAAACCAAAACCAAAGTAATTACTCTGACCAATCACAGCAGTCGTAAACAATCCAATGAACCAATCAGAGCTCGAAGCAATTACATGTCGGCGGCGCCAAGCGCGGGAAAACGCGTGCGAGCAAGTCACGATTGATTTTGGTTTTACTTCTGATTGGTCGAGAAAGTGGCGCGATATTTTTTAGCCAATCACAAAGCGTAACAATGAAAAACCAAAGCAATTGTGTAATTACTTTTCACACTAAATTGAAAACTGCTCTACAGTAACATTTATATGGATTGCATGCAACGAATTTGAAAAGTGACAGCTCCCCAAAAAACCGTTTTACAATAATTATTTTGCCTTAACTTATTAACTTACAATGGTTTTTAGGTTATATTATCTCGAAAATACCAGTAGTTATGCTTATTTAAATTCGAGTTAAAATAAAAATTATAGTATTCGTTTCTATTGTGTATCGTACTGTGTCGGTGGTTAAGTTTCTGTTTCAATCTATTAGAGTTAACGTTTTTTATTTACACTACATTCATTGTCCGTTCCGAAGTTCAAAAACGGACTGGGCCCTAGTTTACACATTGTAAATTTCGTCATATCAAAAAATGAATCGCACCATCAGAAAGATCGCATGAAAATTAGTAAGTTTACCAAATTTGGTTATGTTTCATTGCATAGTAACCAGGCTGTAAGTTGTCAAAGGTCGTCCAAATCCCATAAAAATGTCTCTAGTTCAGACATAACAATAAACTGCAAGGCTGATCTGACTGCGTAAAAAAGTTGACTTTGCGAGACAGTCGTGTTTAGTTGCTACATATACACCGCGCTGATGAGTTGCAATAACGTAACAACGAAACAGCTGTCCGCGGTTGCTACCCTGCTTTATCGGTTTCTGTCGTATTGGTGTCTCGCAAAGTCAACTTTTTTTCGTAGTCAGATCAGCCTTGCAGTTTATTGTTATTTTTGTTCATTTTTTTGGCTGATTAGGTCTTTCGTAGATCCTACGTATCGCTTACAGTATTATAGTTTGCGGTCCCTTGCAGATTTCACTTCTAATTCAGAGATGGCGTCCCGCGCCCCCCAAATCCATACAGTTTCATCCATACAGTTTCTAACTTTTGTGGTTTTGAAAGCCTCCCACATGGTTGCCATTTAACGAAACAGCCTCAAATTTCGTACACTGACTAATTTTAATATGATATGATCAATTCTTGTGATAGGCTCCAATTTTTTAATAAAGCAAAATTAAAAAACTCATCGCCAGCCTCCCTCTGAACTCCGAAACCAGAAAAAAATTAAATATTTGAGAAGTGGCTAAGATTTGGTCATATTTACAGATGGCTTGTGACTTCTTGAATCACAAAGGGGAGCAGCCTGGCTCCAGAGGTCCGTTCTAAAATTAAAAACTACGTATAAACAGTAAGTTTACAAAACGACAGCAGACAATGCTTTTTTATACTACTTAATCATATAATACCTCAAAACTAGATGAATCCTAAAATTTGAGGGTCATGCGATATGTTTAGAAGCGAAGATATGAGATAACAAATTTGGACAATTGCTCAGATTCATTACCATATTCTGAGACAAAGGAAAACAAAAATCAAACTGGTTTGAAAATTCAGACTGAAAAATTGAACCACATATATCAGTCTAAAATATAAAGTTCGAGACAGTTCGAGGCTTTCAGGTAAAAATGAAATTCTGTTATATCTCGTTCTTGAGTCTTCATTATCATGTTAAATTGATCAGGGTTGCTACGGACAGGGAAAAGTCAGGGAAAACAGGTTTTTTTCAAGGTCAGGGAAATGTCAGGCAGTTTCCAATAAGTCATGGAAATTCTAAATTCCCCGTCAAAGTCAGTGAAAAGTCAGGGAACTTTATTATCAGCTTGCCGCAAGGTCTGATAACGACTGTTTTCTTTGGGGCAAGGCAATTTCATTTCAGAAATATATGTTAATAATTTAATTTTTTGCGATTTTACTGTCAAAGGATTCATCGTGCGTGGTCAGTGAAAATTGTTTTGTGGTCAGTGAAAAGTCAGGGAATGTTTTTCATCCAAATAGGTGGCAACCCTGTTGATGTTTGATGTTTTGATAAACATTTTTTTGTCATCGCGAAGCTACAGTGTCGCCACTTGGAGTTGGACGCTTTTGCAAACTTGCTGTTGCATATTTATGTGGTTCAGACTACGTTTACACTAGAGGAGATTTTTCCGGATTCGTGACGAATCCGGAACATTTTGGTACCGGATTCGTTTTGCCGTTTACACGCAGGTGGATGAATCCGAAATAAAAACGTCCCGGTTTGGTCGCGTCTCCGGAGATTTTGAATCCGAAATCTAAAGTGAATACTTTGTATCCGATAACTGTAAATCCGCAATGTTTTGAAGTGTAAACAGTTGTTCCCATGAATCCGGATACTTTTTCGCCTGCTTTGTAACCGTTCCCGCATAAATGTCCTCGGATTTATCGATGTGTGTAAACGGTTGCGAATCCGTATACCCTTTAGTATAAACGGCTGCGAATCCGAATACCCTAAATTTAATAAATCCGGAAACATTTATCAATCCGGAAAAATCTCCTCTAGTGTAAACGTAGTCTCAAAGTCACTTGTCAAGCCTTTGAGAACGATGGGCAAATTAATGCAGTGTAAACAAGGATAAGCCGACATTTGCGCTAACGTGTTTCGTCTCGGGCTTAGATCGAAACTACATCGTGAAGGTTAGGGTTAGGTTTCGCACATGCTCAGAATAAACATGTTTCGATCAAGATTCACGTAATGAGCCGCCTGATGTGAACATTTTTAATTGTAAACATGTTCATTCGTGATCAGACTAAACATGTTTGACCACCTAAGGCAAGCAAAATAGAAAAAATATGAGAATTAAATTCTGTTATGTCTCGTTCTTGGCTCTTCATTGTTTGATGTTGTCATTTTTTGGCCAAACTTTAAGTATCGTAGTAACACGGCAAAATTCCCTGAAGCAGAATCCGGGGCCCACGCTTGAAGTTGGACCGACGAGAGCTTTACTCGCTGTAATTTGATCTGAAACAAAGATATCAGTCAAGCTTAACAGTCTACCTGTTCTGACTTAGTGAAGGTTAATTGGTGAAAGGAAGGTGAGGTGAGCGGTGCCATAAAATCTAAAAATAGAGTTGAAGCTCCTCTAAGCGGACACCCTCGGGAAACAGAAACAGTTCAATTCCCGTAAATGGGGCCCGGGGGGGGGGGGGGGGGGTACTCCCTATAATGGGCTATACGGGGATGCTCCGCCCGAAAGGGGTACCTTTTTGAGGCTGGAGGTATATGAAAGGGTCAGGATTTCACGAGTTGATGTATGTGAAAGGGTAGGGATTTCACGAAGAATAGGAAATGGTAGCGAAAACACGAGTTGAAGCATAAAAAAGGTAGGGAAAACTGCCATTTAAGTATTATAAAAAGGGCCTTTTGAAATGTATCAAACAGACGCACGTAAAGGCTGCATGAAAGGGGTACCATTTTCAATGAAAGGTATATGAAAGGGGTACCATTTCTGTCAAAAACGGTATATGAAAGGGTAAGGGTTTGGACCTCGGGGCGGAGCATCCCCGTACAAAACTTTGTTGAGTACACTCCCCCCCCCCCCCCGGGAACTGGGGCTGGCCGCTTACGGTAATGATTCCCGTAAGAGAAGAATTCAAACAGGGTTTTCTCGAGGCGGCCGTGAGTAAAGCTCTCCGCTTACGAGAGTGTCCACTTAGGCGGCGACTTTGAATGTAGTAATTATTTTATCTTTCATGGTCATAAGCTCTATCTTCACAATTTGACACCCTTGGCGGGGCTGTCTAGAGATTCAATGACCGGAGTTTATAACGATTTCACTCGTCTTTTATGGCACAGAGATCAACGGATTTGTACTGAACTACTCCGCTAAGATAATGGAAAATGTATAGGAAAATGTTCACGGTGAACATGCAGTAAAATGTTTAAACATGCAAACATATTCAGTACTATTTGCATAAGTTATATAAACCGAATGATATCGGAACTCTGCGGATGAAGGCAAACACAAAAGACCGCTTGCAATGATATTGTACAAAAATTGATATTTGTCGATCGATTTGTCTTTAGTGCAGAATTCAAATTATGTGAAACGGAAGTGACTGTACTTGCAATTTGTTTTTGAAACGCGGATAGAAGATTTCAAGCGGTTTAAATTTTACTCATATTCACGTATATATCAATGCAGTTTAGAAAGATAAGTGTCGCGTGGTCTGAAATGTGTAAACAATAGCCCAATTTTGATACATTATAGTTCAACTTGACACAAAAGACATCACTACGATGGGAATGATAGTAGGGATTTAAAAAGTCTCGTAGTGTTGAAGTTGAATTTTAATAAATGTCTAAAAGAAAAGATCATAGAATTACTCTTCCCAATTATTTGTTTTCTTCACAGCTTCTGTTTGCCTGTTGTTACACCGTATTTTCATTGCTGTTCATCATGAAGACTGCTGTTTATATTTTTACTGTCGCAATGCTGGTTGTATCTGTGACATCACGCTCTACCTTCAAAGGTCTGTAAAATAAATTAATGTCACTGTTCCAGCTGCACGTATCGTGTCTTTATGATTGTAGACAGTTTAACTTAAAATAGGAAGACAAAATCACCAAAATAACGGCTAAAAATACTCAAAATTCCATAAAATGAAATTTCGTGATTGCTTTGGTTTTTCATTGCTACGCTTTGTGATTGGCTAAAAAATCTCGCGCCACTTTCTCAACCAATCAGAAGTAAAACCAAAACCAATCGTGACTTGCTCGCACGCGTTTTCCCGCGCTTGGCGCCGGCGGCATGTACTTGCTTCGAGTTCTGATTGGTTCATTGGATTGTCTGCGTCTGTTGTGATTGGCCAGAGTGATTACTTTGGTTTTAGTTTAATGATTCTCAACTGAAATTTAAAACCGCTTTAAGTCATGTATTGTACTAAGTTGTTTCTTTCTCATGTTTTAGACAAGATTATCCAGAAGCGAATATATGAGAACGACCCAGCGACAGTGGCAACCACAGATGCAACGGCCCCGCCGGTTTCAGTGGCAGCTGTAGCAATACCTGAAGGGTGTAGCTACCCACCCTGCTACAGTTCATGTATGTACTACATGAACAACGATGCAGATTATTGTGAACCCAGATGCTGCGAAAGCCGTTAGAGCGGAATGCTGAAGGTAAATAAACTCCCATTGGAAATGGCGTATTTTTCTAAAATGAAAACTGTTAGCTCAGTTGATAGAGCGCCAGTCTGCGGAGCGGGAGGTCGCAGGAAGTCGCGGGAGGTCGCGGGTTCAAACCCCGGCCGGACCAACACTTAGGGCTACTCAGGGTCTTAAAATAACTGAGGACGAAGGTGCTGCCTTTGCTATGACATCTAAAAATGATTACACCTTCACGTGGCTCGGATGACAACGTAGAAATGTCGGTCCCGTCTCCGATGGGGACGTAAAAGAACCACTGAGGATGTTACAAAACCCTGGCTGTGACCACCCTCAGTACCATACATTGTTCATGGGTGGGGTGGGGGAAATGAGATTAACAATGGACCGATAGCGGTTGCCTAAGGCGCTTCATGAGCTGACGTCTGATCTCATTTTCATAAATGTATGTAAAGCGCCACGAGAAATGTGACATGTGCGCCGCTTTCATCATTTGAAGGTTTGTTGAGATACTTGATGCCATGCAGTTCACAAGCAAAGGGCAACACGTCTACTCTTGAAACAGACAAACTATGTTATTACACCGTAAATTTCAACGTCCTTGTGCTTATGAATGTGCAGAATTGCAAGAGGCTCAATCTCTCGTCCTTCATGGTACTTCGAGGAGGAGTTCTCAGTCTATTTATAAAGCGTTTGCACTTGACGTCATAGCCGCCATATTGGAGTCCCTGTACAAAAGAATTTTAATTAACTTCTTTTGTTAGGGACACCAGCATGGCTGCCATAAGTTACGGGACTGAGTGAAAACACTCTATACTACTAGGATGCGTTACGTATGTTATATTTAACAACTATTCACCTCAGTGTAGGTGGGTAGTGGTGGATATTTACCTCGCCGCGAAGAACAGTGAGATAATATAACGAAAATGATGCTTTTTAACTCATTTATTCCTGTCAACGATTACAATTTTCGCGCGCAAATTGCTGGGAGGTGAATAGCACTTGTTATTCCGAGTTTCAGTAGCCAATCAGAGCGCGCCAACAATGCTATCCACTGTTTCAGTATATACTAATGTGCAATGTTTCGTTCGACAGCGTTACGAGAGAAGCAGCAGCAACGCAGCATTGAACAGTGTGAACAACTGTGGTCACATATCCCAGATACTAATCTGTATTTTGTGCATATCATTTTCAGCAACTGAAGCCTATAAGAGTCTCTTCACAAGCAGCAACAACTGGTGACTGGTGATGGGTTTTAAGCGAGCTGCATTGATTTGGGAAATAAAACGTGACAAAGCGATTTTTTTGTTTGCCAGCTTATTTCTTTCTCGTTTTTCTTTCGAACCTGCCCTCATTTGCCCAATTTAACAATGTACACATAGTGATTGTGGTTCGGTAGTTCGAAACTTGGGGTCAATTCAATAAAACTTTTACAAGTGTAATTTACAAGTGTTGCCATTGTTTCAGAGGTTGAAAACAATAGCTACACTAGCTACACTTGTAAATTACACTTGTAAAAGTTTTATTGAATTGACCCCAGGTCTCTGCCGTCGTGTTGTTTTTAAACTGAGTTGTTAGTTTCCTTAGTCTTTAACCCCCCTCACCAATATTATCTTTTAGAGTTTGGGATATTGCTTTTCCCGGAGTCACGTGACCAAATGTAAGCCCCAGTGCCCTTCACAGTGCCACAAAATCACAACCTCGTCCCCAGTGCCTTCTCCTCGCTCAAAATGGCGGCTCGGTGCGATCATTTCGAACGAGCCGGAAAGCCCTGATGACGAAGCTGTCCAACTCACAGGCTGGTATTCTCGTCCCCAGAGCCGCGATCCTTTTGGCCAGCGCGTGCAACGGATCACGGACTCTGACCGGTTCCGATGCGCATATGAGCACTTTTCGATTATGTAATTATTATGATTATTATTATGCACAAAACGAGTTTCAAATTGGAAATAGAAGTAAAATTTGCAAAGGACCGCAAACGATAATGCTGTAAACCGGATACGTAGGATCTACGAAAGATCTAATCAGCCAAAAAAAAATGAACAAACATAACAACAAACTGCAAGGCTGATCTGACTACGTAAAAAAATTAACTTTGCGAGACACCAATACGACAGAAACAGATAAAGCTGGGTAGCAACAACGGACAGCCGTTTCGCTCTTATTGGAGTCCGTGATCCGTGCCGCTGACCAAAAGGATCGCGGCTCTTGGGACGAAAATGATAAGCTGGGAGGATTTTATCACTTAGTGAATGTATACCTGAGTAAAAGTATAAAAGTACGATGTAACATGCTATGTGAAGATATGTTTAACCAGCGAGGAATGAAACCCCTGTCTTCTGCTTACAAGGCAGTCAGTTTCATTAGCTTTTAACTACCATGTTCATTTTCAAAACATACACGTAACGTAACTCATTGATATGTCTAGGGTCTAAAATGGTTGCCCTTCGGGGACCCTGGTGGGGAGAGGTGGGGTTAGTCTGAAAATGGGTGTCCTGTGTCCTGGTCTGAAATGAAATAGAACACAAACCGCGGTGATAAACATATTGAACTTATTCATTTTTTATAAAACTTGACGTTTCGTATGCTACTACATACATTTTCAAAAGTGACCGTTACAGTGTTGAAAAACTATACTTATATAGTATTGAAAAGGGACTGGGACCGAGATTAAGTACAAAACTTAACAGTTGATCCAGAGGAGGGATGAATAGTATCCCATGATGCATTGCATTTGAAACTAATATATCAAATATTTCGTGACGTCATCATTCAGTTGACCTGCTTGCCTCGAGAGGTTCAATGGCGAAAGTGCCGCTGCCTTGCGAAATTGTCGTTTGTTATACGTTCATTGCGTTTCAAACGAAAACTTTTACGGTAGAATTCGTGGTTCGTCTTGTGTAGAACTTATTTATCAGGAAGTTCACGTCAGTTTCGTGGACAAGATGGCAGAAAGACGAGTTGCTCTCGTTCCTCTTGCAAATGGTTGTCACAACGTGGATGCTTAATTGTTTGCTTTGCGAAATACTCCGGCGCTTGTGTCGCTAACATGTTCTGTCGAGTTGTTACGTACGGCGCCATGTTACCCATGCATTTTTCTCACGTTGTTACTTTGTTTACGAATTTCACTAGTTTGACGATGACAGTGACCCGATAGATGCCCCTTTTTCTGCTGTTCTACTGTGGGATTTTGACCTTGTTCCTGAAAAAGGGAAGCTGGGAAAGAGATGATTACCACACTACCTACAATTCAGTCATATGTAGCTATTTAGAACATGCTGATTACTGCTTTATAAGCATGGATTCTATTAACATTTTGACGATTCAAAGTTAGTCTGGATAATCATGGTTATTATGTGAATAATATCTAGTGTTGTTGAATAGGATTTTTATTTTTGAACTTTCTCTGACCAGAGGGTCAGTGGTGCTAGACAACAATCACTGGCAAATTGGAACATTGCTTCCAGTATCGGATCACATAGTTTATGCAAGTATCAGGGGATTTTATTCAGTTTTCAATCAACATTGCATGGGTGGGAGAGGGAGGGACAGGCTTAGAAACAGGCAGTGTTCCAAAATATTGTCAGTGATTGTGTTCCTATGTCATCACATTGTGTTTTTAACATGTATTTTTCCATTTGCACGACTTCACCATTATGTTGCTAGTGTGAACCAGGCTACATTCTACATTTTGCTCACTACCTCAATTATCATTGGCTAGGGCACACAGCTAGTTCTCAATGGCCTTAAATAGTGGCATCGAATCTTCAGAAGTTAGATTTGTTCATGCAGATGTGTCAGCACATCTCTAGACAGTCAGATTTACATGCATAAGTGACTTCGTGCAAGTATGCTCTCTGCATTGATAACTCTTGCTCAGTGTCATGCAATAATGATATTGTTACATAGCAGGGGCAAACAAGTAAAGGGAAAATACATGTATATGTTGTGGTGCAATTTTGTGATCAAATTTTATTTTCCTTTGTTTAAAACTCAATATCATACATTTCCATAGAACCCAAAAACAAAGGAAAATAAAATTTACACCAAGGACAAAATTGCACCACAACATATACACCTTATTCTAAAATGGCAGCCATTTTATTATTCTTTTAAATCCATGCAAATTAGCCCTCTTGGCCTCATCAACATGTGCAAAATACAAAATATTTTTTGAGCGAAAGTGAGGCCAAGAGGGCTAATTAACATGCCTATAAAAGAATCATAAATTTGCCGCCATTTTGGAATAAGGCATATAGACTGAACTGACCTCTTTTTTTTTTCCTTGAGATTCTGCACAGTTCTTTCATTCTTTTGTCATTTAAATTATTATATTTGAGGTCACATGTTGTGCAATTTGTCTATTTTTTCTTCTCACCAACATGAACTAAAAGAGTTTAGAACTAAGCAGACCCTTAAGTTCAAAGTTTTTCAATTGTGCATTTATTCTTATACATGTAGTTCTCTTGAATAAAATATGTATTCATTATTTTGTTTGCTGTAGTTGAGAGAAAATAACATGAATACAAAATATTTCTTGGTGATAATTTGTACTAAAAGTAGAACATACACTTGTATGCTAGTGTGAACAACTTATTAAACTTTACTAATTTTTTACAACATATAGTATATATAAGTAGCATTGCTAATAAATGTACAAAATGCAATATTGCTTTTACTATTTCCTTGCTGGATAAGAAATTTATTCAATTTGGCAGGCTTAATTTCAAAGTTATGGCTTCTTTGATAGCCAACCATGGCACTGGTTCTACTGTTTCCATTTTGTTCATCTACTTAAGATGACTAGTGAAGCCTTGAGATTTATATTATATTTACTCGTGTAAATATCAACATTGCAGTGGCCAAGTGGATGAAGTCACAGATATAATCTTATAAACAGAACTGGGGAAGAACAGGTGATCCCACATATATTTTTGAACTAAGATATTTCCATCCAAGTATGTGCAGTAAATACTTTAAGTCAAACTAACTGGCTGACCTGTGAAACCTGCGTTAATCCAGTACCACAAAGGAAACCCTGGAGGTTGCCAACATACAATAAAATATTTATTTCTAAAATGGTAACATTTGAGCACTTTTTAACATTTAAGGTAGTTGAACACAGTCTGTTCAGTAGGGTAATGTCACCAATCAAGCTGGATGCTCTGCAAGCACAGCAATCTGGATAACAAATGAAGAATGATCTTGGTTTAAAAATTCTTACAGACATTGACATGAGAATTGTTCTGACTTTGTTGGAGACAAATGACTAGAATTTGTGACAATAAATGGCTGCCATGGCAAAATAATACCCCACAGAAATCTATGAGACTGTGTTCAGCCACCTTAAGGCATACAAGGGTCTGGAAGTTGTGCCAGTGGCCGGTGAATTCGTTGCCGGATACTGGTCTGATTTCATGCAGTGAGAAAAGCACAACCAGCACAAGTTATGGATGCATATTCTCTGCGATTAATCTGCAAGCGATGTAATCAGAGAGGATGGCATGTTGGGTCTTGATTGTCTTCTATTCCAGCTGGTGGCTGGTCAAAAGATTAATATTCTTCATCTGCTCTGAACCATTCATTCCAAGTCCAGTAATAGAATGGAAGGTCTGTTGACATCCACTTTGAAAACTCCCTAAAATTTGGCCAAATGAAAAATAAATAAGTTTACTTTATGTTCTTGCACTGCTGTAAGTTAACTGTAATTTTTTTCCTTTATTTATCAAACCAGTCAAGACATGATAATTCTCACTAAAAATAAAATTGTATATTTCACTTTTTAACATAATCAACACGAACTAATGATTTAATTAATTTTACAAGTAATTAGTACTTTAAACACCAGAGCAGGTCACAACATTTCATGATATGGTATTACAAAGTACAGACATATAAATATGTTAAACACAGATTCATTATAACAATTGGACACCTGCTAGCAACCTTTTGTGTCCTTGGTACTTAAGAAGTGAAGAGAATCTTATGACATTTTTAAAAGTTGAAAAAAAATATTAGTTTTAAGCTGTCTTGTTAATTAAGGGTCATGACAACCAAACTCCACATTGTTAAATGAACTTATAAGCTTATGCAGTCACTTTCCTTATCTCAAAACCACACAAATACTACAGACTCAAAACATTAAGTCTACTGAACCTAACAGTACTCACTTGTCAAAAGTACACATGAGAATGTGCTTGCAGAGCACAATCTTTCCAGAAATTGTGACTTGCTCTGAAGGCTGGCCTTTGTGTTCTCTCAGAAAAGCAATTTTGCTAGCCCCACGAACTCAACTAAGGCTCTCTCTTCCTCGAAAGACCATTTGTGCAAGCGCACAGGTGATTTCATTCAAGAAATGGGTGACTTGCGTACACTAGAACTGATCACCTGGTATAAGGCAAACAACAAGAATAAGAACAAAAAACAATGAAACTTAAAAATAATGCATAAAAATACAGGAGAGAATACCAAAATGCACGCAAACTGTTCATACTGTAATAGAAAGGTATCTGTGTAATAAAATAGGAGAGGTTAATGTTCAAGTGTGCATGTATTTGCATGTATTATTACAGGAAAACCATACGATTAATGTAAACAAAAAAAAATAAGCTTGAGCATGTAGTACGAATTTCCAAACACATAGAAAACTCACTCTGTGTCTTGGGCTATAAACAGAACAGGATTGCAAATCAGAAGACTGAATATTTTGATTTGAATTCTCGACATTTTCTGTCGAGAAATCCAGAGGCTTTCTGATCCGGCTTTCTTGTCTATTCCGTTGCCTTTTTTTCTGCTGGATGTTTGGGGTTGAGCCAGTGGAAATGTGTTTTCTTTCCCACAAAGAAGAAGAAGAACACGACGGATCCATGAAACTGAAAGTCACGAGAGTAGATATCATCAGGGTATAAATCGGAACATTTTCTTGTAATTTGTTCCATTTTGTCCATAAAAAAATTGAATTTTTGATTTTTAACAAAATAACCGCGTAGAATAAAATAATTTGAAATAATATCAATGACCCGCGCTTTTGAAACGGTTTATGAAATCGAAACCTTGAACTAGACGTCTGAAGCAGAATATTATGAAACGTGTGAAAATTAGTCAACTTTTGACCCCCAAAACATGAACTAAACGCGGGTTCTTCTCGGTTCTTCTTCGTTAAAGCATATATCTAGGTCTATTTTATAATAATCAAATCAATATATGGAAAAGCATCGATTCGTTATCTGCATAAATATGCATATTCATGACCGCGTCGCGGGTCAATGGCCACAGTGTCATGCGAATGATATTTACCACAGTAAATTTAAGCATGTTCAATTCACGATTCACGATCTGGGCTATTCAACGGATAAAAATAAATAAAAAAACAGCCAGGAATTAAAAAATACAACGTTCTTACCTTTTCGAGCGAAAAAAACGAAGAATTAAACGAAAGGAAGGAGGACCTTTTCTTCGCCGAGAGCCGCCATTTTCGATGTCTTGCTGTGATTATTTCTTGCGGTGCAATATGGGATACTATTCATCCCTCCTCTGCAGTTGATCTATAAAAAGAAACAGCTCATTATAGTCTGGTGGTCAAATCCAAAAAGGGCTTTATTTTTCGAGTTGGCTGCACCCCATGGGTGGCAAGCTGTTCTTGGTATCATTTTAAAGCTTAGAGCCTGCTGATCACGAATCTACTTGTTAACACGTAGAAAAAGTGTCCAAACGACTTTGTAACCTGGCCTAAACAACCCATACTCCTTTGCGCCAAATTTCTCTAAACTTCCCTTTTTTTCCATTTTAATTGCATTTTGACCGCAAAACCTTGTCAAAACCTAGCCAGTTCTACGCTGTTAGCCCTCTGCAAGTATTTTAACTTTAAAAAGCAGTAAAATTGCTCAATTTTATACATTTTAGTAAATTTTATGCTAATTAGAGTGGAGGGAGCCGAAAGTGCAAAAACACATTTACATTTTCGCGACATTAACACTTCAAAACTGAACCGTTTCACTCAGATATACTTGTTTCATATTTGAAAATCATTATCTACACAGAAACTGACGAATTACGAACAGAAAGAGACAAAAAGGCCATTTTGGGCCAAACCGGAAGTGAAAAAATTACTTCCGGTTTGATCATTCTGCAATAACTATGTATGCTATAGGGCTATTTACAACTAAGACGATGCATTTCGTGTATAAAATAACTGAAATTGCTCGTTGGGTTAAAAGTGGGCACTCTTTATTGGTACATTCGATGAAAAATGTGATTAACTATGACAAGTTGCCATGCAAGACTGCAAATTATTGGAAAAAGATTATCGGTAAGAAACACAAACTAGATGACATGAAGAAAAAAATTAATATTTTAGCCTGTATACGAACACCTCTGTTATTAGATTTTGAGGGCCAATAAAAACTGATTACGTTGGGATGCCTGTGCTTATTTCATGGGCCTGCTGTCATGACCAGCGGTTGTCATTCAAGATGGCTGCCCCCACGAGTTAATACACGATGGATGTCTAGAATGGCTGTAAGTATACATATTTTGCTTGTATAAATCTCATAAATTGACTGAAATATAGTTCTTCAATTGAACTAGCAAATTTTGACACAAACAAAGATTAATATTGAGAACGGTGCACAATTTTTTCGATACCGCCGTGTCATATAGTTAATAAAAAAGAGTTTTCTTTGATTCTTTGCTTTATCATTATAAACTTGATACATTGTAATTAGGTTAAATACAATCATTGGATTTAAATTGAAGAGAGCCTCTGTTAATTTACAGTTGCTAGGTTAGTGATTATGGCGTTCTCGCTAAATCCGAGGCCATCTACAACTGCCTCAAACTGTTTGTGCCACAAACCTGGAGTGCAAGGTCCACTAACAAACTTTTCTGATGTCAGCTGGAACACCTTCAAGGAAGCCGCTGACCTTAGAAAGGATGAAATAGCAACAATTATGGAAGGAAAATGGGAAAGCGGTCCATTTGGTGTGTATCACCGAAAATGTTACCAAACGTACACAGCCAAGAACCTTCTTGAGCGTGCCGCGAAAAAGAGGAAGATAGAGGAGATTCCCTTGTCAGAGGAGAACAGCACTCTATCTTCTGAGCTGCAGGCTAATGCCCTCCTGACCAGATCTTCACTACAGGCAGCAGACATGAAGAAATGTGCGATATGTCAAACAGAAAAGACGGATTCCAAAGACAGACGAAGAAAAGAGAAGCTGACCCCATGTGAAACAATGCAAGCTGGAAAAACTCTTCTCGAGGCGGCACAAATTCGAGATGACCAAAGGCTTATTGTGGCTCTAAGTGATCAAGATCCTATTGCCATCGAGTTATGCTATCATAGGACTTGTTATCGGACGTACACAAACACGAAGCAAATAGAAGTCATCAAGAAAAATCAAGAAGGCAAGCTCGAATCTCGATATGATGATGCTTTTCAGGTACTCAAATCTGAGATGGAGACGAGGCTATTTGGGCGTTTGGAAGTTCTGCGTATGTCTGACCTACGACAAAGATACGTGGAACTTTTATCTCTACATGGCGTACAGAACCCTCTGTATCGTTCTGAAAAGCTGAAGGTCAGATTGCAAAAGTCTTATCCGGGAAGAATAAGCTTTTGGCACCCGAGAAATCGATCTGAGGCTGAAATTGTCTATTGTGAAGAGGTGTCTAAGGGCCAGATCATTGAGTGTGGTCTTAACTGTAGCATTGAAAATGAAATGTTTGTCACAGAGCCAGAGGATGTATCTCTAAAGAACCATGTATTTCATGCAGCAAAGACCGTGCGCGCTGCCCTGTTAAGTCAGGAATCGTACATGCCGTGGCCACCATATTCTAATATCATCAAGGAAGAGAAGATCATAGTTCCAAATGTTGTTTACAACTTACTTGCATGGATCCTAAGCGAGAGTGGTGAGCCAGAAGAAGAGAATAAAGAAAAGGTGGATGTAGATGAGCACTGTCGGCGGCTTGTTCTCTCCCTTGCTCAAGATCTCTTATACAATGTATCGAATGGAAGACAGAAAACACCGAAGCATGTTGCCTTGCCTCTTGCAGTAAAAAATCTCACTGGTTCCAAAGAAGTGATCACTTTGCTGAATAGGTATGGTCATGGAGTGTCGTACGATCAGGTTCTTGAGATCGAGACAAGTCTCGCCGAGAACCACTTAGAATCACAAGAGCAAGGTGTAATTTTGCCTAAGGTTGTCTGTCCCAATGTGTTTAGCACATTTTGCTGGGATAACATTGATCTACTTGAAGAAACATTATCGGGAAGAGGCACAACTCACTGTACTAATGGCATCGTGGTACAAAGGCAAGTCGCAGGATGCGATCTACCACCCGTAGTGACACAAAAAAGGGGTGTCCGAAGGCGCACTTTTCATGCAGCTCCAAGCCAGGTATGGGTGAAAACATTAAGAAATAGCAAACGTGCAGCATGCAACCATCGAGTTGTGGATGCACGCGGGATATTGCTAAGTACGAAAGAAGCGTAAGAGTTGCTCGAAGCGATAACTTTTTGAGTACTTAGCAGCCATCAAAGTGCATCCATAACTCAATCAGACTGAATGGTTCCACAGCTGTGGCGTTTATCATTTCTTTTATAACATATTAATCTAAACAGCGAAATAGGTTTTGTTTTCATCTGAGTGCTGAGACGTGTATGTGATAGTGTGCCCGCCTTCTGTATGGCGAAAACAACTTATTCTTTTCAATGACATTTTACTGAGAAAATATTTTCGCTCAATCCTGTTGTTTTAAGTATCCAGGTAGGTTGTAAAACTAAAAAGAATTTTGTACGTTTTTAACAACTTTTGGTCCCAAATGCATTAAAACTCCGCTGTCAAATCAGAATTGTATTCATATTTTAATTGACTCGTATCGGCCTGAGCGCGCACTCGCTTTCGTCATAGTCATGCTTAATTGACCAATCAGAGCGCGCGCTTTACTTTAGTTATGTTATAAAAAAACTTAGCGAAGTTCACTGCAAATGTATACTTACGTTTTTGATAATAATTAAAGTCCTAACGTATTTGAATCAACAGATTCATGAGTACAACGCCGGAAAAAGATGTAGCCCTGGTGGATATCCTGTAGATCTTGTACTTGCTAGACGAACGGACGATCGCTGCAAGGCACTGTCCAAGGACTTTGCATGGTTCTTATCACGACTTCCTTATCCATCGGAAGTGGTCTCAGTCTCTCCGCAAACTGTACCGGGTTGGAGCGGGTTCAATGCAGTGGCAAGCAACCAGCAAATTCCATCCAAGAGTATCGTTGGCTATTGCCAACTTATAGATGCTTCACCGACAGAGCTGTCCACAGTGTATACCTTACTGAAGAAGTCCGTTGAAATGGCAACTCAGCTAGGCCTCGATGACACTGTTGTGGTTTTAGATCAAGCAATATATGCAAAGGCCCTTGAGGTAGTCTGGAAGCAGAAGGAGGAGTTTAAGAGCGTTGCGCTACGAATGGGAGGCTTCCATATTACGTGTGTATTTCTTTCAGTTATGGGAAAGCGCTTCAGGGATGGTGGACTGAGGGACCTTCTGCTCGAGTCGAGACTGGTGGGCAGTGGCTCACTAAACGGTGTACTTGAGGGGAAGCACTACAATAGGGCACTGCGCACTCATAAGGTTATTAATTTTTTAATGATCATCATTGTTATTATTGTCATCATTAGCATTATCGTTGTTATTGATCTAATGTTTTTTTCTTCTGCTATTGTTATTATTTGTCTTTTCCCTTAGCACTGTTGGTAGTTAAGGTTAAGGGCTTCGTCCTCAGAACACTCCTCAACTACCTACATTTACCGTAGTTTGTGGTTATTCTTGTTTTCAGGTGGTTCTAGAGGCCTTGTTACGACTCAGCTGGCAGACGTTCATTAGTGCAGCAAAAGATGATCCAGAAGTGCATTTGCTTAGGCAGGCCGTGGTGTCAGCCACAACCAAAGTGCAAAAAGAGCTAACGTCTTCCACAATCCAGGAATTGTATGAAACTCCTGAACTTGAAGAGCTCCGAGTGAAGTATCAAGAATTCCATAAACGGTCAAGCAGTAAGATGAGTTTATACTGGCAATCATACATAGAAATGGCCAGTCTTCTTCTATGCTTCATACGGTCAACAAGAGAAGGTGATTGGAACTTGTATCTCTCTTGTATTCGTGACATGCTCCCTTGGATGTTTGCCTATGATCGCACCAACTACTCAAGGTACCTACCGGTCTACTGGTGTGACATGATGTCACTGAAGGACCGACACCCCACTGCCTATGAAGCCTTCCAAGCTGGTGACTTTGTGGTTCAACGCTCCTGCAATGCATTCAGTCAAGTGGCCGTCGACCAGACCATTGAGCAGACCATTAACAGAGATACAAAATCCAAAGGCGGAATTATCGGCTTTAGCCAGAACAAAGGAGCCGTGCAGCGATGGATACTGACTTCACATGAGCGTGCTGCGATCACCCAAGCATGCCGTGAGATGGCTGGAATGTCCGTGACAAATGGCGAGGGCATAATAAAGGAGAGAGGAAAAGGGAGGATGTCACTCGATGAAAAAGATGTTAAGAAGGTCCAATCAACTCTGAGCACCTGGGGCAATCCGTTTTCGCCATCTGACACTGATGAAATCTGCCACCTCGCATCAGGAATGACGGCCCCCAAAAAGGTGGAAGAAGATCTCTTAATGGCCTATGATAAGGGTGAAGAAGCAATGACAACTTTCATCAGGAAGAGGTTGATGACTACTGAAGTTTCCTTGTACGATCCGATACCGAAACTGAAGCTGGCCACCTTTGATTCTGTGTCCCTTTCATCTGTTAAGATAGGTGGAAGAGAAGTCATGCTTAAAGCCGATAGGGATCTCTTCGCTCGTCTTCTCGTTGTCGCCCAGACAAGAGATATGGATCTAAGAGAAGTCTTCAAGTATTCTCTGGGTCCTCTTCCGTGGTCTCTGGCTGCAGCTGACGGGTCTCTCTGCAAGACTGTGAAGTCCAAGTTACTGGAGTCACTGGTTAAGGGAGTCGAACCAGCTGAGGATGTTCCACCCACCGCAGCATTGATTGTTGATGGCATGGCTGTACTTCAAGCGATGAAAGAAATTCCAGACACATTTGAAGAGTTGGCGACTGCTGTTTTTCATTCAGTTGTTCCTCAGAAAACTTTGGCAAGAAGGGTTGATTTTGTCACAGACACATATCCAGATATTTCCATTAAGAACCCCGAGAGAGCAAAGCGTGGAAGTAAAGGAGTCGTCAAGATCAAAATAACCGGAGGTGGCCAAAAGTGCCCCAAGCAATGGAAGAAGTTCTTAAGCAGTGGGGAGAACAAGAGAACACTAACAAGGTTTCTCCTCCAGCAGTGGTCGAGTGACAACTACGCAGATCGAATTGGAAATCGCAACATCTATTTTGCTGTTGAAAGCAAGTGCTTTCGTTTGTCTGTCAACGATCATGGCAAGGTTGTTTGTGAGGAGATCCCTGAGCTAAACAGCAATCACGAAGAAGCTGATACAAAGCTGCTTCTCCATTCAAAGCATGCATCTGAAAATGGCGAGAACACCGTCATAATCAAGTCTCCCGACACAGATGTGGCAATCCTGGCTTGCCATTTTTGCAGTGTTATACGAGCACGGCTTCTTATTATGAAGAAAGAAAAAACAAGGATCATCTATCTTGAGATTTCTGCAATAGCAGATGCTGCTGGGCCCCAAGCATGTAAGGCCCTGCCTGGTCTGCACGCCTTCACCGGCTGCGACTCAACAAGTGCGTTTTCTGGTAAAGGGAAGAAGGCTCCTTTGAATCTTTGTAAGACTTACCCGGTGGCAAGTGAGGCTATGGCGCTCCTTGGCTGTTCATTTGACATGGAGAGAGTTCCTTTTTCTGAATGTGAGGGGTTTGTGTGCAAGATGTATGGGAGGTCTAATCTTGCGGACGTTAATGAATGTCGGTATGTCACGTTTTGTGCAAAGCAAGGACAGTCGCAGAGTCTTCCACCATGCCAAGATGCACTACGAAATCACACTATGCGAGCAAACTACCAAGCTGCTGTCTGGCGGCGTGCACTGGATGCAAATCCCGAAGTCCCATCGCCTGAGGGCCACGGATGGCTCATCGTGGATGGCCATGTTGAGATCGACTGGATGTCATTGCCGCCTGCTCCTGAGGCATTACTGGAGCTTGTACTGTGTGGCTGCATTGCAAACTGCACAACAGATCACTGCACGTGCAAGAGAAATGGTCTACCCTGCGCAGAATCATGCCAGTGCGGCGATAAATGTGAGAATCCTCACAACTACGTGTGGGAAGAAGGAGCTGAGAACAGCGAAGAGGACGAAGAACAGTGAGATCATCCTGAGTAAAACTGCAGATTTTCAGTAACAAATATGAACATATGATTTTAAGCAACAAACATAAGACCCAAAGAACTAGCTATAATGTATTTGTAAGGAGTGTTTGTTCCCCTTGGTGAATATTTTAAAACAGTAACACGTTATTGCGAGCAACCGGTCACAGTTAGCAGTGCTAGATGGTAGCATGGTAGTATTTAAAAAAAGGTTTTCAACCAGTAGATTTACTAGCAACCGGACGGTAGCATGGTAGTCCAAGAGTGAAAAAAAAAACGAGTCTTTGTCTGAACTATTTATCATTTAAAATATATGACGTCATTAATCACTTTTTCATTGAATGTACTGCTTTTAGTTTAGAGGGCCTACATGTATTTTTAACCCAAAAATCTTTTTCAGTTATTTTATGCACGAAATTCGTCGTCTTAATTGGAAATAACCCTATAGCATACATAATTACTGTAGAATAATCAAACCGGAAATAGATGTTTTCACTTCCGGTTTGGCCCAAAATGGCCTTATCGTCTCTTTCCTTTCGTAATTTGTCACTTTCTGTGCAGATAAGGATTTAAAAGTATGAAACAAGTGTATCTGAGTGACATGTTTCGGTTTTGAAGTGTTAATGTCGCGAAAATGTAAATTTGTTTTTGCACTTTCGGCTCCCTCCACTCTAGTTAGCATAAAATTTACTAAACTCTCTAAAATTGAGCAATTGTGCTGCTCTTTAAAGATGAAATACTTGCAGAGGGCTTCACAGCGTAGAAATGGCTAGGTTTTGACAACATTTTGCCGTGAAAATACAATTAGAATGGAAAAAACCGCGGTTTAGTGAAATTTGGCGCAAAGGAGTATGGGTTGTTTAGGCCAGGTTACAACGCCCTTTGGACACTTTTTCTACGTGTTAACAAGCAGATTCGTGATCAGCAGTCTCTAAGCTTTAAAATGATACCAAGAACAGCTTGCCACCCATGGGGTGCAGCCAACTTAAAAAAATACTGGTTTGGCCACTAGACTATTAATAAAGCATCAGCTTCTCGCTACTGACGTTTGCATTACAGCCATGCTCCGTCACGCGTGACCAGTATTTTTGAAAATTTTAATGGGTTTTTCAAGTTTACGCGTCGGTTTTGTAAATTCATTCCGAGATTCGGAATTCCCGTGAGAATTTTACCGCATTTTCGGAAACAAAGAGCAACAAAATATCATTTCATTTGAAATGTTACATATCCGAACAATATTTGTTTTTTTTTATGCGTGTAGCGAAGTTATGTTTCCGTTAACTCGTGACTTTCAAAGTGTTTTCCAGAGAGATCTTCAAGGTTTCATTCAAATCTCGGACGTTACAAAGAAATATTCAAATGTTTATTTCAGTCTTGTGGATTACTGGTCACGCGTGACGGAGCATGGCTGTAAAAGCTAGCTTCAGTTCTTGTATAAACAATGTTTCTTTGATTTTACAGTGGAAATCAGTTTTGCCCGACGCTAAGATATCAAAATGATCCCACTTGATGTTATGTCCAGTGGTGTTGACATGGTCAGCAATGGCTGATGTGGTCGGTTTGTGTTCTATTTCTTATCAAGCTACGATGGCCCCAGAACAAAAGTCTGAAATGGTATATTTATTAAAGAAAGCAAGGCTGATCAGTACGTAGAACACTAAACGCGATAACGACATAGTAGAGCCCAAATTGAAAGCCAAAATGCAACCCTGGGCCGAGTTGTTCAAAGCCTGATTAGCACTAATCGTGGATTAACTGTCAACAGAACATATGAGTTGTCAAGGTAATTAACCCTGGATTAGCAGTAATCGTCCTTCGAACAACTCGCATCGGCTCTGGACAGCTGTTTCGACTTGATTGGGTCTCGTCAGCACGGTGTCGCAGCAAACTAGAAATAAAATGGGTGTTTCTTAGTGTTGCGGAAACTATTGTTGGTTAGCTTTTGTGTTGTGGTTTGGGTATTGTTTACTTTCTTTTGAATCTTTTGTTTTACGTCATTTGGTGATCGCAACACCAAGAAACTGCCAATAAAATAGAACAACCCGCGCGAACGCCACTTGTATATCAAAATGCACGTGGTAATGACCTTAGATGAACTCAAAATCAAAAGTTTGCCAAAATTTCTACTTAGTAACCTGGCTTTTGTGTGGAAATGAGGCAGAAGTTGACCTTGTTTTGATAGAAACCTTCCTTCGTTTCATATGTAAATCATGTTGTTCTTATGTTAACTAACATGATTCATATATGAAAAGCAGAAAGGTTTGTATCAAAACAAAGTCACGCCAGCATCACTTTCACTGGGAAGGGTATTCCCTATTATGGGCTATACGGGGATGCTCCGCCCGGGGGGTACTCCCTATAATGGGCTATACGGGGATGTTCCGCCCGAAAGGGGTACCTTTTTGAGGCTGGAATTATATGAAAGGGTAGGGATTTCGCGAGTTGAAGTACATGAAAGGGTAGGGATTTCACGAGTTGAAGTATATGAAAGGGTAGGGATTTCACGAAGTGTAGGAAAGGGTAGGGAACACACCGGTTGAAGTATAAAAAAAAGGGTAGGGAAAACACAAGTTGAAGTATAAAAAAGGGGAGGGAAAACTGCCATTCAAGTATTATTAAAAGCGCCTTTCAAAATATATCAAACAGACGCACGTAAAGGCTATATGAAAGGGTACCATTTTCAATGAAAGGTATATGAAAGGGGTACCATTTTCAATGAAAGGTATATGAAAGGGGTACCATTTTCAATGAAAGGTATATGAAAGGGGTACCATTTTCAATGAAAGGTATATGAAAGGGGTACCATTTTCAATGAAAGGTATATGAAAGGGGTACCATTTTCAGTGAAAGGTATATGAAAGGGGTGCCATTTTCAATGAAAGGTATATGAAAGGGGTGCCATTTTCAATGAAAGGTATATGAAAGGGGTGCCATTTTCAATGAAAGGTATATGAAAGGGGTAACTTTTCTGTCAAAAACGGTATATGAATGGGTAAAGGTTTGGATCTTGGGGCTGAGCATCCCCGTACAAAACTTTGTTGAGTATTCCCCCTCCCCGGGTTAGTAGTGTAGTAAATTTTGTAAGAAGGAGATAAGACCTATAACAGGAAGATGCCTGCGAGTTTCAAAGTAGAACTAGAAATGTTTTTTATCGCAAAACTTGGTGAGCCTGTACCCAGACGTCTCCTGATATGTTTCCTTTGCTCATACTCTCAGTCTAGTAAATTTTGTAAGAAGGAGATAAGACCTATAACAGGAAGATGTCTGTGAGTTTCAAAGTAGAACTAGAAATGTTTTTATCGCAAAACTTGGTGAACCTGTGCGCAGACGTCTCCTGATATGTTTCCTTTGCTCATACTATAGAAAGGTACTAAGCAAATAGCGAGGAACGCGAAGATTGATTTCGAATTAAATACATGTACAACATAATCGTAACACAGCAGGACAGTCGCGTGTTGACTAGTTGAGCTGATTAGCTGTTGTTTTATATTTTTATGAGCGGGAATTATTTCACCGGCTCTGTTCACCGGTGTTAGATTCGGAAAGTCAAAGCAAGCAAATAAACGGAGTTCTAATTTAAAGTGCCCCTGTGATCAAATTTTTGATTTTCATTTTTTTACATTTTCGTGTACTATTAGACTTTCTTACTCATCTTGCCAAATTTCAATCCATTACGAACATCAGAAGTCATTTTATTTTAACATTCATTTCCGAGAATTTACGGCCGCCATTAATCAATCTTGTTCCAAGGCTTGGTTGCGAATGGGATAAAGTGACGTCAAAGACTCAAACATACCTCACGGGTTGAAATTATAATAACAATCAGCATAGAAAATTGCACGAAGAACAACTCCACAGTTTTTGTTGCTTTTCGCGTGATTTTCAATACTTATTGTTATTATAATTTCAACCCGTGAGGTATTTTTGAGCCTTTGACGTGACCCGGGAAAAGCAATACCCAAATCTCTTGTGATAGGAAACATGATAATATGTGGTGAGGTGGGTTTCAGATTAAGGAAACTAACACATTTTTACAAACAACACGTCGATAAAGAACAGGTTTCGAACTACCGAACCACAATCACTATGTGTACATCGTTAAATTGAACAACGAGGGTAAGGAAAGGAAATAAGAGAAACAACTAAGGCGGCAAACAAAACAAAAATCACATTTTGTCACATTTTATTTCCCAAATCAATGCAGCTCACAGTACATTGAGAAATTAAAACCCATCACCAGTCATCAGTGAACGCTGCTTGTTAAGGAAACTTAGTCTTATGTTCCTGAAAATGCAGAAAATACAGATCAGTATCTGGGATGTGAGACCACAGTTTTACCATCTTCAATGGCGGCATCGGCTTATGAATGAACTAGCCTTGCTAAAGGCAAAATCTAGGGCCCTTAAAACTGATAAAAATGAAATAAAAACTCTCAAAATCACTGTCATGTTGTTTAACTTTGTTAATTTTAGTTATTTATGGCTCGCGAAAGCGGAGTATTTTACAATAACGGTTCGACCTGCTCAAACTTGAACGTGATTTTAGTTTTATAAACCGATACTGCCATTGGAGATGCACAGTACACCACTGTAACAGTAATAGTGGATGGTAAGACTGTGGTGAGACCACAGTCTATTATGATGGCACTGTTAGTTTACTGTTGTTAACACTACAAATACGGTATCGATGGCTTCATTTTAAAGGACAATTGAACGGGATAGCAGTTACGAGGGCTAAAGCGAATTTGTCATTGGCCTGTAGGATAAATTATTGACTTGCGTAACATAGTATTGCCCATTCCCAATTTTGTTATTTGAAAGTCGTTTACTGAAGAATTGTGCCTTACTTATTTGTACAGATTGTTATTTTAGAATCTTTAATCACTTTAGCCATTAAGCAATAGAACAATCTCGTTCCCAGAGCCCGCGTTACCCTTGTCCAGCGGAACGGGAAACGACGGACTCTGACTGAAGATTTATGCACGCGTGCGCATACCGTGATACAGTCCCTTTGACGTTACTCGGCTGTGAATAGTGAGTTTGAAGCATGCACATGTAAAACATAATGAACTTTTACGATAAGACCAGCCCAACTCAGATGGCGGGTCTGGGCCGCGGACAGATATCAGACCACACAAACTTTCATCTATGTATTAACTCTCTTACTCCGAAAAGTGCCATAAGGTGTCATTTTAAAAATACTCAATATGTCGTCAATGTGTGTCAAATTTGCACAACCAAAAGGTCTTGAAAATTAGATCTGCACATTAGAGGAATAAATTCTCCCCCCCCCCCCCCCCCCCCCCCCCCACCCCCCACTCCATGAGACTTGATTTACCATATCCCTAAAACGTTTGGAATTTCTTTCCTTTGCAATTTGAAGGTCGAGTTTATATCTGACTATTCAATTCTTAAATTCTTAAATAAGTAAAACTAATTTAGCTGATACTATGTCTAGGTTGGATGACCGAAGGCAGTGTCATGTTACAGAATAGATCAACATTCCTGATGCACTGAGAGCTGTAAATTTAGCTATAGTATGTACGAGGAATATGAAAATTTTACGTTTTTTTTCAGTTTAGATACTTTCCAATCTAATCTGTGATTTCTTTCAAGTCAGTTGTTGTGACTTTTGACATACCCCTTTTAACACTTGAGGTTTTTCAGTTCAGTTACCATTTTAGAAAAATACGCCATTTCCTATGGCAGTGAACGGGTTAATAGGTGTTTATTTACCTTCAGCATTCTGTTCTAACTCCTTTATTCGCAGCATAAAGGTTCACAGAAATCTTTATCGTTGTATAACATACATGCACTGTAGCAGGATGCGCTACGGCATCCTGCCGGTATTGGTACAGGCGCCACTGTAGTGAACGACGGTGCGTCACTCTCATGCATTCTAAGACGCTTCATTATCTTGTCTAAAAAATGAGAAAGAAACAACTTAGTAGGACACATGATTTAGAGCGGTTTAAGTTGAGCTTTGTAAAACCCAAACCAAAGTAATCACTTTGGCCAATTACAACGGACGCAGACAATTCAATGAACCAATCAGAACTCGAAGCAAATACATGTAGTCGTCGCCAAGCGCGGGAAAACGAGTGTGACTTATACCGTGTGGCACTAAATGTTTTGCGTGTTCTAATTTTTGCGGGGTTTTTTTCACGATCCGCAAAACAAAGTTTCCACAAAAATAAATTCCCGAAAACATTTTCTTCGCAAAACTTTACTCCACTGTCAAAATTATAAACAAAGATCACCTTTTACATGTAATGATAATGCATCAAGTGATACCTAAGCTTGTCAGAACAATCAGCCACACTTGGGCATGTTGGGTAAGATGTAATTATAATAGAATGACACCTGTATTTCGATTGCATGTACGAAAATGTTGTCTTTCAAATTGAACACGATTTCCTGCAAATCGCAAAAATTAATTCCCCTCAGCAAGAAAAATCAGTCTCAGTTCCCAATCGCAAAAATTAGTTCCCGCAAAGTACAAAAAAATCGCCCAAACGAAAACTTAAACTCTCGCAAAAATTTAGTGCCATACGGTGGTCACACTTGGTTTTGATTCTACTTTGATTGGTTAAATAAGTGGCGCGAGATTTTTTAGCCAATCACAAAGCGAAGCAATATAAAACCAAAGCACGAGAATTTAGTTTTATCGACTGAGTCGATAAGGTAAATTGACCACCGTAAAAAGATTCAAATAGCTGACGTTTCGAGCGCTAGCCCTTCGTCGGAGCGAATCAAGGAATTGTGGGTAGTGTGTGGTTTTATATAGTAAGCGGTGGAGCTACGCTATTGGTGGAAATTTGGTGACGTGAAAAACAAATGTAGATTAGTTGAATGAAAAGCGTTCGTTGATTCCGTGGGGTTTGAGAGTGCCGATTTGAAAGATGATTTTTTGTTCTAGGTTTTTACGGCTTTCTGTGTTACCCTGGTGTAGGGAAACGCCGCAGATTGTCATGTGTTGTTTAGAATGGTTAGTAAGATTAAAATGGCGCGCGACTGGTTTGGATGCGTCTTTGTCATTTTTTTCAACGTCTCGGAGATGTTCACGAAAACGGTCGCCCAGTCTCCTCCCTGTTTCGCCAATGTATATCTTTTTGCAAAAAGTACATGTAATGCAGTAGATAACATTTACGGAGGTGCATGTAAAACGATCAGTGATTTTAATAGATCGTTTGGGTCCTGTTATTTTGTCCGCGTTGTGAATGAAAGGACAAGTGTTACATCGTGTGCGTGTGCATTTGAAAGTTCCCGGTACATCGTCAGATTTCAGTGCGCTCGTAACTAGAAAGTTGTCTATGTTTTTGTCACGTTTGAATGAAATTAGTGGGGGTTGTGAAAAAATTCTGTCAGTTTCGGGGTCGTTTTGGAGTAATTTGAAATTTTTTAAAATGATGCTTTTGACTGTGTTGTTGTGTGGGTGGAAAGTGAGGGTGAATGGAATTCTCTCGTTCTCTTCCTTCTGTGGCGTTTGTAGTGCTGACTGTCTGTCGATCTGTTGTGCACGTTGTTGGCCCGTATTAACAACAGAGTCAGGGTACCCACGTTTCTTGAAAAACTGGCACATTTCTTCTGATTTGTTGGAAAAATCAGAGTCATCACTACATAGACGTCGAAGTCTGAGAAATTGAGAATACGGAAAGCAACTGACTGATACAAGAGTGTCATTGAGCTTATTTCAACTCCACTGAAATTTAACTCCAAATTTGGGGTGAAGAGAACTTTGATCGAAAATGAAGTTATTTTCATTCCGTTTATGGAGTTAATTTAATTGTACTACATAGGGAGATAACTTCATTTTAGGGTAAAAACGACTCCTAATTATTGGAGCTTAAAAGGCTCTGTGTAAAAAAAAAAAAAAACCAGTGTAACTACACTTTAGAAAGTTATTTGAAATCCTGAAAAGCACTCGGCGTTAATAGTATTAATTCAGTGAAAAATATTATGGGATAAATATTAACTCATCAAAACACATTTCTGAGGAAAACGTTGCTCTGAGGAATGTCTGCATGAACGTGCTGCTAAGAAGAGTTCATTTGAACGCTCAAACTTCCAAAAAAGTTAGAACCACCTTGTACAGCATAATAAACAGTACCCCAGGATCGTTCTGATCAATAGCTTTCATTTGAATGGTAGACTACGAGTAGTCTCTCTTTCCCAGCTTAGTCCATCAAGCGAGAAACGAAAAAACATTAGCGAACGGATAATGGCCGCGCGAAACTCGCCCCAAGTTTCGCGCGGCCATTATCCGTTCGCTAATGTGTTTTTTTTCGTTTCTCGCTCGATGGACTAAGCTGGGAAAGAGAATATTTGAATGGTCACACTTTAGGATTTCATCCACAGACTCAAAAGTTAGAACCAACTGGTCAGCTTAATAAACAGTACCACAGGAAAGTACTGTTCAATAGCGTTCATTTGAATGGTCACACTTTAGGATTTCATCTACAGACTCAAAAGTTAGAACCACCTTGTACAGCATCATAAACAGTACCACAGGAAAGTACTGTTCAATATCTTTCATTTGAATGGTCACACTTTAGGATTTCATCTACAGACTCAAAAGTTAGAACCACCTTGTACAGCATCATAAACAGTACCACAGGAAAGTATTGCTCAATAGCTTTCATTTGAATGATCACACAGACTGAAAACTAAGTGCCTTGGGACACGATAACATTGTTTGACTCTCCTGACGACGCATGGTTTGCCATGTCAGAATTTATTAAGGATATTGGCAATAAGCACGCTTCTTCTCGTCAGATGCGTGTACGCGGCTCACAGCCACCTTTGATGTCCGACGAAATTCGTCAAGCCATTAAATCCCGTAATACCATCAAACGTAAAGCTGTCAAATCCAAAATAGCACAAGATTGGATTACCTACAAGCGTTCTAGGAACCTTGTGACTCGCCTAATTGAAACAGCGAAAAAAGAGTATTATAACACCTTGCTTACTGAAAACTCTCAAGACACCTCCAAATTATGGTCAGCAATTAAGAAACTTATTCCTAAGAAAAGTTCAATCTCTGTTCAAGAAATCACAGTGGATAACCAAAACTTTAATGATAATAGTGGGATTGCAAACAGTCTTAACAAATTCTTTACTTCTGTGAGAGTGCGTCTCATGGGCCATCTTCAATTTCAAGATTTGTCTTCAAATGGCAATTCCCCAACAGATATAATCAACAATATACATGATTTTCAATTTACAAACATTACTGTCAACTTTGTGCGTAAGGAACTTTTCTCTCTGAAAGTAAAGAAATCTTCAGGGCTTAAGGACATCCATTCAAGATTCCTGAAAATTGGTGCTGATATTCTTGCTTCTCCGCTTACATATATCTTCAACTTATCCTTTCGAACTGCTACTGTTCCTAATTCCTGGAAATTTGCCTCAGTCACCCCTCTTCACAAAGGTGGTTCTTTATCTGACCCAAATAATTTCCGACCTATTTCCGTACTGCCAGTGGTCATGAAAATCTTTGAACGTGCTGTTCATCAACAGATTTACCATCATCTGTCCAAAAATCAGATACTCTCACCTCATCAATCAGGCTTCAGACCTGGTCATTCAACAAGCACCTGTCTTCTTGATGTTTCTGATTATATTTTAAAGAACATGGATCAAGGAATTCTCACCGGTGGAGTTTTCTTAGATTTAAGTAAGGCGTTCGATGTAATTGATCACTCTATCTTGAAAACTAAACTTGCTAGCTGCGGAATTAAAGGCCGTGCTTTGGAGTGGTTTGTTGACTACCTATCTAACAGACATCAATCTGTTATAGTAAATGGTCAACTTTCAGATTCCCTGTCTGTGACTTCAGGTGTCCCCCAGGGATCAGTATTGGGACCGTTGCTATTTACGTTGTATGTTAATGATCTGCCATCTTGTATAGCTCACTGCAAAATCGTCCTGTATGCTGATGATACAGCTCTGTTTTATGCTAATAAAGATGTGAAGATAATCGAAAACACTCTGCAAGAAGATCTTCAGGCCTTGAATTCGTGGTTCACGGTCAATAAACTGCTAGTTAATTGTACCAAAACCAATGTTATGCTTTTTGGTACTAGTCAACGCTTGGCACGATCTTCCAAGCCCTTATTGTCATTATCAGGAACTGTGCTTCAAGCCAAGGATTCAATTAAGTACTTGGGCCTAATCATGGACGCTAGATTAAATTGGCATGATCATATTGATTCTATAGCAGCTAAAGCCTCTCGTAGGCTGAGTATTTTGAGTAGAATTAGGAAATACATCGACATTGATGTTTGTAAGCAACTTCATGGTTCCTTAATTCAACCATTATATGAATACTGTGATGTCGTGTGGTCAAATGCTGATAAAACTAATTTAGAACGACTTGTGAAACTCCAAAAACGTGGGGCGCGTTTAATTCTTAAAAGAAAAGTTAGGGAAAGTAGTTCTGAAAGTTTATTTAATGAACTTGGTTGGATTCCTTTAACTGAAAGGTGGGCTTTTCATAAATGTTTAACTGTTTTTCGTTGCCTTAATGGTTTCTGCCCATCTTACTTACTGAGATTATTACTTGGGCGGAGCGACCAAGTATTAAAATGCAGTTTGGTCGTCGACAAATGTGCAGTATTGCGCAACTCTGGGGATGGCGGGATTGTTCAAACCTTCACCGCGGTCACACGTCCGAGGCGTTTTTCGTTTTATTTGGTGGGATTCATTTAGTATTAAGTGGAAACGTGGGCAAGGATGTATAAAATAATTAGTTTATGTAACTATCTTTTCATCTTTCCGGCTCAAAATAACGAGCTTCTTTTCCATCGTTGAAAACTGATCAAAACGCTTCGTGCCTGAGCACAATTGTGTTGGCAAATGGCGCCAACAGTTCTGCGGTTCATAGTTTTCAAACGCTTAGAACTTTTTTTAGTAAACTTTCAAAACGTTTAGTGAGTTGAAAGTGTATTGTCAATATATGAAACTTTTAATAAACAGTGAAAATGACAACCTTAACTTTGAAGTACTTTGGTTAACTTTTGCAAATTTCTCTCGTTTAACCGCGGTGGAGTACACCTGTTGTTTGTTGATGCGAGGCGAACGTCACAAAGTGCGAGTCGTGTTTTCTCTGTTGCATCTAACAGTTTCATATTCAATATGCGTAAAGAAATTACTCAAGAAGACACTGCGAAAGTATTTGACACTCGCTATTAATTCTACGATACCTTCATGACGGAAACCCGCTAAAACATGTTCAAACGAACATGAAGAAGATAATTTAGACGAATACATACCTAGCGCTTATTTAATAAGAAGTGAACAGGGGACAGCGAAGGAAGAAATATAAGCGTGGTAGGAATCCCAATTAATTTCACTTCTTTCGGTTGTTTGCCTTTCATTAATTTTTATTTCGTGAAGTTGAAGGAACAGAACAGCCAACTGAAACTTTGGGTGCAAAAATTCACCGCCGAGAGAAGATGTAAACAATGCACGCGTTGTCTTGCGAGACGTTACTTGCGAGTTTTGCTTCCGCTAGTGAATGTTTCTCGGGCGAAAATAACCTTAAAGCGATCACTTTTTCATTTAATATTCTTTTCTGTGTTTCGGATACAGAGGAATAAAAACTGGATATATTTTCGTGTGACTGATTGCGAGATGTTTTATGAAACAGCTGCGTTATGCGTTACTGGAAAGGTTTCAAATTACTTTCACATTATGCAAATTGCAACATTTTTACCTCAACTGCAAAAATATGTTTCAAAGGGCTAAATTTGTTTATCTCCTCCTAAATTATCACTTCTGTCGTTAACTTTGATAAAAGTTATAAGTTTCATTCAAACTTTATTATAATAACGGCGGGAATACTTCCAGCAAAACTTTCAATTGGAAAAGTTGTTTTGATCTCGGGTCCGGACCAGGCAATTACATCATGGCTTCGAAAGGCCACTTTGCGGCTACATTTGCATTCACTTCAAAAGTGTCAGAAACACAGACCAGCTAGTTACAAGATTTAGCTAAAACCAATAACAACCATCGGGAAACTCTGACATACGACCTTTTTTTCAACGGTAAGTACAAAGTAGGCATCGATTTGTATTTTTCAGCATGTACTCGTCTTTTGACACAGTTGACACGCTACTTTAATAATTTACGTGCGATCTCGCACGCTATTAAAGTGTACTGTGTCTTCTTGTTTTGACGGTTAACGCGCTTCTTTGTTAGACTGCTCACACTATCCGAATACTCCCTATCATCAAACCGTGAAATAACGTGCATGCAGATTCCCAAGACAATTATTCTCCAATATGCCTAATACAACGACGCCCAAGTATACGCTTCCACAGCGTCTTGTTTTGTCTTAATTCTTAAGTACATAATTATAACACTAGAAGATGTTCTGATATCCATTTGTGTAAAATATCCTCTAAATCTGGACATAGAAGTTTTTCGTTTTCAGCTGCCAAACTTTTTAATGATTTAAATGATAGTGTAAAATGTTCGAAATCCGTGAGAAGTTTTGTTAAGAATTATTGGTTACATTACGGTTAGGCTTTAGATTGTATTAGGTTCTTAGGATTTATATTGATCATATAATTACTTATGTATTTTTTAGATTTTATTATTTCTTATTATTTATTAACTGTTATTATTATATTATTAGGCACAGCTTCAGTGTAAATAAGTGTATACTTTCTGAATTCTGTGTGAAATAAAGTTTATAATAATAATAATAATAATAATAATAATAAGTACCACCTTATCAGCCTTGTACATCATAACATTTAAACAGCATTACAGAAAAGTAGTTGCACTTTACGATTTCACAGACTCAAAAATAATCTTGAACCACCCCGTACATTAACACTAACAGGAAAGCACTTCTCACATGTCCAAGATATTTACGAGTAGTCGAGCAAGAGGTGCCTGTACGTCCGTAAAATTAAATTGGCCTTTTTTTCACTATTTAATAGACTAATTTCGATATATTAAAATTCATACTTGGCTCCGAGGCTTGGGGGAATAAAACAAAAGAAATCACATCGAGGTTCAGCGTTGAATTATTCATTTCCTTTAATATATCCTTTAATATATCGAAATTGGTCTACTGCGGTATCAATTTCTTTTACATACCTTTCTCTGAGGTAGAGCGTGATGTCACAGATACAATCAGCATTGCGACAATGAAAATATAAACAGCAGTCTTCATGATGAACAACAATGGAATACAGTGTAACAACAGGCAAACAAAAGCTGTGAAGAAAACAAATAATTGGGAAGAGTAATTCTATGATCTGCAAATTATACGAGAAAGATGTTCTTTTTATTAAATTGCGTGAATTTCGTGTTACACGAAATTCAGCTCAGAAAGTGATCACGGAACGCACAGCATTTTGAGTGAACCTTTAAAAATGTTTATCATGAAAGATCATGATATTTTTCTTGTTCTAGTTTACCTACGAGTACAACTTCGTAGCCTTTAAATATTATTTACAGTGGAAAACTGAAAATAAATGTATACATTTTGAGAAAAATAATGCAAAACTTGACAACCCATTTTTTCGAATTTTATCAACCACAAGTTTCTTGAGTTAGGATTGGGGATAAAATATTGTGAAGGAATAAAAACTGAATTCATTTATTGTTATCTTTTCTCTGTCTTTCCTTGAATCGGCACAAAGAGTTGTTTTGATAAATATTTTCGCCTCACTTTTAGTAGCGCAGTAACACAGTGCATGACAGTGGAACACTCGAACAGACCATCCATAATGGTTGCTAACTGATGAGAAGGTGTTGTTGTTATTTTATCGACGGTTTATTCTTGAAACTGTATTCTGTAACTTATTTCTACACGTGTTCGCTAGATTAAATGTCAATACTTGTTCTTCGGCTCGATGTTCTTCAACTATTTTACCGAACGTTTCGATAATCCGTACTCTAAACAGTGTCAATGATCCAAACTCCTTCCATACATGATCAGTAAAACATCACCTTTCGGTTCTCAATCATTCTTCACTCTCTTCGGTCACGTGAGGTGATTTTTCCCGCCACGTGTATTTATGACATAATTAATTTCTTACAGGTGTTCATCACGATAACTGCCACTGAATTTTAAGTAATGGTCCTAGTAAGAAGTAGGCAACCTAACGGCAGGGAATGCAGAAAGGTGTAATTGTGATATTGTTGAAACCGTCCACCTCATTGGCTAAAACGTGAAAATCTACCATAACTTAACCAGGTAGTGCATTTATTTCTCTCTAGTCTGCTAATTGATTCCCTTTTAGTGAAAACTATTCTGAGTTTTTAATGCAACCAAAATTCTATGTGGGAAACATGTAAAATTAGAAGCCTTTCTTGGCCATTGTTTTGGAGTTTCACGATTGGATGAAATCTTGTAACACAAAAGAAACATCACTTTAAAATAAAGTTCCAGTACATTTTATTTAAAAAACATATTGTCCATAGGTTGATGCATTCTCAGTAAAAAAAACCTAAACGATCTTATGTGGGGAAAGCGAAATGCCGCGGAACAATAGAGCATTGCCTACTTCTTACACGCATTGTTACTTAACAACTAACTAGACGAAATTAACTTATTTACGAAACGTTTACAACCTTCAATCAAAGTTCACCAGCAAAAATTATGCTTTCAGCGGGGTTTGACTGATTTAAATCATCAGAGCTTTTCGGCGACAAATTGTATTACAATACTGATACTGACACATGGTTTCTCTTATGCATTTTGCTATTTACAGTCCCCTAGTTTTTCAAGTTTGTTAATCTCAGTACCTTAACAGGATAGTAAAATGATTGGTCTTTGAGGATGCGATTGAATTTTAGGCGGAACTTATGCTTGTGCCTGTAAGTTGATATAAGCTCGCTACGCTTGTTACGGTGTTGCCATGTCCGGTTTAAATAGAATATAGAATTTCTCGGTATTACATAGGTTACATCGTTCATCACGTTTTGGTAGTCCTTAACAATCAGGTCGCCATATCGTTCAAAGTAAGATATATTAAAATAGCTTTCATTACAATTTTGCTACACAATGAATATCGAAGTAGTATTGTAACAAGCAGAATTCCGTTGTCAAGGCAGAATTTTGAGCAGGACAGGCGATTTTTACAAGCATTGCCGGCAGGCAGAATACGCCAATTTACGAGCAGAATTTATCCAAGCCTAATTTTCAGGCATGATGTCAACGAATAAAGCAACATATTTACGAAACAATTATTTACGCGGCTACATCCGGCAAGCTCCAAGTGGTGCGTCGTTTGTGAGAAGATCTATTAGCATTTGTGGAGCGATTCGAGTTGTATTTTGGTCACAGCAAAATATAAAATGAAATGAAGCTGAATAATTAGTGCTCGTACCATAGAAAAGTCAGAAAAAGCGAGAAAAGCAAAGATCGTTTTTGAACTAAAAATAACATAACCGTAAACAAACACAGCAGGACAGTCGCGTGCAGAGTGAGTAGCTGTTGTTTTATATTTTCAGGTTTTTTTTAGCAGTGGTTAGCGGGAATTATTTCACCGGCTCTGTTCACCAGTGTTACGTTCAAAGCAAGCAAATATACGGATATTTCTTCTAATATAAGCCGGTATTGTTTTGAAATGGAGAGATGGTTTATTGATTCCATGAATCTCAGTGTGAAGAGATTTCAAGCGTCTACCACGCGACGCTTTAATATCGCGGAATTCTGCCTGTCTGGGAAGTTAAGCGGCCTTAAAGCAAACTGTAAACATAACCCGAAATGGAAAATATTCTGTAAAGGTGAATAGAATAAATAGGTTAACGTAGATTTCTTTTGAAAGGTTTCCGCTACGACCAACTGACCTCCAACCTCAATGGTGTCTGTGTAAAATGAGCTGCTTGCGGGTCGCCGCCGTTTGATAGTATAGTTTGCTTGCAGTGCATGCCGGGAAGATGGTAATATCCTCTTTTGTCCCGCCGCCGAAGATTCTCTCGCAAATTGTGAACTTTTCTCGCTTGTTAAAAGCCATTGTTTCACGGTTGATCGTTTTTGCCCTTACATGGACAAAAACGATCAAGAATATAATACCTATTGTTGTCGAATTTGAGCCGCTTTTCTTGATACGGGGCTGTAAAACTGATTAAAAATAAAACTCGCGCGCTTTATGCGGATTATCCATGTAGAACTCTATAATTTGCAAGAAATCCTGTTGTTGCTTTCCTTTGTATTTGCTTTTGTTCGATATATTTCTTGAAATGGTACAAGTTGATGGAGAACGAGTGGTCTTTCTTTTAGATTGTGCAAAGACATTTGTTATTATACAACTACCTAAAACTTTTAATGCTGCTACAGGCACGTCACGGGTAGACAGTATAGCGCAAACATGCTAGAATCGATTAGCAGGTTCTTTTGATCCTCTTCGGGTAATATCTAACTACTCTTCACTGTAGCTCCTCAATTTCGCATACCTTTCGAGTAGCACAACTTACCTTTGAATAACTGGTGTTGTAGCTGTCTTTACGACTTCAGTCTGAGCTGTTAGTAAACCGCACCCAAACTATATACCACTCGAACACGAATGTGGTAATCGATTCAGAGATGTCACTACCTGATTGTAGCTTTTCTGAACCTCTGTTTTTATTGGTCCATCATATTGAATACCTCTTTTCTAAGAAATCTCCGTTGCGGGTCATAGTAGTTCGGAAGAATAAAAACTGTGTAAAAGAAAGTATTGCATGTTTCCAAACAACGGAGCACCAACGTCAATATGTAATTATCATTCGGCATACGGGTAGTTGTGTAGAATGGACTTTGTTCTGCATTTATTTATAGCTTTTCTAACATATTACAAGATGAGATCGTGATTCCCGTTAGCGGACATTCCCGTAAGCGGCCATGGACACTTTCAGGGGCTACGAGTTAGGCGTTTCAGACAATCATTGGGTCCGTTTTTGTTTCTATCTGGATAAAATTTACTGTTACAGTGAATTATTTTAATGTTAGTGTTAAAATACCTAAAATTTAACTGTTTTACTGGTTAGAGAGCCTAGACATTAAGTGCTATATAAGTGTTTAGATCCATGTTTCCATGTTTTTTTTCTCTGTCGGGGTTGGTGTTTGAGTGTAACACTTGCTTTTTTCGTATTTTTACCATGTTTTTTTGCCTTTATTTCAAACGTTCCACGCGGTTGTTTCTTCCACTGTTGTGGTGTTTTGACCGATAAATAAATAAGTCGCCATTTATTTGTCTTTTTTATTTGTAAAGTGTTTTGAAGATTAGGTCAAAGCTCAGATTAAGCGAGCGTATTCGTCAAGTATCAATGTACAATAAATATTGGATGTTGCTTTTTTCAGTACAGCAAACACGTATGCATAAACCCGGCGCAAAATACAGAATCGCATAAACACTTAACTTATTAAAGCTTGCGGCATGCATGTATATTGTTACTAGACAAATGACTTGCAACATAATTTCTTAAAAATATGTATTTCTTATTAAGATATGTTCCTGGTTTTCAGTATTAAACGCAATTATTTGGTTTAGAATTAATTGGATTTTGAACAGAGATGCGATGACGGCTAGAAAACATGAAACAGACTGTTTGGGTGTCGTCTGCGTTCAAAACAATGGCAGTCACGCTTAGCGCGATACTAATCTGCCACAAATATTTCAATTATGCGATATTCAGCGTCGTTTCGTTCCTAAAATCGAGCCTCTGGCTTCTTATTGATTTAAACGCCCAAAAAGTACCTTGACTTACGGAGCAAGATCCAGCTGGGGTCTCTCTTTTACAGCTGTTTCGAGATAGGTTGTCGGAAAAAGCACAAAAGTGCACGCGACAATCCCGAAAAATAATATGGGATATGATCAATGAATTTTAATAAGTCATATAAATACATGAAACCCGCGATGCCTAGTCCGTACAGGGACGATCTCAGATGGCGGGCCATTGGGATAAATGAGTTTTTAGGATATAGCGTGGATGACTACCCACAATACCTTTCTTGATTGTCGCGTGCACTTTTACGCTTTTTTCCCACAACCTTTCTCGAAACAGCTGTATATGGATTTACATGTTAAAGGCTATATTTACTGAAATTTTCATGCTTTATCACAATTTGAACAATTTTGTGATTTTTGGTCTCTTATCCTCCGGACAATGTATCGAAGCAAGAGAAAGGTCGTAGTAACACCGTCAGAGCAGAAACAACCGATTGAAGGGTCATCCATTTTTTTAATGCGATTGCTTATAGGGTGGTTTTCAGTTTAATGTCCAAGGTTATTTCGTGGTTGCCATGGTTTCGCATTGCTGCGCCTTGTGATTGGCTAAAATATCTCGCGCCACTTTCTCAACCAATCAGAAGTAAAACCAAAGTTAATTATTCGCACGCGTTTTCCCGCGCTTGGCGCCGGTGACATATCTTTCCTTCGAGTTTCATTGGATTGTCTGCTTCTGTCGTGATTTTGACGATTTTGGTTTTCGGATACTCGAGTGAAAACAACAGGTTTCACTTGCCTTCGTTGTCTTAAACTTTAACCCTCGCCAAAGTCAAACTCCTGTGTTTTGGAGTTTGTTTTCGCTCTCTGAATTCCTAATAATATTCCCGTGAATTTTGTCGTTGGATAAAATTTTATTTCCTTTTCAATTACATGTTTGATATTGCTACATGTTTTGGTCCAATAGAGAAAATCGTCATGGATGTTATGTTTTCCAGCCTACGACCAAGGCACCACTATTTTGAGGAGCGGCAATCGAATATTTCTTCTTTTAATATGAATCTCGCAAAAAAAATTGGGCGCTTTTTCACGTCTCAGGGTCTCCATTTTTTCCCGAAGCCACTCCTCTGTGTCTCAAAGTTGGTTTCTCACTGCGAAAACTGCTAACATTCGCCGCTCAGCCAGTTATTTCCATGGTTTCGTGTGTGCGAGTGGCCAAGCCGTGAATGAAAAGCCGTGTGCGCGAGGAAAGCAAGTAAGCAAGAGAAATGCGAAGGGAGAAATAAGTAGAGCATGCAAATAAATAACACAGGTCTCAAGTTTTGAATTCCGCTCCTATCGGGTAAAAATGTTATCATGCTTTATGAATCAGTGTGCTGTCGGAACATTTTATCACTTTATCACTTTATTTAAGTGTCAAAGGTATCTAGCACGCGAGTACTAATTGGGGACACTTTCCAGATCTAATTGGCTGCAAATGATCAATGAATTATAAGGCATGATTTTTAAAGCAACGACAACTGACTTGATTTTAAAAGACATGTTTCGACAATCCTTTGTCATCTTCAGTTTGAAATTTTAAGTTACAAAGTTGAATTTATACTAAGTAAATGAAAATGCTAATGAGAGAAAACACCTTCGACAAATAAATGAAAGAATGTGTGACAGTACGTGATTAAAAAGAAAGTTTTAAATTAACATGATGCAACTGTTGGTTCAAAGAAGGTTGTTCCCATTTGATATGTAAAGCTTCCTTTATCTTAAGCTGAAAATTGGTGGAAGCATGATCTAAGATATTAAAACAAATAGGTGAACATAAACTGTGGCATTCTTTAGAGTCTTCCAGGTGTTTGAATACGTGAGAGGCCCTATCAGTGGATAAGTGCTCGGCACGAACGCGTGTGAAAAAACGCAGCGAAACCAAATTCAAATTTCAAACTGAAAATGACAAAGGATTGTCGAAACATGTCTTTTAAAATCAAGTCAGTTGTCATTGCTTTAAAAATTGTTACTTGCTTGCTATTATCCAGACCCTAAGGCATGATTTCTGTTATCACATTTTGAATTCAAAATCTAAGAAATCATCGTTCTCTTTGCTTTCAAATATTAAACACGGGTTTCAAAACTAGTTTCAAAACCCGTTCGAAGAGTGCTGGAGATTAGAATCTCAGTTTATTTGAGGTGGCAGTATAAAACTGACACGCATATTCTTTACGGAACGCTAGTCTGTTAGCAAATGCATGTTTTTCTTCTTTTTGGTTTTTGGGGAGCGAGTACCGTCAAAAAGCGCGAAATGGAACATGAACGCCGGAGGGCGAAAATTGCAACTAACATCGTTAGAGGACTTAGAGAATCAGCGCCAATGTTGCGGCTATTAAATGTGTAATTCCTAATTGCTATCAAATACAAACACGCTCTAATGCCAAGGAAAGTAGCCTGTGAAAGAAAACTGAAAGATTCCACCGATCCGCGAAGAAGAAGCGTCCAGCGGTAAAGTATCCACTCGGTATTGCAGTTGACTCAGTCCAGAGTCCGACTTTAAACGACAGCGTTTGAGATGTTCTCGAAATAATTCAACCCTCCCAAAATCTAGATTTCTTCAAGACTTGCAGCAGAGTCAAAGTTGTTTTATTACTATTCAGTGATCCTGAGTATTTTCAAATATATGTTATACATTCATGATCAGCCTCAGGCTTTTTCGCCTGGCAAAAACACGCGCTTTACTCGGACTGACTTGTAATATACATTCTACTTTATATTTAGTATAAATGTACTAGCGTTCTATCTCCAATGCTGTTCTTTTATTGGCTACGCTACTCACTATCTATTCTGTTGTAGAAGGTGAGAAGAGTGAGTAGCCTAATGGCGGCCGGTAGCTTGTTCGCGTTTTCGAAGTATGAACTATCATCAAGTATCACGCGATAGAAATCTCGAGCTCATAATTAATTTAATTGTTAAATAGCTTGTACGCGTTTTTAAGCTCATTGTTAACATAGTAAATAGAGGCGTTCTTGACTTAATTTCAGCCTGGGTGGGCGCCCTTAGCACGTTCTTAAAATTATGGCTAATCTCACCGTCAACAAAAAAGCAACATGGTGTTTTCAAGAGCGTTATTAAGAGAACTTATTACTGCAAAGTTATGCTTTCCACAGACATTGAAAAAAATCCGTGCCCTGGAATTGTTGATCAAAATAAAACAATTGCTGCACCCTACAGTTAAGGGAATATAGTAGTATTTGGTACAACAAATCACACATGTGCTTGCCCCAGAATCTCCTTTGATTCCACAATGTTCCGGACTACTTGTTAGGAATCACCTGTTCTTTGACTGGCACGAGCATAGGCTCTTCTTGTTATCATGATACCATAGCCAAATGTGATATAGAAGCAAAGAAATATGAACTAAACAAACAAAATAACGGCTAGAAAAGTAAAAATTTTATCAAACTAAGTTGTAGTGGCGGCATTTGGCGATATATTAACGTGGAAATCAGCTAAGGCTGCATTCATTATGTATCCTACAAGGGGGGACGGGGGGGGGGGGGGGGGGGGGGGGGGGGGGGGGGGGGGGGGGGGGGGGGGGCGCAGAGGATTTTATGGGGGGTTCTCAAATTTTTAGAGCAAAAAAAGGGGGGATATGAAAATTGTTTAAATATCTCCTGGGGGGATGCTTATTTTTTGTAAGATTCTGTCTAGCTTTTGTAATAGTTTTAAAAAGTGAAAAAAGAAATGATAAGTACAGCAGCTTCTTTGAAGGATTGTAAGCAACAAGGGTACCTCTATTATTTTGAGAGACTATAGTACCTATTTTGAAGTTTTTCAAGTAGTGTGCCTGGCCTGTAGATGTAATGTTTCGATACAGTATAGAAAGTAAAACATCTAAAATGGAAACATTTAATGCAACCTCAGTCTAAGCAGTGCAACTTTATTGAATCAATGAATGCAAAAGAAAACAATGTAATTCAGTGCACAGTTTTATGAAATTGAACAACAAATGTGCACTTAAATGTTCAATGAATTTTCTGTACCAGTTTGAAAGGGGTCCACATGCACCCAGTGCACCCCCTGCTATATCTGCCACTTGTCAAGACAACAAATAATTAAGCCATTAAGGTTAAAAAAGAAAAAGATATGACCATAAAATGTAGAACATTGTCATTTTCACTCATCTTTGTCATTATCCTCAACACTGTCAATCTCATCAGTCACCAACATCATTGTCAATATCATCATCATCAGCAGCCTTGTCACCAGCAACACGAGCTGGCAGGCTATCTATACCTAAACTGGCTGGCATAGGTATGACATAAACAGTCAAAGCTCTCTCGATGTTCTTATTAAACATGTCTCTTGAAATTTCAAACATATATAGTTTACTATTATACAGATATTTATTTTGATATTTCTTGTGAGGGAGGAGGGGGGGGGGGGGGGGGTATTCATTTTTCGGCTGATTGCTTGGGGGATTATGAAAATTTGTATGGACCTTGGGGGGGATATAAAAAAACGAGACGCTGAAAAAAAAAATCCTCTGCCCCCCCCCCCCCCCTGTAGCATACATAATGAATGCAGCCTAAGCGAAATTTTGCTATTTCGGCGGGAGAGTAATCAGTAATCAGTATCCCTTCAACGAGTAAAGTCTAACTAAAAGCCGTAACATTGTATGTAATTTAATATATGTAATTTATGTCATAGGAAATAAAACATTCATAAAATTGTTAAAATTTAAAAATATTCGTCATGTCGTTGTATGGCGTGACATTTACTTTGCATAATCATTTCCAACCTCGTTCCCAGGGTCTCTCTTCTTCCCTGGGAACGAGGTTGAATCATTTCATTTCAGTAATTCGAAGACGCTGTATTCTATTTCGAAAGGATTCGAGGTTCTTCGCCTCGGACAGCATCGCTTGTTTATTTCCCATTTAATTGACAAATTAAAGGTAAGTCTAGATAAAGAAAGCAGTAAAACATCAAAAGAAAAAGCGGACAAGGAAGTAAGGACAGTATAAAGCTTGATATATTATCAAAAGTGCATCCTGACGAGCAATTTTTGGTAGGAATGCTTTCATAATTATGCCAGACAATTTATTCAATAATGCATGTCTCTAACATGCAACTTATTCCTTTAGAAACTATTATTTCACTTCTCATGACTCGATACCTAAAGCCAGGGAACCATTTAGCTTATACGTTAGAACCTAACGGGATAAACAAAGGTGATGAAATAATACATATTTCTGATTTTCTCACTATCTTCCTCGATTCTATTTTCTGTATCAGCGATATTCTTCTACATTGCGAAATTCTACTTGTATATTATTAATTATATCGAATAACACATTGTAAATCTTAGTAACATCTTGTACCTGAAGAAGCCTGGTCTGGCCAGATGAAATATTGTACGAAAAAATATATACACTGTTTTTAGCTTTGATTAAACGTTTACACTTTATCGTCATTTCAATTTTTTTTGGCTGCAGCAATAGATGATTTATGCAGGCGTGTTGAACAAGAGCCGAGGGCTTCTCAACACATTACAATTGATATTATACAACTTACATGCAAGATTATTATAAAGTTTAACTCCTAGGGGAGTAAATATTGATTCGCATAAAGTTACTCAAGTTTACTGAAATTTGAGCCCGTATGGATCAGAGAAAGGATCAGAGAAAGCGCGACAAGGGTCACGCAAGGAAACAGATGAAGCAAAAATGTCCTGAAATATGTTATGTTTATCGTGTCACGAGAGTGGGAAGAAGAAAAAAATATGTTTATATTTTTAACTCAGTCGCACTCTTATAAAAGAAAACAACGTGATCAAAACAGTTCATTTTCTTTAAATAGACATCGCTGCCCTTTACTAGCCTGTTTATTAAATCTGAAATATTTGTGGACGTCGTTCATATATTTCTCATTATAATTCAACACATTGATACACTGCCCAAATATGGTCAAAAAGTTATTGATATACGCCATGTCTACATGACGTATAACCAACGACGAAGGTAAATTTCGCATTTTGACAAGAGAATGCAAAAATGACGGACCGGCCTCGATATTTTTTCTTCAAACTGTGCTTTGTTATCAATGTGTTGAATTATAAAACTATTATAGCATTCAAGCTTGCGTGATATCGCCTAATTCTTAGCCGACGAGGCCGTAGGCCGAGTCGGCTAAGGATTAGGCGATATCACGCACGCTTTCGCGCTGTAATCAAGCCGTCTTATTAACCAGGCCTTCTTACTTAGCATCCATATTTTTACTTAGTCTCAGGCTCCCTCAGCCAATTTCTTCTTTTTGCCCGACCGACCAACCTACTTTCACAAGCGAGAGGGAGGGCAAGGGGCAGCGAATCATTTTACGAGGATGGCCTGAGAATATCTTGGGGACGAGCTTGGCATAGAATTAGTTGTCTCTTCCTCTCGTGGGCGGAGCACGTTTAATAACTTGTTGCATTCTAATGATGTGAATTCGCAACAAACATCGAGAGGATATATCAGATTTAATTGTTATTTCTCTTGGCAGATCTTGGATGTAAAACGAGGATTACCAATGGCTTTAAGGGCTCAGTCGGGCTCGGTCACCCTTCACTGTAATAGGTGCCGGACAGAGCTAGCTAAAAGAGATATTCTTATGTTAGCTACTGTGCCACCGTCCCAATGTCATCTTGCTGTGAAACAAGGAAAAGAAGATGAGGCCTATGCAAAGCTTACCAAGGTCGAGAATTCAAGAGGTGGAAAGAGCACACAGTATTGTCCTTATATAGTTCATTGTCGCGGGCCTCAATGTGGAGAACACGTCGGAAACATTACAAGATTAGCAACGAAAGAACTGATCTGCTACAAGATTGACAATGTATACCTTGTTCATAATGGTGAAGAGATTAGATCGAAGAAACTGTCGAAAGTACGCGAGAGGCTTGAAAAGAGCTGTGGCATTGTAGTTGTTAATATGTCTCATGGTTCACCAGTTCAGTTCACTCGCCGACCAAGCAAGCCCATGATTTATTGCGACACCCGCGGGCTTAGCCATACCTCGCGGGAAATCGATTCTTTAATCCGCCAGCGCCCGCGAGACTACCAGCGTGAGCTTTTCCTTTCTGCCATGCACGGAAACACGCTGGTCTACTTACCCACGGGCTCAGGTAAGACCTTGATTGCAGCGATGGTATTGAGCTGTATGAAGAAGCTCAATCCGCACAAATTGATGGTGTTCCTAGTTGACCGAATCCCGTTGGTTTACCAACAGAGTGGCTATATAAGGGACCAGGTACCAGATTTGAGGGTGGAAACGTTGGTCGGTGAAATGGAAGGGCCACAACAGAAAGCAGTGCACAAAGCATTAGCAAATCAAGAAATTGATGTATTGGTTTTAACGCATCAGATTTTTTTAAATTTTCTAGCCGAAGAGAAAAACCCAGTGATTTGTCTCTCTGACATTTCTGTCATGGTTTTCGACGAGGCTCATCATTGCCATGGTAACCATCAGTACAATCAGATCATGGAGTACTATCACCACACTCAAGACAAGTTTAAACCTGTTGTACTGGGTTTGTCTGCGTCACCAGCCGGAGAGGCTACTGTTGAAAGAACCACGGAGAAGCTTCAGAACTTATTGCACAACCTGAGTTGTGAAGTTTCGACACCGGTTGAGTCAGAAGACCTTGTGGAGAATGTAAACAATCTTGATACATTGTACGACACAACATCCGTCATGAACACCAGCCAAGTACGTGTCCAGAGATTCATACAGGATCACATTCAACACTTGAGGACCGCTTTCATAGGCAACGCACAGGATTTAGAACTTCCTGTGTTTTCGCCTAATTTTAGAGGAGTGCTAAGACGACTGATCGACGGTTGCCATGGTGACAAAAGAAAAATCAAAACATTGATAGCTGGGGAACACATAATGCAAATGCTCAGTATTGTGGATGTTAGTGAGGTTCTTGGCTACAAGCATGCAATGGAATGCCTCAGAGAATCCGTTTATCGCACTATCCATGCTGTTTCTCCAAAAGACAGCGCCCTGAAGAAGATGGTTGGATTACACCCCACATTTATAGATCTTAGAAACTTAACCAACATCTCGGTTGAGGAAGAGTTTCCCACGTCGGACAAATATAATATTCTTGTGGGGCACATAAAGCAGTTTGTCTCCCGCGCGCAACAAGATGGAAAGTCCAGAGGTATCATCTTTGTCAACATGCGCAAGACAGCTTATCAGCTATGCGCGAAGATCACGGCTATCCCGGAAGTGAAAGAAAAGTTGAATCCCGAAGCTTTTGTCGGCCACGGTCAGGGAAGTTATGACGGAATGGCATGGGTAGATGAACAAGAAGTGTTGTTAGAGAGCTTCAAATTAGGCAAGACGAAACTTCTTATTAGTACCAGTGTTCTGGAGGAAGGCCTTGACGTTCCCCTATGTAACCTGGTCATCCGCTTTGAAGGCGCGGCTACCTTACGCGCGCTTGTACAGACCCGCGGGCGCGCGTCCCGTCGACCCGACAGCAAGTTTGTCGTGATTTGCAATGAAAAGCAAAAACAAGAAGCAGAAGATGTAGCTCTTAAAGAAAGAAACATGGAAGAAGCGATTAGACATCTAATGGCGAACAAGAAGCAGAAATCACAAGCAGAGGAGTTTGGATGCGAGGTAAAAACTGCGAGTCTTTCTTCTCCTTCAAACGAAGAAACCAATGAACATATTTTCATCGAGCGCTTCAACCCGCGCATAACTATTTCGGTGCATTATCTGGAAAGTCTGGATAATTGCAGACGCGTAATAAACTTTTTGGAGAACAACTTCGAAGTTATGTCCATGAAAAACATTCATCCCACCGCGATGGCCAATGTAGGAACAGAACACAAACACATGGCCTTTGAACTACAAGCAAACGAAGAGAAGAGCAATAAAGAATTTCGATCCAAGGAAGCGTTCATAAGACACGTGACAGAACAGTGGTGCTCGTGTCTGACGAACCGAGATGAGGAACCACTACCGGTTTGGCTCCAGGCCTCGCTCCCCAGAAAACGCCACAACGCGAAAGACTCTTTTCATTCGCTATCAGCAAATTCCATGTTTCTTGGGACGTTCATCAATCGTAGCCATTTTCGATACGAATGGCTTCCAGAACCGACCCTGAAGAATGTTCAGGTTTATTTCGACCACAGTCTAAAGATGCTAACGATAGTTTTTACCTCGCAAGGGTATTACAAGCTGGAACTCCGATACCACGAGCTCGAAGATTTTATTGTCGTGGACAGCGACGCGGACGCTGGTGTGAACAAAGTGTTTCTCACAGTGAAACACCCTCCTCGACTGTTCCAGTCTGTCGCGAACGAGCTTGGTCTGCAAGAAGATGTCAATGACGATTTCCTGCAAGATGATGACGAAAACGACGAAGATTATTTCAGCGACTCGTTGGATAAATCGGAATCCGACAGTTTCTCGACAGATGACGAGTACCCGGATGTAATCACGAATTATCGCGAGCGTTCTTCTCACCTCCGCCAGAGTTTTGACGATTTTGTCTGGGAGAGAGAAACTGATATCTTAAACAGCGACAACGCGTGGGGCCAGTGTTTTACGTATTGTTTTACAATTCCCTGCAAAGAATCAACCCAGCTGATGCATTTGTTGGCTGCAATCGAGAATAGATTCGACAAAAAAACATTTTGTTGTCGAGTGAAGGAGAGCTTTGGCAGATTCCCACCTGGAAATCTCCCTTCTGATTTACCGTTTGACATCTTATATGCTGCGCAGAGTGTCGTATCATTGCATCCAGGAATTCGTGGAAAAGTGTCTGGGATGTTCAGCGACCTTTTGCAATACAAGCCTTCCAATGTGTTGTGTGCAGGATTGGAGCAGTTAAAGAAAGCTTTGGAGCAAGATAAATTCTGTGATCCCGAGAAGACCCTCCAAGCGTTTCTAAACCAAAACAAGCCGCCAACTTCCGGGTTACAAAAAAGGCTCGTCCCAGGTCATTGTGCTCTGATAAAGCGCGCAGTCATCACGCCAACGAGGCTACTACTGTATCCACCGGAAGTCATGGTAAAAAATCGTGTACTCAGACATTATGAAACAGACAACTTCCTTTGTGTCAGTATTCGTGACAAGGACCTCTCCAAACTATCTGCAGGAAGAGGGAGCCTAGATCTTCTACTCGACAGCGTTAATCGCGTATTGGATGAAGGACTGGGGATAGCTGGTCAGCGGTTTCACTTTTTGGGGTCCTCGAACAGTCAGCTTCGTGGCCATAGCTGCTGGTTTGTCGGGCCCAGGCTTCGACCGGACGACATACGCGGATGGATGGGAAACTTCAGTCACATCAAGTAAGTCAGAGATTTCCAGATAAATAATGCATGTAAGATCGATGGTGAATTTTGAGCTCGGAAAGAAATGATAATATGGAAGTTTTCATATGTCACGGGGCTAAGAAAAAATCTAAGTCTCTGATGGGAATTGAACGAATGCCTTCGGATAATGATCGATAACCGGTCGGATACCCAATCCGGCATTGAGCCAACAAGGACTCATGGAGAGTTGAGGCATTCGACATTGCTCAACCTAGCAGTATGCGGGACGCCTGTTATGCTTGAACCTTGTAAAATGCCTCACCTATCCGTAAATCCTCGTTGACTCATTGCATTGAGCGTCCGACCGGTTATCGGAAGGCATTGGGTTCGATTTTCGTCCGGCACTCAGATTTTTATGTCTCCACGCTTATGACACATGATCACTTTCATTTTGAGATTTCCAGTTGTTTAACCCCTTAACTTCCAAGAGTGCCAAAAAACTAAATTCAAGAAAAATTTCAGATTTCGTTTTGTAAAGTAATGAAAACGAATGGCACCATGAAAAAGTACTGCTGAAGAGGTTTCATTTGAATGGTCACACCATAGGATTTTGTCCACAGACTCAAAAGTTAGACTACACTTATGTCTTCATAATTGACTCTGGGAGTGAAAGGGTGAAGTTGTTTTACTGTTGGGCTAAGGAGGACACCAACGGCGATAATGTCAACCAAGTTAAACGGCGTTAATTGTAAGCCGTGTCAAGTTTCTGCCCAAGCATCAACTGAACTTTGCTTTCCTTAACTGAACCAAAACATCAGAGGCGTGTATTAGGAGCGAAAAATTAAGGACAGTCTGTATTTCTCGGTTCCCATTAAAATCATAAGAAGACGTATTTATTTCACTTGTACCATCAACACATCTCGATGAAAAAAAAACAATATGGAAAAGTTCTTTGTAAAGAAATATTACGATGGCAACCACTGCACCAAGGCTAGAACCCTTCCTAAAACGTGACAATCGCGAGTCCACATCCAGCGTGAATAGGTATGTTCTTAAACGTGCTTAGTCCCTGAATTTAAAGATAAGTGTTCCCCGATCTCGCATAATCGTCACCGTTTTTTAGCAAAATAGATATATTTGAGCATGATGAAAGCTTATTTACAGTGTGTGTGTGTGCTTTTTCAATGTCAGGTGTGTGGCTTCGTACATGGCTCGCATGGGACAGTGTTTTTCTACCTCGATAGACTCCGTGGGCATTGAGATCAGTCAAGGTACTTTACATGACGTAGAAGACGACGTCAAAACAGCTGACCAGAAATACTGCTTTTCTGATGGAGTTGGCAGAATCTCACAGGAGCTTGTCAAAGAGGTAACGTGGTTGATTATTGGAATAAATGCTTTGTCGGTGCGCGCATAAAAATTACTCGACAGTGGAAACCCACCATCACCTTTATTTTAACAAATTCTATTCTTCTATTTCTTGGTTTATTGAAGGTCGTCAAGAAAATTGCCAAGCCCTTTATCCCATCTGCCTTTCAAATTCGATTCGCTGGCTTTAAAGGTGTCCTTGCAGTAGATCCCACACTTTCAGGCAAACAGGCCTTCTTTCGTCGGAGCATGTGCAAATTTGATAGCTTCCACCGCAGACTCGAAGTACTGCAGACATCTCGTCCCCAGGTCGTTTATCTGAACCACCAGGTCATCATGTTGCTATCTAACCTGGGTGTCCCGGATGAAGTTTTCATTGATCTGCAGAGCAAAATGTTGGACAAACTGGCAGGTAAGCTGAAGAAACATGTGGCGCGTGAAAATTGCGTGATGCCGGGCTCGATGATGTCATGTATAATTATTTAACATGTGAAACTTGTGATAGCATGGATAGTATCTACTATCCATGGTGATAGTAATAGTAATAGAATAGTAATAGTAACTTTATTTAACGTCGAAAAGGTGGGGAGTGGTTGCCCAAGTCTCCCGAACCAGAGGCTCATGTTAAAAACGCTCCACTAGAAAAAAAAAATAATAAAAATAATAAAAACATCTAAAATAACAAAAACGTGATGTGGAGACTTGGGCAAGATTAGTATATGTTCTGTGAGTCTCAATTTCTCAGAAAAATGTACCGTTTCTTTCTTTTCCAGGCATGCTGGTTAATGAACACGACGCTGTTGAGTTGCTGGGAACTGGGGCCAAGATGGGCGTGTCCTACCACAGTTTATCGAGCTCCGGGATTCCGCTGACAACTGAGCCGTTCTTTAAATCCTTGCTTGTCGCCATGTATAGAAATCACATCAACGAACTTCTCTCCCGAGCCCGCATCCTTCTACCGCCAGCGGAAGCACGTTTGATGATGGGTGTCATGGACGAAATAGGTGTATTAAAACCAGGACAGGTTTGTTTCTTCTTTAATAAATTTAATTATTTAAATATGCGAGAATTACCTGCTCATGTCCTTAGCAATAACACAGTCCAAGCGGCTGCTAAGGAAAGTACTAGATGTTATGCTTAATTAGTTCATCACCATTACGCAAGCTGAAACACTAAGTCAGTTCTGTTACTCAACATTATGCGCAGCAAGACTCGGGCGTTGTACGACAATTACCTCTCTTGTGACGGCGTCTAAAATATGTACCCCATTTTAGACCTACTCGCAAACGTACAAATGTTACACATGTTCGCGTAGTATGTTCAAACTGCTTGCAAAAATCTGTTTTTTACTTTACTTGTTCTCTCGTTTGTTTGAAGATTAACTTACACATTGTAAAACAACTGCAAAAATTTATATCTAGAGTTTTTGGACAAAAAATGGGTCAAATCCTTCAATGCTAGTAAAGATAGATACATGTTTCACGCATTGTTTTTTTCTTTCTTTTCAATACCGTTTTATTACATTAGATTTTCGTTGAAAATGAGCCAAATTATTTCATGCTAGTGAAGGGAGATCCATGTTTCACGCATTTTTTTCAATACCCTTTCATCGCATTAGGTTTCCGTGCAGTATTCTGCAGTTTCAACTCGTACTCTTCATGTCTAAATTTTGGATTAAAAATGAGCCAAATTATTTCATGCTAGTGAAGAGAGATCCGTGTTTCACGCATTCTTTTTTCAATACCCTTTCATCACATCAGGTTTCCGTGCAGTATTCTGCAGTTTCAACTCGTACTCTTCATGTCTAAATTTTGGATTGAAAATGAGCCAAATTATTTCATGCTAGTGAAGGGAGATCCATGTTTCACACATTTTTTTTTCAATACCCTTTCATCGCATTAGGTTTCCGTGCAGTATTCTGCAGTTTCAAATCGTACTCTTCATGTCTTAATTTTGGATTGAAAATGAGCCAAATTATTTCATGCTAGTGAAAGAAGATCCGTGTTTCACGCATTTTTTTTTTTCAATACCCTTTCATCGCATTAGGTTTTCGTTCAGTATTCTGCAGTTTCAACTCGTACAGACCGCGAGGATCAGTTCAGCATGAACAAAAAACTTGTCCTCAGGGGACCTGTGGTGGTGACCAGAAATCCCTGCTTACATCCGGGAGATGTCCGCCAACTTGAGGCTGTAGAAGTCTCCGAGCTCAGCCATCTTGTGGACTGTGTGGTTTTCCCGCGTCAAGGTGCACGGCCCCATCCTAATGAGATGGCAGGTAAATTGTGACACGAAATGCGGAGGGAGGGTGGTGGGGGAGGTAGGAGGGGGTAGTGGGTGCAGGTTAAAAACGTTTTGCCTCCTGTGCACTTGGGTCCCCCCAATTCCTGTCCCTGTCTTTCTAGCCTTGGTGCCTGCTTCTCGAAAATCGTTGTCCCACCTCTCGTAGATTTCCCGCCTTTCAACTTACGTCAAATAAAATATAAACCAATCAAAAAGGAGAATCAGTATTTTAGGCCCCGACCATACTAATGCGTTTTCGTTTGAAAACGCATATGTTTTGATGCGTTTTCGCCTATCGTCCACACTAAAACGCCCGAAAACGCTGATGAAAACGGAGACTTTCGAAAACGGTTTCAAAAGTGGAGACTTTTGTAAACGCATCGTTTTGAAAACGCTTCGTTTCTAGTGTAGACAGGTAAAAACGGAGACTTTTGAAAACGGTGACGTAAAATCTCTAGTGTGGACAGGTGAAAACGGAGACTTTTGAAAACGATGACGTCGCATGCCATCGGTTCCAGTCCAAATCAGAGCATCTATCACCTTTAACACATGCGCAATTCCCGGTCCCAGTCGTTTTCATCGTCTTCGACCGTTTTAGTGTGGACAGGTGAAAACGATGCGAAAACGCTAGTGTGGGCGAAAATATTTTGATTCGTTTTCTTCGAGATGAAAACGGAGGCTTTTGAAAACGCATTAGTGTGGTCGGGGCCTTAATCTTAGCGAGTTTTTATCATTGGTGGCGACTTGGATGGGGATGGGGATGTACTAGTAAATTCTCACAACTTACGTCAAACAAAATATAAACCAATCCGAAAGGAGAATCATTATGTTAATCTTAGTATTTTTGATCGTAGGTGTAGACTTGGAGGGGATAGGGATTTACTAGTTAATTCTCACAACTTACGTCAAACATAATATATACCAATCCGAAAGGAGAATCAGTATTTTAATCTTAGTATTTTTATCATAGGTGGCGACCTGGATGGGGATCTCTACTTCGTTTGCTGGAACAAGAGCTTGTTACCAAGGAAACCGAATTTCCCGCCAATGGACTACCAAGCCCAGGAAAAGAAAGAACAAGATGAACCAATCACAGCAACCCACATGACCAAGTTCGTGGTCGATTACATCCGGAGTGATCAGTTAGGAGTGATTGACAACGCGCATAAAGCTTTAGCCGACCGTGAAGAGGGTGGAGTTGAATCTAAGATCTGTTTACATTTGGCAGAAATACATTCTATAGCAGTTGATGCCCCCAAGACGGGAAAGTGGCCGAGTATGTCAGGAGTCGGTTCGATCAAAGAATGCCCTGATTTTATGATGAAGAGTGATAAACCCAGCTATCCGTCAGAAAAGGTGTTAGGAAAGCTATATCGTCGTTGCCGGAAGTTTCAAGACACGGCGTCTGAGAAGTACAGCCAGAAAATGCGAGTCGACAAGTCGTTTTTTCTGCCTGGAAACGACAGATACATGGAAGAGGCAAGAGAGTTGTACCAGAAGTACCGCGACAAAATGGAGGCACTGATGCGTCTGTATGGCATTGAAACTGAGGCTGAAGTGTTCACCGGCTGCTTTCTGAAGCTTCGAAATCGTCAGCGTAAAGACAAAATCGAGATTGCAGCAATCGTTGGCGACCTGCTCTTCGCGATGCGGTTGGAAATCCGGCACGAATTCTTTAACGAATTCAGTGTTGATGGTCAGCACTTGTTGGACAATGCACAGGTCACAAATGAAATGCTTCTCAAAGCCTCAGCCTGGTACACTGTGGCTTACACGCATGCGCACGATCATGCGGACGACTCAGACCCAAGTCGCCCGAAGCGATTACTCGGTTTTCCATGGTTTGTTAATGACGTCATGCTAGCCATCAAAAACCACAAAAAGCCACCTGGTTCTTTCCAGGCCCTTGACGTTAGCGCAACGGTTGGTGACAGTTTAGTCAGACTGTTCAATGAAGAGAAGATCCGGTTATTAGAAGACTTCAAAGAAAGAGTAAGAACAAAGAACTCAATATCTCGCCATCTGAAGCTCGTTCAACCCAATCTATCGGTCACTATGATTGGCTCTTCAGCCACGCTTCTGCTTCATGAGAAGTCAGATCTGGATCTTTGTATTCTTCCACAGGGAGACCAGAGTTTGCGTGGAAGTCCTGTGCAGGAAGTTAGCAACATCCCAACTGAAGATGAAGCAAAGGTGCCCGAGAGAACCACCTTGTGTGTGGAGCCCGAGGTTCTACCGGACGACAGCGGCATTCCTTATAAAAATCAGACCCAGGCACTCAAGACAACCACTTTGGGTGGGAAACCTGTGGATCTACCGAAAGTGTGTGATATTCCAATTCAAGATCAAGTGACGTCACTCGAGATGCTGATTCCACGCCTGAAGGAGGATCAAATTCAAATAGGAGATAACAAAGAAGCGACAAATCTCTTCCATGAAGTTCGTCTTGTTGGCAAAAAGAATTTTCCGGTAAGCACGATGTTTGTCTCAATTACTGTCGAACATCCCACAAACGACCACCCTTAATACCAAGCCAAGATGGTCGCTTACGGGAGGTGGTCGCCTTGGTGATGTCATATCACAGGGAGTTTTATTTTGAAGGGTCTACATGTAACAGCATAAAATATAGTATCGCGTGACACTAAATTTTTGCTGGTTCTAATTTTGCGATTTTTGTGGATTTTTTCACGAACCGCAAAAAAAAGTTCCCGCAAAAATCTTCACTGTCTTAATTATATACAAACATCACGTTTTACACGTAATGTAAAATCGTGTTGTTACCCATTTACTTAAAGGGATAGTATCACGAGGTTCCACGCGCGGCACTGTTCACTATTCTTGCACCGGAATTTTGGACATATCACTGTTAAAGGTGATTTTTTCTTTCTTCTGGCTATCAAAACGGATTTTTTGATTCAACAAATACCTCCACTTCTCGACGGCCTTTTTGAATTTGCGGAATCAAACTTGAAAAGTGGGCCGACGTTTTCAAGTTTAGACCTCGTGATACTATCCCTTTAAAACTTTCCTTTTGTTTTGTTGTTGTTATGGAGTGACACTGGTTAACGTGTTTTACATCTGCATGTTGTTTTACCTGTATTTCAATTGCATGACTCAAATAAAAACCGAAAATGTTGTAATTCCAATTGAACGCGACTTCTTGCAAATCGCAAAAATTAATTCCTATTAATTTTAATTATTAAGGAAAAACAGTCTTTCCTAATCGCAAAATTTAGAAACATAACACAGAAACATTTTGATACGAGGAACAAAACGTTTTATGTTATCAGAGTTGAACTATATAACACCATTCCATTTCCATCTGTAGTATCATCCAAATACAGGTGTATTTCGGTTGCTTACCTGAAAAAAGAAAGAACAGAGAAACAATTCGATCCTCATGCGTTAAAAGTGTTTACGGTCGTCTACGAGAGGTGTGCGCTTACAAGAGCGTTTAACTGAAAATAAAATGTTCTATTTTGGTTAAGAGGTAGTCGTTGGTGGTGTCCTCTCTCTTGGCCCTCCTCCTTTCTTGTACTCACGCTCCGCCGGCTAAGACGAAGGCGTGGCATTGGGGACGAGAATAACTTCCTTCTTTTTACTTGTATTGACCTAAATTCAATTCTTTTTAGGTCCTGGTTTGCAAGAAGCCCACAAAAAAGTTAAACACCGAAAGAAATTGCGATTTGAGTTCTTCCCAAAACAGTTTGTCCGTAGCCATTTTGTTGTCCAGCTACATGAAGTCCTATCCCAGCCTCTTGTTGGTTCTCCGTCTTATTCACCGATGGTGTTACGTGACAGGACTGTCACGCAACGCAGCTGGTTCTGGAAACACATCAAACATACTGGCCTCTCTGCTTCTTGTTCAGTGCATGCGCAAGAGACAAATTCAAAATTTCAATGAAGAACATATTACCACAAAGAAGTTACACATTTTACAAGGAAAGGTGACCGATGGTGACATCTACATGAAGTGGGAAAAAGTTGTTAATGCAGCCTCTGGTGTGGACACAAATGACGCACACCTCCTCCAAGAGGAGCTGAACACCACCCAGCTTGGTGAAATCCTCCTGGATTTTTTTCGAACGCACGAAACTTCCTTTGAAGGAGAGGTCCCAGACCCCCTGGCGCGTATTCTGCGCTCGCGCAAATTTGCAGATCTGCTGGACAAGGAGCACGTGGACCTGGTAAAGGAGCACATGCGCCGTGCGTATCAACTGTTAGCGTTGTATGGAGATGTACAAATAATGTTGGCCATAAGCGGTTCTGAAGATTACAATGTAATTTACCTATCGCCTCTCCTTTCTTCCTTTTTGGCGAGCGTCGAGAAAAGCAAGGCTCAAGAAATCGCGAGGAAGACTGGAGCGAGGAGTGTCATTATTCGCCCCAGGCACCCGCAGTCTCGCAATTCAGCCATTCTTGAGGTGAAAGGAAGTGAACCTGCGATTCGTGCGGTGGAGAGGGAGCTGGGGAGAATGGCTGTACAGGCGTCTCGTGACCGTGTGTCGCTGATGAGTGGCTGCTTCGTGGAAGATGCTAGTCTATTGTTATTTGAAGGCAGTCGAAACAAAAATGATCACGTGACACTGACACCATATGACGGCCCTTGTCATCAGACACACGATAACCTCGCACGTCATGTTGCCTTGGTGATGAGTCCCACTTTCAACGAGTATACGTTTCGACGCTTCACAGAGAAATTCTTTCAGCAACTTAAAGTGAGTTAACATTTTTGGTATACAATAATCACACGAATGTAGTGTTCGGGCCATATCCGGGTACTTAAATGCACTCCCATTTGTTAAAATTACCGGAAGAGTGGGGAAGGAAAAAACGGTTTATAGAATAATAAGGGTTGTACAAAAGGAAGCAAAGTTCGATATCGTAGCGAGTCTGTAATCCGAGACGTACTGACCAGTAGACAGAAAAGTCGACAAACACATAAAAACCTTTGTAGTGCGTCTGATTATGGGTTAACCACGGTCAAACGAGAGAAATTTGCAAAAGTTAAAGTTAAACAAAGTACTTAAAGTTAAGGTTGTCATTTTAATATGTTCCCAATACACTGTCAATTTACCAAACGTTTTGAAAGTTTACCAAAAAAATTCTAGGAGTTTAAAAACTGTGGACTGCAGAATTGTCGGCGCCATTTGCCAACATAATTCTGATCAGGCGCAACGAGTTTTGGTCAGTTTTCAGGGGCGTAGACAGGAGTTTTTCAGAGGTACGCACAATCAATGTTGTAACACTTCCCCTACCTCCTCCCCCCACCCACTCTCAAGTCCCAAATCTTTCTTCATTTTTTCGACTTTTTTAGGTACGCACGTGCGTACGTGCGTACAGGTAGCTACGCCCCTGGTTTTCAACGGAAAAAAGCTCATCATTTCAACGCCATTTGCCAACATAATTCTGATAAGGTGCAAAGAGTTTTTGGTCAGTTTTCAACGGAAAAAAGCTTATCATTTTGAGAAAAATTAAACGAAAGTAACGTCAACTAGCTAGTTTTTGTTATACATCCTTGCTCATATTTCCATTTAATATTCAATAAAATCTCACTAAAGAAAACGAAAAACGCCCTCGGACGTTTGACCGCGGTGGAGGTTATGGGTCTCGTAGTTCATAAACCCTTAACTCCCAAGAGTGTCTAAAATACAAATTCAACAAAAATTCCAAATTTCTTTTTATAAAATACTGTAAAACAAATGGTACCATGAAAAAGTACTGCTGAAGAGGTCTCATTTGAATGGTCACACCATAGGATTTCGTTAACAGACTTAAAAGTTAGAACAAATGGTACCAGGCAAAAGTACTGCTGAAGAGGTTTCATTTGAATGGTCACACCACAGGATTTCGTCCACAGACTCAAAAGTTAGAACAAATGGTACCATGCAAAAGTACTGCTGAAGAGGTTTCATTTGAATGGTCACACCATAGGATTTCGTACATAGACTCAAAAGTTAGAACAAATCACAGGACGAAATAATGAATTTACTAATCTTTAAGAGAAAATTAAATTTTACTTAAAGGTATCGAAAATCTTTAAGTTGAGACGTAAATACTCTTAAATGTATTAAAGTAAGTAAGTATCTTTAATATGTTTAAGAACCTTTACGTTATCTTTAATTCAACTTTTCAACAACTTAAAGACCCTTAAAGGCAACTTAAATTGTTCATTACTAGCTTTAAGTGTTGTCAAGTAAAGGCTTATTTAAGTAATTTACGGTGCACTTAAAGATAGTCGAAATTGTTCTTTAAGTTTTCTTTAATGAACCTTTACTTGCACTTAAAGTCGTTATTTCGTCCTGTGAATGGTACCATGCAAAAGTACTGCTAAAGAGGTTTCATTTGAATGGTCACACCATAGGATTTCGTACATAGACTCAAAAGTTAGAACAAATGGTACCATGCAAAAGTACTGCTGAAGAGGTTTCATTTGAATGGTCACATCATAGGATTTCGTCAACAGACTCAAAAGTTAAAACAAATGGCACCATGCAAAAGTACTGCTGAAGAGGTTTCATTTGAATGGTCACACCATAGGATTTCATCAACAGACTCAAAAGTTAGAACAAATGGTACCATGCGAAAGTACTGCTGAGGAGGTTTCATTTGAATGGTCACACCATAGGATTTTGTCCACAGACTCAAAAGTTAGAACGACACTACATGTCTCCATAATTGACTCTGGGAGAGAAAGGGTTAATTATAATTATAAAGACGGGAACGAACCATCTTCTGTAGTGCGTCGTTGAAGACACACTACAGGAGTAAGTTACCATAAGCATTAGTTTAAAAGACAAATTTACTAGGTGTTTTTTTAGTTTACAAGAGAGGATCTCTTTTTTTTTCAGGTTGTTGAGAGAGATTTTGATCCCCAGATCCATGGTCGTCGTGAATTTGCTGTCCATTTTGGGCGGGTCTATTTGTTTAGTATACCACACGTGTTGCTGGAAGACGGTGAACCCATCTCCATTGCAATGCTGAAGACGAATAAGCGGAAGGCTGCTAAGCAACAGGACAGGCCGCGAAAAGTTCCTAATGAAGTGTCTTACGCCAACGAAGAACAAGAACGAGCTCGAAGAAGGAGACGGCGACTTCGGCGCACTGAAGACAGCGAAGGCAACAGAAGAACGAAGCGTAAACGAGCAAATCCTTCGAGGAGTTCATTTTATACTGCTGTGCATTCCCCAGACAGAGTGAAGAAATTTCTTGACTCTTGTGGATTCCATCCCAGCGCCACCCCTGTAGAGAAATACAATGTGGACATTTGTCCAAGTGATGACGGTGTTGAATTTTACGTTCGACTCGATAAGGAACTCCGTTTCATCGACGTCAAGTTTCCAAACCTCCGCTGGTGTATGGTTGATGTGAAGAGAACCTGGCAACCACGCCCAAATCATGACGTCAATCGAGATGCTCAGGCACGTGGTGACGTAATTTACCCAAACGACGCCATCCAAGACAGTGGCCATGTACTTGTTGACCTAATGCCGCACCAGGTACATGAAGATGTCATGCGCCAAAACCATGACGTCATCCAAGATGGTTCCCAGACACAGGAAGACGTTGTTCTGAATGGCTGGGAAACCGACGTACGCTTTCTTTTGCAGTCCCGTTATGAACTTCAGCTACGTGGCATCCACGGTACAAAGTACGCTCGTTACCAGCGAGTGTTGGAAGCTGGAAATCAAGCGAGGTCACAACCTTTTGCAGTTCGGGAAGATCTGTGGAAAGATATACGTCTTATTCGCTTCATCAAATCTACAAAATTTACACAAGCTTCAACAAGAGAGGATTTCTTGTCCGGCTTGACAGTTTATGTTGATGAGGTGTCGGAATATTCCAGACCAGCTCAGGAAGTAGGTGTATTCAGAAGAAATATCTCTCCGCGATGGGAGGTGTCCTTAGAGGCAGCGCTTCCGAGAGATTTAACGGAAAAACAGAAGGTGAAAACCTTCCTGCAAGAAGTATGGGAATTTTCATTGAACTTGTCTTCGTTTGTGTCACTTTAAAGCCATGACCCGGCCATTTACTTGTGAAGGTACGGCAACGAGTTAAAGGCCCATGTTCACCCAATCTGCTTTGCGCGCCTGGGCTGATTTTCGCACAGACGTAAAATCGAAAAATCTACGTGCCAACCAATCATAACGCTACATTGAATAATTGAACCGTTTCAAAACAAAAACACCAGCGCGCAAATCAGATTGGGTAAACATGGGCCTTTAAGGTTCGCCCTCCGTTTTTCTTTTTGTTTTCCTCCGTGTTTTCGTATCTACTTTTGTGCATCGTGTTAGATCTGGGTACGAGAATACGCACGCATGCACTGCGAAAAATTTTGAGCCCACGATACTTGCGATTTGGTGTGATGCAAGCGGAGGCGAAACAAATTTGGGTTTTGTTTGTTGCTTTTTACTCGCGCCGGATACGGCAACGAGGTAAGGTTTGCTACCCGTTTTTCTTTTTATTCTTCGTGTTTTCGTCTCATTTGTGCATCGCATTAAATCTGGGTACGAGAATACGCACGCATGCAAGCGAAAATAATTTTGGTTCTTGTTAATTTTTGTTAATTTTGGTTTTGTTAATTTGCCTGTTGCTGTTTTACGTCCCCGTGAGTAACGTACATTACCGGCACGAGTATAGACTACGCGTAGCCTCTTGTTGAAGTAATGTTCCGTTACCCTTCAAAGGTCAAGCTAACGGGTGTTTATTGAGCCTTTTTTAAACTATTACCTTTAAGATGAGTGAAATTTGTGATCCTCGCAGTTTGCTCTCAACTTCAGCAGTTGAAAAAAAACCTGAAAAAAAATTCAGGCTTAAACGGGATTAGAACCTATGACCTTGCGATACCTGTACAATTATCTATTGAGCTATCAAGCCACATGGATAGATGGTCAATTTAAGTTGAGACAGTTTGAATTCTTTAAAACTTTAAGGTATCTATATATATCATGGTGATTTTGAGGTTTTTTGGTCAAAGCTGCCCCAAATTAAAACTATTAAAGTACCTTTGTTATACACACAATGCTTACAGATCACTTCATACGAGTACTGACAAATAGAATTGAGCCATTCCAATCACATGGTTAACCCTGTATACCAGATAAAATCTTGATACAACTCACTAGTGGTTGTATCTAATTTACATTCCAGATACAACTCACTAGTGGTTGTATCTAATTTACATGTAAATGTGAATTTCACAAGTTGTTTACTACATTCACGTCCGTGTTGTATCGGCACTATACATTCACTCGCCTTCGGCTCGTGCATGATTGTATAGGCCGATACAACACTCCCGCTCATGTAGTAAACATTACATAGCAGCTATAATCTAAGAGTGAAAGGGTTAATAACTCCGAGATTTTACACAACTAGTTATGGCAAACACTCGTTGAGATCATAGGATCTCTACTTTGGTCAAAGCTAGACTGGGGGGGACTAGACTCTAATATACGGAACGCACCATCAATTGACGCTTTTAAAAAGGCTATTAGAAAGCTAGATTTAGAGAATTTTGTAAAAACTGTATCAGAAACCCATAAGTGGGTCGATTGTACGCTTTATAACAAGCTTCCGATTCACTATTCAATTTGCAAAGAAGTTGTTGCAGCCATATTTGGAAAATCAAAATAAAAATATTAACCAATCAATTCGCTTGAACAACTTGCTTCCAATCTCGAGGGACCGAGGGGTTTCCAAATATGGTACTAAGCAAAAAATAAATATTTGGAAGCTGTGAATTTGCGTTACACGTTTCGACCCACTTATGGGTTTCTGACGGTATCTTATGCTCTTTTTAGTTTATAATTGCATATGTTAATACATAGTACGAAACCGTACGAAATTTTTTACACTTGTACTTTTTCCAATTTTTATCTAGAGAAATGAAGATATAATCTTACGATTTTTATGTATAGTTATCTAATTGTATAGTTATTATACACCAAATTGAAGAAACGTTGTCGGGTGAAAAGCATAAACCACGAACGATGTCACCCAAAGGTTTACTGGGAAGTTGGAAAATTTAATCTTCGTCTGTGACAGAATATACATTATATTAACACAGGATGCATAAATCATGCTCTTAAATGTCTCAAACAAAGAAAACATCTTGATTATCAAGAAATGGAATATTACTAGCTTGCCAATGCTGCCTACCCAGAATCCCATTCGGTCTCATCGTTCATGGTTCATGCTTTTCACGAGTCAACGTTTCTTCAATTTGGTGTATATGGGTATTTTTTCTGTAATATTCTTAGTTGTTAATAGTGTTCTTACTTTAATGGTGGGCAACTGCTATTAACAATGACACTTTAATAAAGTTATCTATCTATCTATTATCTATCTATCAATCAAAAAAAACATATTAAGTGAATTTTCGAAGAGGTAATACCGTAGAGTTACGAAATTAGCGCCCCCCCCCCCCCCCCCCCCCCCCTCCCCCAAATACGGAAAGTTACACTCATTTTGTGACCTTTCTAGTATCCCGAAAGTAACGGCCCACCCGAAAATAACGGCCCACCCGAAACTAACGGCCTACCCGAAAGTAACGGCCCACCCGAAAGTAACGGACTACCCGACAGTAACGGCCCACCCGAAAGTAACGGGCTATCCGAAAGTAACGGCCCACCCGAAAGTAACGGGCTACCCGAAAGTAACGGTCCACCCGAAAGTAACGGTCCACCCGAAAGTAACGGCCTACCCGAAAGTAACGGCCCACCCGAAAGTAACGCCTCACCCGAAAGTAACGGCCCACCCGAAAGTAACGCCTCACCCGAAAGTAACGGCCAACCCGAAAGTAACGCCTCACCCGAAAGTAACGGCCCACCCGAAAGTAACGCCTCACCCAAAAGTAACGCCTCACCCGAAAGTAACGCCTCACCCGAAAGCAACGGCCCACCCGAAAGTAACGCCTCACCCAAAAGTAACGCCTCACCCGAAAGTAACGGCCCACCCGAAAGTAACGGTCCACCCAAAGTAACGGCCCACCCGAAAGTAACGGTCCACCCGAAAGTAACGGCCAACCCGAAAGTAACGGCTCACCCGAAAGTAGCGGCTCACCCGAAAGTAACGGCCCACCCGAAAGTAACGGCCCACCCGAAAGTAACGGTCCACCCGAAAGTAACGGCCCACCCGAAAGTAACGGTCCACCCGAAAGAAACGCCTCACCGAAAGTAACGGCTCACCCGAAAGTAACGGCTCACCCGAAAGTAGCGGCTCACCCGAAAGTAACGGCCCACCCGAAAGTAACGGCCCACCCGAAAGTAACGGTCCACCCGAAAGTAACGGCCCACCCGAAAGTAACGGTCCACCCGAAAGAAACGCCTCACCCGAAAGTAACGGCTCACCCGAAAGTAACGGCTCACCCGAAAGTAGCGGCTCACCCGAAAGTAACGGCTCACCCGAAAGTAACGGCTCACCCGAAAGTAACGGCCTACCCGAAAGTAACGGCCCACCCGAAAGTAACGCCTCACCCGAAAGTAACGGCCCACCCGAAAGTAACGCCTCACCCGAAAGTAACGGCCAACCCGAAAGTAACGCCTCACCCGAAAGTAACGGCCCACCCGAAAGTAACGCCTCACCCAAAAGTAACGCCTCACCCGAAAGTAACGCCTCACCCGAAAGCAACGGCCCACCCGAAAGTAACGCCTCACCCAAAAGTAACGCCTCACCCGAAAGTAACGGCCCACCCGAAAGTAACGGTCCACCCAAAGTAACGGCCCACCCGAAAGTAACGGTCCACCCGAAAGTAACGGCCAACCCGAAAGTAACGGCTCACCCGAAAGTAGCGGCTCACCCGAAAGTAACGGCCCACCCGAAAGTAACGGCCCACCCGAAAGTAACGGTCCACCCGAAAGTAACGGCCCAACCGAAAGTAACGGTCCACCCGAAAGAAACGCCTCACCCGAAAGTAACGGCTCACCCGAAAGTAACGGCTCACCCGAAAGTAGCGGCTCACCCGAAAGTAACGGCTCACCCGAAAGTAACGGCTCACCCGAAAGTAACGCCTCACCCGAAAGTAACGGCCCACCCGAAAGTAACGCCTCACCCGAAAGTAACGGCCAACCCGAAAGTAACGGTCCACCCGAAAGAAACGCCTCACCCGAAAGTAACGGCTCACCCGAAAGTAACGCCTCACCCGAAAGTAGCGGCTCACCCGAAAGTAACGCCTCACCCGAAAGTAACGGCCCACCCGAAAGTAACGCCTCACCCGAAAGTAACGGCCAACCCGAAAGTAACGCCTCACCCGAAAGTAACGGTCCACCCGAAAGAAACGCCTCACCCAAAAGTAACGCCTCACCCGAAAGTAACGCCTCACCCGAAAGTAACGGCCCACCCGAAAGTAACGGCCAACCCGAAAGTAACGGTCCACCCGAAAGAAACGCCTCACCCGAAAGTAACGGCCAACCCGAAAGTAACGGCTCACCCGAAAGTAGCGGCTCACCCGAAAGTAACGCCTCACCCGAAAGTAACGGCCCACCCGAAAGTAACGCCTCACCCGAAAGTAACGGCCAACCCGAAAGTAACGCCTCACCCGAAAGTAACGGTCCACCCGAAAGAAACGCCTCACCCAAAAGTAACGCCTCACCCGAAAGTAACGCCTCACCCGAAAGCAACGGCCCACCCGAAAGTAACGCCTCACCCAAAAGTAACGCCTCACCCGAAAGTAACCGCCCACCCGAAAGTAACGGTCCACCCAAAGTAACGGCCCACCCGAAAGTAACGGTCCACCCGAAAGTAACGGCCAACCCGAAAGTAACGGCTCACCCGAAAGTAGCGGCTCACCCGAAAGTAACGGCCCACCCGAAAGTAACGGCCCACCCGAAAGTAACGGTCCACCCGAAAGTAACGGCCCAACCGAAAGTAACGGTCCACCCGAAAGAAACGCCTCACCCGAAAGTAACGGCTCACCCGAAAGTAACGGCTCACCCGAAAGTAGCGGCTCACCCGAAAGTAACGGCTCACCCGAAAGTAACGGCTCACCCGAAAGTAACGCCTCACCCGAAAGTAACGGCTCACCCGAAAGTAACGCCTTACCCGAAAGTAACGGCTCACCCGAAAGTAGCGGCTCACCCGAAAGTAACGGCTCACCCCAAAGTAACGGCCCACGCCAAAGTAACGGTCCCCTCGAAAGTAACGGCCCACCCGAAAGTAACGGTCCAATCGAAAATACAATACTGAGGTCTAACGCGTCCTGCAGATGGAATAGCCGCTTAGTGTTTTACTGTACGATAATGCCGAATAATCAATGAGAAAGATCTAGAGAGAATTAAACTGACATTATTCCTTTTCTGCGGTTGTGTTTATCATCATTATTTTTTTAAATCCTGTAGTAAAGGATCTAATCAGGTAGAAAATAATTAAACGATTTGATAAAATAGCAAGGCTGATGCACAGTTAAGCTAGGGAAACTGTATTTTTAAATCCAATATTTCGAAATCACAGCCTTTCTTTTTCAGGGTCTTACAGATTTCGTAAATCAGCCTCGCATTAATTATCAAATCTTTTCATTAGGATGGGGAGGGGGGTTCGCAATATATGTGATGAAACTAATGGACAAAAATTGTTGGCATAAACATTTGAAATGAGACTTATGCTGTAATGATTGCATTGCTGGTAAAACGGCACAGAAACGTTTGAATCTTTTTCTTAGTTTCTCAGTTCTTGATAGGATGGGGACCATACTAACATTAAACAAACTTTTAATCAACAAGAAGTTTCAACCTCCAACTGCAGAAAGAATAATGAATCAAGCTAATTTAGATGACAATGCAATAAAAACTATCTACAAAATCCCTTTTAACGTCACCAAAGATATCAGACTGTCCATATTTCAGTATAAAATTGTACACCATATTTTGCCAACTAACGCTACTCTATTTAGAGATAAAATTAAAGAACAAGATCAATGCCACCTGTGCGAACACGCAAAAGCAAACATTAAAACATTTATTTGTATCTTGCTTACATGTCCAAAGCTTCTGGACAAAATTTACACATTGGTGGAATACCAAAAAATGATGACTCCATCGAAAATGAAGAAAATATCATCTATGGCTTTACAAAAAATTTTGCCCTACAACTTGGTTTGAACCTCTGTTTAATAATAGCGAAACATTACATTTACACCGCTTCGAGAGAGAAAGACCAGTACTTCTTTGAAACCTTCCTTGCCGTTCTTAAAAGTAAACTTGATATAGAAAAGCACAAATCAAAAACGCAAATAAATCTGTAAAATAGGATAGTCAAAATATCAACTCCTTTATATGTATATGTATATGTGTATATATATTTCCTTTTGCTTGTTGTCACCTTTCTCACCTTTTCTTTTATGTATTTTTACACCATATTTATTTACCTATCATTTATGTAATATTAATAACACGCTCAGTATCATTCAATAAATAAAAAAATACTAACATTCAACTGTAGTTTCAAAATGACTTGATTAATTTTTTTATTATTTTATTTTTTGTTATTTTCTGAGTACGCATTGCATACCTGTAATTATTGTCACGTAAATGATATGTTTGTAAGCCATGCAGTTAGCCATGAGAAAGAAGAGAAATTAGTCAGAATTAAGGGAAATCACATCGAAAGCGGAAGTGAGTGAAAAGTAATCTGGGTATTATCTGATCTAAACATTCTAAAAGTGAAAAGGAAAACCCGCTACTAATGCAGTTTGGAACTTGAGGAAGCTTTAATTCCGTCTTGCAAAAATGACTGATAGATTCTTACAAGATTGAAACTGCTAGTTGTATACAACTGCTATAGAGCGTTTTCACTTGACGTCATAGCCGCCATATTGGTGTTCCCGTACAAAAGAATTTTAATTAACTTCTTTTGTTAGGAACACCAACATGGCTGCCATGGCCTTTGTTCACAATATTTCCATACAATTTCCATGTCAATGCTTCATTGATATGGAAATATGACGAACAAAGAGTTCTAATCCCAAAAGGTTTGAATTGGGTACAACAATGCGTTAGCCGAATTTGTCTTAAATGTTGAGCTTACTTATATCAGTTTACTGTTGATTTTTTGATATGTTCAACACTGGACAGAAATTTTTCTCATCCCAATTCCTTGTCAAGATCTACCTTTAGTTTTTAAACTGGGTCTGATGTCCATTTTTAATCAACTTACCAGCGACGACGAAGTGAAAATGAAGTTTCTTTTGCAAGATGATCTACCCCGATGGAAATTAGAACGTGTACAGCAACCGTATGAGTTCGTTTCTCTTTTGACGGAGGCTGGATTGATTTCCGCGAACAACCTTACCTGTTTGGCTGAAATGTTGAAAGCCGCGGGTCGAGAGGATTTAAGCAAGAAGGCGAGTTATTGTTTATTTTTTTCTGAAACCGGCGATTATAAATGTTAATTTTCACCTGATTGAAAAAAAAAATGTTGTCGGGCGTAAAGTGTCAATCATGAACAATACGACCGAAAGGTCTTCTGGTTTTCTCAGTTTCGGTTCAGGACTCGGCCCGCGCCTTGACACCTCAAACGCCCGAAACCTCCCTTGACGGGACCACGGTCCTTCTACCATTTATGACGTCATCCCTATTTACGCAAAAGATGTCTTTTATGACTACCGGTATTTCGCACAGAAGGAAATCTTTCAAAATGGACCCAAATGAGAGAGATCTCGTAAAATAGGCCAGAGTTACGCGCAAACCTGTCAGATTTGACCGGCAACATTCAAGAAAAAACTGGTCTTCAGCTACCACTTGCCACTTCTTGTTAATAAAATTTCACCTTCTTTAGCGTTTTCCGGGAAGCTTTTACTACATAAATAAGGTCTATTGAAAGGCCAACAACGAAGGAAACAAATGGAATAAGAACGAAAAAGAACGCGGAGTGAAAGGGAGAAAAAGAAAAGTGAAGCTTATTACGTTTTTTCTCAAAATTTTGCTTTGTGCGCATGTCGATATATTTGACCGAGAAAGGAAATGAAGCATTGCAAATAACCTTTTTGACAGTTTGCTTGGAATTTGCCTCCACAGAAGTCAGAAAACGGCATTAGTGGCTTTAAAGTGCCGTTTTCCGCTAAATGTCTGGAATTCAATGGATGAATACTAAAAATAGAGTCGGAAACGTCTTTTCAAATCTGCCCATGTCCCCTCCCCCCACGGGCATTAGTCAGGCATTTTACTCACATTCGAATCCGGGGGGGTCAGGCATTAGCGTACCTCAGTGTACCGCGGGTATTTGACATCCTCGTGTTTTCGATCTCAAAGAATCCTGGCTTCATTTCTTTTGAAATGAAATTTGTTGTAAACTTGCTCTAATTTGTCACAAGATGAAAACGGAGGAAAAACAGAAGAGGCGGTTTGCGCGTCTCGAACGTGTTCGAGGTGTTCAGTTCTACAATGAGCCAACATCACGGTTATAATACCCGAAATGGTTACATGCCCAAAGTCAATAGGCCAAGAACGGAGTGGGGCAGAAACAAAACATATTATAAAGCAATTAACGATTGGGCCTCCCTGCCGAGTGAGCTCAAGAGACTGACGCCAAAAACGATTTTTAAACGCAAACTGAAACAGTTTTTATTAAATCATTTTGAATTGTGATTTAGTATTTTAATCTTAGTTTTAGTGTTAACCATAGTTAGTCTTAGTTTTTAGCCGCATTTAGTTTTATGTATTTTAGACCTTCATTTAGAGGACCCTCCAGAAAACCACCTTTAGGTGATTGGAGGCCTCATCTTAAAATATTATTATTATTATTATTATTATTATTACAGGACAAACAACAGAACAATGGACCCTAGCATTGAAAACCATACATGTGCGTGATAACCAGGTCCAATGAAATTAGATGTTCTGAAGAGGTGCATGGTATCTGGAAAAACATTCTCTGTTGACTTAGTTTGCCTTCAGATAACCGAGTTTGTATGAGTCTAGATTCGAATAATTTTCCTTCTTTTTTGTACTATATCGGCCCGAGGCAATTGTCTGAAGTGTCAGCCGCTTTCTTGCCCTACCCCTTGTGGGTGCCGGTACCCACAGGGAGTAGGGTGAGAAAGTGGTTGACACTTCAGCCACCGGGCAATCCTCGGTAGGAAAAAAGATGGCGACTGGTACATTTACCCATAATTCTTAGCGCACAAAAACCTTAACAACGTTCATGAAAATGTAAAGAAAAGTTATAAAATCTCCAAACCTAGTCTACACATTGTCCTTAGAATTGGAACAAATATTGTAAAAATTTGGCTTTCTTTGTGCCTTATATGCTGTGTTAGGTCCGCAAGGTATTGTGGTAAAATGAACAGCCGCCATCTTTTTTCTTACGGTGGATTGCACAGCCGTTTTGTTTCCGCCATTTGATATTTTTTTTATTACAAAATGGTAATGTCCCGTGGGAGAGGGGGGAGGGGGGAGGGGGAGAAGGCATTGGCACTGAGACATAATATCCGCGTCTCGCATCAATCGTATTCATAGCGGATGAGTTATATAGCTTTTTAGCTCGGTTGCTTTGAGTACCGGTAACGCGAAGGTCATGGGTTCAAATCCCGTTGAAGCCCTGAATTATTTTCAGGTTTCTTTGCAATTGCTTAAGTTGTAATCACAACTGCGAGGATCATAAAGGTTGCAGTAAATCCGTAAATTTCAGAACTTCAATTTATGTGATTAGTGAATAGCAAAAGAAAATAATCGGGCGTCTGGAAAACACAGAATCCGGAATCCGGAATCGGAACCGGAACCGGAACCGGAATCCGGAATCCGGAATCCGGAATCCGGAATCCGGAATCCGGAATCCGGAATCCGGAATCCGGAAAATTGTTGTTAAGATAAATTATATTAATACGGAACATTTTCAGCCGAAGCAGACTAGGATGCGTTGAAATATGTAGTAAAATCATCGAGGAAACAAAACTTGGGAAGGAAACATTCGTAGGACTTGTGCACGTAGGTAACATGGGTTTTTCCTTGCCTTAAAATAGGATGAGGAGGCGTTTTTGCTGCAAAAAGAGAGCTACTGCGCCATAATTTCCACATAATGATGATACGACCGACAATTGATTTGCTCTCCAGAATTCAATCTATATTTTTTTGGTAATCGAACTCCATGTTGCTGACAAAAAAAAACAGGTGTTTGCTAGAATCAGTTAAAACGTTTTGAAAATTGCACAGTACAGTACGAATTTCACATGTGCTGGAAACTAACCTATGTCGAGTTCTTGTCGTCTTGTCTTCGTAACGAGAGCTAAAAACTGAAGCAAAAACATTCAGGAAAACAAATAGATCGGCGTTTATTAAACGCTAACCGTGTAACAACAATAAAACTCGAACATGTATTTTTGTGAATCACCTTTTCTTGTCAGGACTGTTGTGACTCCTTGGCTCTTACATGTTTTCAAGTTTCTCACCAAAGAGCAAAAATGTTCTCACGCCGAAGAACGAAGGCGGAGGCGAAGGCGGTCAATCATAGGTAACTTGATCCAGCACATCACCTCATAAATTCGCGTCATATTTGCATCGAGAGGCAGGTAATCGCTCCAATTTTTGCTTGGAGGATGTCTGAGCAAACACCTGATTTGTTTTTTTGTCAGCACCATGGAGTTTGATTACCAAAAAAAATAGATTGAATTCTGGAGATCAAATCAATTGTCGGTCGTATAATCATTATGTGGAAATTATGGCGCAGAAGCTCTCCTATAGCAGCAAAAAAGCCTCGTCATCCTATTTTAAGGCAAGAAAAAAACCCATGTTACCTACGTGCACAAGTCCTACGAATGTTTCCTTCCCAAGTTTTGTTTCCTCGGTGATTTTACTACATATTTCAACGCATCCTAGTCTGCTTCGGCTGAAAATGTTCCGTATTAATATAATTTATCTTAACAACAATTTTTCGGATTCCGGATTCCGGATTCCGGTTCCGGTTCCGGTTCCGGTTCCGGATTCCGGATTCTGTGTTTTCCAGACGCCCAAAATAATCTCCCTTGTGAGTAGTCAGTAGAAGCCAAAGTAGTCTAGCGCTCCTGCCAAATTAAAGCCCTAAGTGTTACCACGTTTCTTTTTTGCAGATTTCTAACATTTCTTGGTGCATGTGCTTGTACACGGTCCACAAATTAACTGCACACCGCAGGAATCATCAGTTATCGTTCACAGTTACTGTTCTGTCCAGCGTAACGACTTGGAGTTATCGAAGGATCTTAGCCATTTATGCAGAGAATATGGAGAAAACGGTCTATTTGCCGTTGATATTGCCTGATTTTTGAGCTGCAAAGATGAAAGATGTATTTTTCTTCGTTTTAACAGCAGCGGCATAGCATTTGGTTACGTAGCGACTTTTGTCCAAGGGTGGGGAGGGAGCGTAGATCGTTGCCATGGATTGGTTCTTTCGTACCTTCGGACTTTTAACGCCTTTTGTTTTCGGAGGGATAAGTCTCGATTTGGGTATCAGAAGTGACGTCAGCTAGGATATTAGAGGGATAAGATTTCTTTCACTAAAATTTTCTGCCGCTGAAGTATTCAGCAAAAAGAACCGAAAAGCTCAAACTGTATTAGCTTTCACATCCGGGTTCCTTTAAAAGCACTGAAATAACAGGGAAACACAGTATAACGCCATTCAAAGCGTTTTACTAAACATTCCTGGATAATCAGGGCAAACATGCTGCTACATACAGTGTTATTTACAAACAACTTACGAGACGAGGAAGAAGCTAAGATATTACTCATTAAATGTTTCGGATGCAGCCCAGCGTTTATTCGAGGACAGGTACCGGCGTTTATTAAGGTACGGCGTTTATTTGAATTCTGTGTTGTATAACTGATTGTTACCATTAAATAATGTAGTTTTAGGTGAAATAAAGTGCAGCGGTCATTCCACCTTACGATACGTTCCGTATGCTTTGTTTTAGTAAAAATATTTTATCAGATTAATGGTGACGTTAGACACGTTACAGCCGCGTTCAACTGCCAAACAAGGCCGAGTTTTAAATAAACGCCCTCGGCGTTTAATCGAGAACGCCAACTAAATGCCAACTAAATGAACTCTTTGGACATGGGGAACATCACCGCTCCATCCTCAATCACCACTATCTTATCAATCCTACTCCTGTTTCAATACATTTTAACCAACCTGGCCACTCTATCAACGACATCCTCTTCGTTCCCTTGGAACTCATCCACAACAACCGCGACTCAATTTATAGAAAGGCACGCAAGATCCATCTTATAGATAAAGCGATGACTCTTGATCCTCATGGTATAAATAGACGTGATGTTTTTTGGCTTTTCAAAGTGATACTAAAAATAAGTGACATAGCCCCATTAATTAGTGACATTTATCTTTTTACTTACAATTAAATGATTTTCTGTTATTCTGTTATGTCATATTTCAAAAGTTTTATACGTAACGTTCATGTCGTTGTCGCGTTAAATGTTCTACGTAGTATCAGCCTTGCTCTCCTTTTATATCCACTGTTTTATATCTGTATTCATTTTTGTTTTTTAGCCCCCCGTATAAGGTTTGTTTTGCAAACCGAAAAATCGGGCAAATATATTTAACTGTTTGTTTTTTTACTTCACTTCTGTCTCAATCTCTTCTCCTTGCCTAACCTGCGATCAGGTGCTCTTTTTTTTTCGGAGGGAAAGTCGGCTCCGAAAAAAAAAAGAGCGCATGATCGCAGGTTTCTCCTTGCCGTAAGGATCAGTTTGCCGTTTTTAGACCGTTTTTAGTCCAGGTTGCCTGGGTACTAGTAAAAAGCGCATTTTTGACACTCCAATCTCGCTCCTTCCACATTATGACCACAATGATGCAACGTGGTTTCACATGTGGAAAGAATCTCCATGTTTTGATGCGAATTGCTCTTTGAAATGTAACGTTTTCAACCGATTTAACGCCCTCTTGAAGCCTTTTGGGATTTCAATAAAGCTATAACATTTTGTTGGCCTCGAGGCTGTCGCATAAACAGCCGTTTTTGCACCTCGCTAAAGAGAAACGAGAAGACAAGCGAGTACTTTTGACTCCATGTGGGTTACGGAATCGACTGGCAACGCATTTTAGATGCGTTTTTAAGCTTATGGCTGAAAATTTACTTCAAGGGCTTCAAGCGGCCGCAAATGCGACATCACAGGCAGGGGTGAGTAAACTAAAATTTTATCTGGACAATTCTAACAAATACAGTTTGTTTTGAGCTAGAAGATAAATTTTGAAAATGCAAACTCGTTCACAGCATTCCCATAAGCTCATGTTTTGAATAAAAAAATTATGATTTTTTTTTGTATACCGCAGGCCCTGCAATATTTTGAACAGCTAAAAAATTCTCCAAACGGCTGGAAACTATGTGGCGATGCTCTGATTCAAAATATGTACAGGTATTTTAAGTAACTGCAATTTATATTAATTATTATACACACACTGGTGCGGTGTACATTTTGGACCATTTTGAGCAAAGCAAAGTACAACATAAATGTACTCTTTGAATTTAGCAGCTTTATTCGTTGTTTTATCCAATTGCTTAGTATTTATTTTAGTTCTAAACTACTCAAAGATTTGGGGACAGTACACTATATTTATAATAACTATTAATAACAATAAGCTTATATATTAACTTAAGCTTAATTATTGTGAGTGAATTTCCATTAGTCAATTCAGACAGTAGCTGCGGTCACGTCTATGACATAACTAAAGTTTAACTTGAGTTAGTCTCAAGTTACGTGACGTCATACTTAACTGTAGTTAGTGCTTTTGGTCGACTTTGCAGTCCCACCACGCAGTTAACTACAGTTAGTTCTAATTAGCCTATGGATAACGTCAGAATTAAAAGAGGTTCGTGACAGCCCGTATTGTTGATCCGTGAAATGTCAACATGGTTGACCAACGTAAAGTGTGTCTAGTTTTTCTTATTTATTTTTTTCGTGCGGCAAACCGTCGGAGAAAAATGAGAAATAAGCTGAGAATTTTAACGGATGCTCTACGCCGGGTACACGTGTTGCTACCTTATTGTATGTAAATTTTTTGTTTGTTGTGTTTGGTTTCCCCCTCGCTTCACGCTTGGTTTTTATTTTGCATATTTATATATGCTCATCTCGCACGTGCGAAAAGAATTGTCACATTCTGATTGGTTGTTTGTTTGTAAACTTAAGACTAACCCATGAATCCTGCTTGGCTATAACTATAGTTAGTCTGTATTGTTTTGGATCACCGAGGCGTCAATTTTCTAACTATAGTTAGAGCGAACAGAGAAGCGGTCACATTACCTAAATAGCTAACTATAGTTATCCCTGTCTTAACTATAGTTAGTAGCCCAGATGTGGCCGCAGCCAGTGATAGCCCTGATCGAGCATTGCAGTGGAACACATAAATTATACATTGTTCTGCCATCCTAATTATGAGATTTCATTACTGCGACCTACCTAACCATATGGGCCAAGCAATTTGAAACTTCAACATCCCCCTCCCCCTGTGGAACTTTTGAACATTATTTTACTCCTTCAAATTCCCAGCTTCCCCCTTCTCTGGGCTAAAATTGTGTTCAAATGCCTCACCCCAGTGCAAGCCTGCAAATAATTTATTATTTAAGCAAGTCATTTGTCAGTCCAGGGACAATTTGACCTTACAAGAATTTAGTCTGGTCTGTTCTGTATGGTTTATCTTTACTAAAAAGTGCCTGGTGTTCAAAGCTAACTATGAAACGTTTTCCATGTTTCACAGAGAGAAAAGATTTTCTGTCTGAATTTAATTGTAGCAGAACTACCTACCGTGTAGCATGAAATTTTTGCAGGAGTTTTATTCTGCGTGTTGGCAATTTTTTGTGTTTTCCGGGAACAATTTTTTGCGGTTCCAGATGACTAAAATTTCTGCCAGGAACTAATTTTTGCGATTTTCTGTTCAAGCAACAAAACATTACATCAACTTTTATTACTTGTTAAGTAACGGCACACTCTACTTAGAGACATTTCACTGAATTCTATTAAATATTCAAAGGTGATACAGTATATTTTATTTGACTGGAGGGAGTAAATTTTGTGGAGTTATATTTTGCGAGAGTTTTATTCTGCCGAAACTTATTTTTGTGGATTGAAGGCAATCCACAAAAATGAAAACCTGCAAAAATTTCATACTACATGGTAGTCCAATCGAGCGTTCTGTTCGATGCAAATAAATTTGTTGTTAAAGTTGTGCATGTGCATATGAAACTTGAAAACAATACCCGTGAATAATGAGGATGCTCTCAAATTTTCATCTTTATCGAATACAGCTGTGGTGACCATTATTCCATAGCATTGTTAATGGCGCCGTAGTTAATACTCAAACTTGGGGGGTATTGCCCCCAAAAAATCCAGGTGAGCCACTTTAAGCTTCGGCCAGTCAAAATGCCAAATTTACCACAGGCTGTTATTTGTAGCCTTGCTAGTGAAATGCACCTCCCCAAAGAACAAAATTTATGTTCAAATTGTGGGAAAAAAAAAAAAAATTTTGCATTTATTCTGTGGTGTATGGCTTTTTAATCATTATTGTCACTTTTATGCGGCAATTTTGTCGACTTTACTGAATGTTCCGGTCATCTGAAATTGAATCTTGTTTGAAAATGTGTGGATTTACTCTTCCACAAACCCTTAAAACTTCTCCACAACAATGAAGTGTACTGCTGCCGGACATAAAAAAATATTTTAAACTTCACACTTCTGATTCAAATTCCCCACCCCCTAGGCATGGAATGCAGTAAAATGCCAGGGGTATGGGCGAGGGGGGGATGTTGAAGTTTCAAATTGATCAATGCATTACAGCATAATTCTGTGTATTTTTGGCAGTGATGAAAGTGTCAAGTTCTTTTGCTTCCAAATCCTGGAGCATCACATAAAAACAAGGTATGATGTTACACTTAATAGACAACTTACAGCTTTCAGTATTAGCAAAGTGTCTATGCTACACAAGCACAGTAGACACAAAAATGTTGGATGCTTCTAGAATAGGATGAAAAAAAATCTTGCGAACATCAAATAAAAACAAGGTATGATGTTACTCTTAATGTAATAGACAACTTATGGCTTTCAGTATTAGCAAAGTGTCTACGCTACACAAGCGCATGAGACGCAAAAATGTTGGATGCTTCTAGAATAGGATGGGAAAAAACTTGCGATGTCCACTGTTAGTTAACAGCTGTTATTTTGCATTCTTCTTTAGACATGCATCCTCAGATCCTGTTGATCAGCAAACACTCAGACAGATTCTTTTGACATGGCTACAAAATCAGGTATTAAAAGTACAGAATTTTTTACTGTGCTTTTCAATGACAAGCGAAGTCTAAAGTTCAACCAACAGTTTTGTTTTTTAACTGCCGCAAATTTTATAGCAAATGTCTCAGGAAACAACAATTCTTTAAACACAAAATAATGAATAGGTCCTGTTGTGGGTTGCGATTGGTGGATTTCGATGCAGTTTGTCAGTTTCTGTTTTTATGGGTCCAATGTTTGTTGCCATAGCTATGATTGACAGCAGCGGAAAACGAAAACCTTAGTTGAGCTTTGAACTTCAGAGTTTGTGTGTTTAATTGAAAGGCGCATTAAACTCTCCCTTTTGCTCCAAGAGTCAAAAGACAATATTTGTATTCTTGGCATTGAACTTGAACCTAGCTTGCAATGGAGTCGAATCAGAAGCATACATGTATCTAGTGAAAATCAAACAACAGAGCTGTAAGCAGAGTTTCCGATTGCACTCAGGGCTGTCATTAAGATTTGAGGCAGGCGTTGCTCTGATCTTAACACCCGTAACAATCTTGTTGCTTTGTCGTTCAATTTTGACCTATGACAGGCAAGATCACCCGTAATATATCAAGGTCTCATCAAGTGCACTCACCCGTAACAGATGCTACGGGTGATGGCCCTTAATGACAGTCCTGGCACTTAAGATTCCATCGCTTACAGTTGTATAATGTAATGAAAACTAAATTGTTAGAGTCAAAAGTAGGAAAGGGGCATTTTGGTTTATTGTTCTGCTTTTAATTTGCTTGTTACTCCAACAATCCAGTTTTCACTAAATCATAAGCAACAGAGTCATAAGCATAATCAAAAGAAAATAGAAAACTTCTGATTTTTGCGACTCCAATTCCGTTGAGTTCAACTCTGTTATTCAACTTTCAACTTTTAACTTATTGCACTCATCACACCTAACAATTAATTTACTATGTTTGTTTCTTATTATTATAAGCTATAATAGATGTGATGAGTCTGTGGGAAGCTTACAAGCTTGAATTGGTAGTCGTTTATGTGCCCTTACGACGCCGTTTACGACTCCGACTTTAACTTCAACTCTGTTTCTAGTGAAAGCCACCTTCTATGAGTAGTTTTCTAATCTTTTCTAAGGTTATTTTTATTCCTTTGTCAGTGTTGTACTGAGTCAGATGACAAGAATTTCCTGAAGAACAAGGCAGCTCAAGTGTTTAGCTTGATCTTTGTCTGTGATTATCCTGAAAAAGTAAGTTAACTTGTTGATATTTTGTGAACGTGAAGGACTGGCTCAGTTTTTCTCACTTCTCTATTTTCTGCTAACTTTAGAATAACAAGATAATATGAGGAAGATGTAATTTTTATGTTGTGGTTCAAATTTTTCTTTGGTTCAAAAATTTTTAACCAGTTTGATTTTTGTTTTGTTTTGTCTCGGAATATGATAATGAATCTGAGACAAAGGAGAACATTAATTAAACTGGTTTGAAAATTTTTAAACCAAAGAAATATTTGAACCACAACATTTATCATGTCATGAGCGGGGGACAAAGAAAAAAATCTGAGTCGCCGACAGGAATTATACCTAATAACCCTCTGTAAACCGGTCAGATGATCTAACCACTGAGCTACAAGGGCTTGTGGTGAGCTAGGCCACATACTAGGTTCTATGTAACATGCATCCTGTGTACTGCAAAGATCAGCAATGTCGAAAGCATCATGTGAGGTGATAAATAAAGAAAAAATATTGGTTAATTTTAAGCTTGGTAATAATTAATTATGATTATTTTAATTGACCTGTAAGATGATGTAATAAATGAAAATAAATTCATATGAACAGTTGTCGAAAGAATTAAAGGACTGTGATCACCACAGTTAATATGGCCACTAAAGGAGTTGCAAATCACCCCTCGTGGCCTAAAAAAGTTGCAAGTCTTAATTGCAATTTCGTCAGTTGCTGTATTAGTAGTAGTGGAAGTAAACCTTTATACGGGCACAATAATTTTTAAAGCTACAAAGCTTGTATGGGTGTGGGGTCCTGTGTATAAAATAGAGGTTAAAAATTAAAAGTTAGCGTTTAAAAATAAAAGATAAAAATTTCTAACTAATGTTTACAATTAAAACTGACAATCACGTTTATGTAATAAATTTCTATTTACAATAAAATTATAAAATAATTATTTATTAAAAATAAATGAATTTGCTTTGTTTGTACATTGTAGCGTGTGGTTGATGCAGGAACAATATCAAATTTAAATTCCTTACAATAATCTTCATCGCTTAGCCATTCTTTTAAGTCATTAAAATTGGAAAGACCAACTTCTTTTTCGTTGTAGTATACAAAGTTCTGTATAACTGCGACGATGATCACATTGTCTTTAATTAAACCTGTAAGCGCAGTCAAAGTAACATTGCTGTTTATCTTTCAGTGGCCCCTATTTTTCTCAGACCTTCTTCAGTGCTTACAGTTTGGAGTATTGGCTGTGGATATATATCTTAGGATATTAAAGGCCATTGACGAAGAAGTAGTCGACCGGGACGCGATAAGAAGTCCCCAGGTGTGTACTGTGCTCATAAGAAACCGAGAGGAAGATATTAAGTGAATTTTTTGAAGACATAATAGATGATAGTTTCTTCATGAACACGTACATGTACGCAGTAATTATGTTTGTTGTTTGTATGATTGGCAAAGAGTTATTAAACTTCAAACATAATCAGAGTTTTAGCAAGTTTTCCAAGAAACCAGGCAATAGACTTGAAAAGGCCAATTTATTCAAGTTGCAATGATCATTTCCATCTGGCCATCTGCAGCCCAAGACACCTATTTTTACTCTTGTAAAATTCATTAATAATAATTCAATTAAGGGTACTAACAAATAGAAATGAGCCATTCCTGACCAATGACATGGTTGCCCTGTAAATCAGATACAACTCACTAGTGAGTTATTAAACTTCAAACATAATCAGAGTTTTAGCAACTCACTAGTGAGTTGTATCTGGAATGTAAATTAGATACAACCACTAGTGAGTTGTATCTGGAATGTGAATTTCACAAGTTGTTTACTACATTGACGTCCATGTTGTATCTATGCTATACATTCACTCGGCTGCGCCTTGTGATTTTAATAGGCTGATACAACACTGTCGCTCATGTAGTAAACATTACTTAGAGCACTAGTAGAATAATTTGAAACAAAACTGGACCATTATTTTTGGGTTTTCGCTGATATAAAGATGGATTTTGGCTTTTTAAAGTAACACTAAAAATGGTGACAGAGCCCCTTTAAGCAAAGTCACACAGGCTGCAACAACCATTCTTCTATATGTAACTAAACAACCAACTAATGCTGTGTCCACATCAGCACCAAAACATGTTAAAAGTAAGCATGTTTCAACAAAACACGTTTCCTGTAAACATGTTTGCAATTTCGTTGTTCACATTAGTTGTTAATTTTTAAAACATGTTTCACACCTGCTTCTATAATTTATGAAACAAGCATATTATAATAAAGCTCGCATAAAATCTTTATAATTATATACAACACTGTTGCATGATTAATTTTGTGGTTTACATTGTAATTTCACTTGTCACAAGCCCTTTTGGGAACGAACAACTTTGCAGGGCTCGAAATTAACTTTTTCGTTCAGGAGCCAACCGGCGACTAATGGGAACATTTTGGTCGCCAGATCGTAAATTTTGGTCGCCAATTTTATTCAATATGTATCTTATATAAAACACACTTAAATGTTACTTTGCATGCAAGAAAAATCATAGGTAGAAAGAAGCAGCATAGGAAAGACTTACGAAAGTTACATGTAGCTACCAGTGTTCACAGCTGACATGTCTTTAGCAATGGTTTGTTCCTAGTTTTTCGAGATGCAGGTAAGCACAAAAAGTTCCGAGTTCATAGTTTTCATAACTAGACAAACAAGGGTCCTTTACCCTTGCTTTTACCTCTTCACAACATACCGTAAACACCGGTGTATACAAATTGAAGCCGCACTTGCAGATAAGCCGCACCCCGAGTTTGAAGCTCAAATTTTGGGGAAAAAAAGTTTTTTTTAAAATAAAAACGTAAGTCAGAGAATTGGCTCTAAGAAACGTGAGCTAAGCTTTGCTTCTATCCATCGAATCATCCTGTATTGAAAAAACAAGGAGCCCGATGGGCTTCGAAACTGGCTCGTTTGGCCTCAGTTTCCACCCGGTTTTCATTTTAGAGTTTTATATTAGCAAGCCACAATATACAATCTAGAATTTATCAATATGCACAGTCCAGTCCACATTTACATTCCACAGCCCGCTTCAAGCACTCCTTAGGGACGGACCATTTTATTGTTAAGAGGGGGGGTTGGGCAATTACTAAAAACAATTCCTGCACAGCAAAAGTAAAGAAAAAAAATAATGCACAGCGAGCGAAAGGAAAAAAAGGTATGGAGCAATCCCGAAAAAAATTCTTGCACAACATCAAGATGGAAAAAAAATTCATGATCAGAAAAATTGCCCAACACCGCCACCTGCCCCCACCCCCCACCCCCCTTTAGTAGGCTACAGTTTCAGGTCTATATTTTTTTCTCTGATCGGCTCGGTACTGTTAGAAAAAACATAAGTTTAGAACTTTGTATATTTTTTTCGCTTTAAAATCCTTGAAACCACCTACTACAAGGAATCAGGATTGTTTAAACACAGGCATTTTGGAGAATCGGTGATGGGGTTTCGAATAAATTAACAATATCAACACGATCGATCAATAGCGTGACATGAATACGAGATGTGTGGAATTTGAACGTGACTCCACGGAGTAATGCTTGAGAATTGTTTACTCAGCAGTTCTGTGACGTGCCGGGACGTGTTATATTCAACGATTTATTCGATCTAAACTCAACTGTTTGACAATTGATTTGGTTAGAAAAATTCAAGCCGCTTTCCTTTTACCAGAAATAGATCACATCCGAAAATCACAGAGATTTAATTTTTAACAATTCCGTCGAAATTGGAACGGTAAATATTTGAATTATAGTTGCTGACATCACTGATTACGCCATTTCTGAAAACCGGAAGTAAACTAGGTACAGTGTTGGCCGCAGCAAAAGCGATTCCCGGGGCAGGTGACCCGACAGGCCGAAAAAAAAAAAGGGTATTTTAAGAACTGACTCGTCGCAGAGCGACGAGCCAGTTAAAAACCCACACTTTTGATCGCAGCTACGTTCGTTTGCCCGCCGTTCGGTCAGGCCACAACAAGCTTGGTAGCCATGCAAATTTCTTGAGGACATTGGGTTAACCAAGATGGCCCCTTGTTTACAGACTTTCTTTGGCTTCTTTCGTTCATCTTCGGTGTTCCTTCATTGCTAAAAGCTTCAAAATGTCCGACAAAGATTGCGAGCACTGTTTTAACACAGGTATTTTGACAATTTGAGGCTAAATTTCACAATTTATAAACTCAACGCTCGCGTTCGTGTGTTGCGTGTTCGATGCGGACTTTTTTGCTCAATTTGATTTTTGGCCTCAGAGGCGCTCTGGCAGCTCTGTGAGACAAACAAGACTAACTTTTCTACGTCATCTTAAGTTAAATAAGTTTTGCTCCACGTTATACACCTCAAATAAAGGCTCTCAAAGTCTGGTCAACTTATATCACTGGAAAGTACGATTGATAAACTATGATTTGCAGAACTCACTCAGCAGGTGGTTAATACCGCAGATCACCCGCACCCCCGATTTTGAGCAAACATTTTTGGCAAAAAAGTGCGGCTTATACGCCGGTGTATAAACTAAAAGGTTTATTTTAGTGCAGAAGTTTTTTTTGTAGTTATCGGACAAAAAGTGAGTCGCCAGCTGGCGACCAGTTCCGAAAATCTAGTCGCCAGCACTCAATTTTTGTTCGCATTGGCGACCAGTTAGTCGCAATTTCGAGCCCTGCTTTGCAGTGTTCAATAAGGAGATGATTCGTCTGGCATAGATCACCAAACTACCTTGTGAGGTAGTTTCATTCTTACTTAGAATAAACATGATTTGATCATGATTTGCGCAGTGTGCCGCCTGGTGTGAACAAATTTCATACAGTGTAGTGAAACAAGTTTCATTCATGATCAGGCAAAACATGTTTCATCCTAGTGTGAACACGTACAGCATAATTCAACTAACTAAAGGTTTTTATGTAAGAGGAGTAATTATTCTACATACAGGGTGTTCCACTCACTGTCATTATTTTTAGTTGAAGCTGTAGAAACATATTTAATTTCTTGTTTTAGAATTATAATAAAATATTGTTTTTGTTTGTTTAACAGGAAGCAGATAGAAACACCAAAATCAAAGATACCATGAGGGATACTTGTGTCACTCAGCTGGTGGATTCTTGGTATCACATCTTAGTAAGTTGGAATGAACATTTAATTTTCTCAAATTATGGCATTTTCAAGTACCTTAAGTGGCAGCTGCACATGCGATTTTTTCCTTGCACAGGTGATGCAATTTTTTACAAAACTGTCGCGTCACCAGCACCCGGTAAAAATTGCACATGTAGCCACTCATGAACATGCGACACGACAGCTGAAAAAATTGCAGCAAAAAGTCTAGTCTTGCGCCGTCTTTGTTGCAACATTTTGTCACCAAAATTTGTCACGCGTGTAGCCACCACAGTGCACTGGCGATGCAACACGTGTAGCTGCAGCTTTATGCAATCTCATCCCAGGACCTTCTTCGCTTTTAAGAATTAATGGTAGGCTGGCATAGAAACCCCTAGACAAAGCTGCCAAAATTCTTTAAAGATGCGAGATATGTCCAGAAATACAGTACTGTGCAAAAGTAATGCAAATGAAATTCGACGAAATTCGACGAATTTAGACGAAAATAAACGATATTTCGAAAGAAACGACATTTCCGCGAACTCGGAACGAAAGTTCGAATCGTCTATTGTTTAAATTGCTTCGAAATTTCCAAATGGCTAACGAAAGTTCGCACAAAACGAACGCGATATTTCGAAGGCTGCCTCGACTTTTCGGTAGCACACTTTGAATTTTCGCTAGCACAATTCAAACTTTCAGAAACACACTTTGAATTTTCGTTAGCTTGATTGTAATTTTCGAAGTCTACGAAGACTTTACGGCCTGAATCCCCGTCGAAATCGGCGACTCTCGATAAAACATTGAGCAGGTTTAAATTTGGTGAGAGCGCTCAAAAGTTGTAAATAGCATGTGCGGTTTACAGGCTAACAGAGAGCGAGAGTTTAAACAAAGCTTTAGCGCAAAGTATACAATAATCAGTAGTAAGTGTATTTCGAAAGTTACAGTGAACTGTCGCGTGTCTTTCTCTAACTCGCCTCATGGTGAAAAATTAATTTCTCCACTTCTATATATCGCAGCAGAATGATTTTTGGCTCTTTAGAAAGGTTAGGAAACCGTGTTTTTCTATCTCGAATCTGTTTTGATGCGCGCTATTTTAATTCTGCTGAAAAAATTTTGAAAGTTACGGCGAACTGTCGTGCGTCTTTCAGGCATCAGGTGTGAGTATTGAAATTCGCGTAAATGTTACTAGCATTTATTTACAATGTTCCATGCCGACTTTCGCTTTCTGCTTTGTGCTTTGCCATTTATTTTAATACCAAAATATATATTAATTTGCGTTGTAATAGTCTGTCTACCCAGTTTAGACACACGTGCGGTCTCCGAGGACAAATTGTGAAAAACAAATCGATTGCGTGTAGATTGTCACGCATCACAAGGTTAAAAAATGTCACGTGCTAGGCAACTGACTCGTGCTCAGTGGAACAGAGCAATAACCTTCGCAGCAGAAATCTACCTTAGTAAGCGTTCGTTTGAATGAATATATCGACAACGTCTAGCGTCTACTTATCTTTTCCCTCTGGGATATCAGCAGAGATATCATTTCAGTACAATTTAGACAATTGATTATCATGAATATGAAAATTTAGCATAATGCACACTGGCACGTGAAACCTCTTCTGTTTATCGATGTTTATAGGCATTGCTTTATTTTGTGAATGATTGTCGTGTACATAATAATTTAGTGTCGCCTCGAAAAGTCAAAGAATTTCAGCGTGAGTTAACCTTACGTTCAGGTGACCTTTCTTTTTTTCGAGTGGAAGCCGAATTTCGCTAAAATCAAAGGCTCCTAAGAGCCAACCCGTGAATACTGGAAATGCTAATGCGTGCTAACTAAAGTTTTTTTCATCTGAGTGATGGAACGAGTGAGCAGTAACGTAATATTGCGGGTTTCTTTTGGAAATTAAATGTAACGACTTTTGTCGAACGCAAACAAACAAAAAAAAAAACGGTAATTTTCAGTTCGAGAAAAAAAAAAGAAAAATCGGTCCCGACGAGAATTGAACTCACGTCCTACGGCTCTATAGTCTGATCGCTTACACACTGCGCCACCCAGGATTTGACTAATTAACGAGGTCAAATTTTGTTATTTTAACGAAGATATGTGGAAAAAGTTTACATCTGAGTGATGGAACGAGCGAGCAAGCGAGCAAGTGAATTGGTCGCCGTTTAATACCAAAAACCCGTTCATTACGATTGCGCGTATTCACGGGTTAAAAAAGGCCGCCTGATCGCAGGTTAAGCGTGAGTGTAAACAAATACGGGCAAAAATACAACTTGACAAACTTGTTGAACAATAAACATACATTAGCAGCGACAGAGGGCTCAATCGAAGGTAAAATCTTAACAAGCATAACGATCTGTCTGTTATTTCGCTGGTTTCGTTTCGTTTCGTTTCCTTTCGCAATTCCACAAGATCGAATTGTCGCTAGTTCGAATTTTCGTAAGTCCGAACTTTCGCTGGTTAGTATTTTTGCCAGTTTGAATTTTTGTTACTTTGAATTTTTGTTAGTCAGAATTTTCGTTTGCATTAGCGAAAGTTCGCGGCTATTTCGTTTTGTTCTGCCGAAATAGCAGCGCATTTCCATTCTGAAATTTCCGCGAACTTCGGCGATAATTCGCGGAGAACAAAGAATGAAATTCATCGAAATTCGTTTGCATTACTTTTGCACAGTACTGTACAGGCAAAGAGGGGCCACGCTAATCCATGTCTGATCACAAAGTGTCCTCACATATAAAAGTTCCCCAGAACATGTGAAATTCTGTCCAAATAAAGTGATACGAAAGTGTAACAAACAATTTTGTCAAATAATTATGAAGTACTTGTTCAGGGCTCGAAATTGTGCCTATATCGGGCACATTTGCAACTAAAGATTTGCTTTTGTGACTAAAATTTGTCTATTAGTCGCAATTTTGCGACTGTTTTACGGCCTAGCTAATGTCTAGCTTGTGTCTTACTTGTAACTGGTAGTTGTAATTTTATCGGAAAAATCCTGCAAAATTCACGTTGCATGTTGCGTGACTTAATCGTCGATTTCATGCTCCATTAACGGGGTTTCCAAGAAGTGTATCATGGGTGCACTTTTTCAGACTTTCTCCGAAATTTCTCGTTTCTCATTTCCGGTTCTGGTAGTAGTATTTTTTTTTTGCGACTAAAATTTTCGAACTTGCAACTAAATTTTGGGAATTACTCGCAAATTGTGATTGAGAATTTTTTTTAATTTCGAGCCCTGTTGTTAAACAATACTTGCCTGCTTTTTGGGACATAAGTGAAAGATACTGGGGTGTTTTGTCGTGTAAAATGCGGTTCCGGATTGCCCGGGGTAAGTATTGTTTTTGAGTTGCTCAGTCCTTGGTTAGGGTTCCTTTACATAAATGTATCAGCTAAGTTACCTGAACACCCAGCTAAACAAAAAAGATATGGTTATGATGGCGTATTAATGAAACTAGGCACAGTCTAGTATTCTATAAATCAAATAAACTGCAGATACCGTGAACGATCTATTGCGTCACATTGGATCAGATACAAACAATGATAAGCAACAGACCACTGCAAGGACCGATCAAACAATGTGGAAAGGCATTCTCTCGAAATGGCACTACGGTCGGCCAAACCTGACATGATCAGCGCTCAAAACTAAAAAGCAGACACAGACAGCTGTTTCGGGCTGATTGGCCCTCGTCAGTGTGCCGTAGCTAGAACACAATGAGACTCGGAATCACGGTATCTGCAGTTTAGTTGATTTAGTATTCTATGCCTGATGCTAAACTATCCATGTACAGAAAAGAAATAAAAACAACCTGTTCGCACAATTCTGAGTTATTGCTTTCCCTTGAAAAGGGTGTCAATTCTGAGAACCTTGGCGGCACACACCTATATTCAATTGGCGGGAGTACCCTGGAGGGGGGGGGGGGGGGGGGGGGAGGGGGTGTCCACAGGTTCCTCTCCTCTCCTCCCTGACAATGTACATTTTAAATTAATATTTTATTTTTTTTTATACAGAAAAGTTATGAGAGCAGTATGACGTCAGTAACATGCCTTTGCTTGGACGTCATTGGAGCATATATTGAGTGGATCGATATTGGCCTGATTGCAAATGACAGATTTATTAGGTGACATATGCTTTCTTATCACTTGTCTTAGAAGATTGACACTGGTTCGTTGTCTTTCTTGGAGACATAACTGTCTAGTGGTTGAACCTTTAAGCCCCAAAATTATCAGCATCTACTATCTCCTTGAAATGCGAACTTTCACAGTAAAACTTACGGACATATACATTGTAGCTAACAGCCTTGAAAGTGATTTAACGCTTTCTCAAAGCTTTAAATCAGTTCACAAACTGTGTGCTTACCCTAGTTTTTAACCAATTTTCCTTTAAATTCTCAATCTTTTTTTTGCAGTACCCTGCTTGGATACATGTCAGTGGAGGGTCTCCGTGAGAGCACATGTGATTGTATCCATGAGATCATTATGAAGGGAATGGAGCCAATAGCAAAGAAAGAACTGGTTGAGTCTCTTCTGGGTGTTTTGGAAAAAAGTGGAGTCCTTGAACAGCAAGAGGTACACCTGTCTACTGGGGTGGGTGGGGATGGGGGATAGAAGGGGGTGGGGTGAGTGATGTCCTTTAACAACAAGAGGTACATTGAATGAAAGCTTTAGAGACACTGGTAACCTGTGTATGGGGTGGGTGGAGATGGGGGATAAAAGGGGGTGGGGTGACTGATGTCCTTTAACAACAAGAGGTACATTGTATGAAAGCTTTAGAGACATTGGTAACCTGTCTACTGGGGTGGGTTGGGATGAGGGATTAAAGGGGGGTGGGGTGAGTGATGTCCTTCAACAACAAGAGGTACTTTGTATGAAAGCTTTAGAGACACTGGTAACCTGTGTACTGTAAATGGGGTGGGGGAAGGACAAAACGGGACAGCAAGTGCGAGAGAGAACTGGGATCCTTCAACCACAAGAGGTACATGTATGAGACACTAGTCACTTGTGCACTGGAGTGGAGGGGGGAGGGGCGGTAAAGAGGGGACAGGAACTGGGAGAGAAAGGTGTGGAATTCAGGGGAGAATGGTGATTGTGAGATTCTGAGAGGGGGGCAAGGAGGGGGGCAGGATTGGAAAAATGTGTCACAGGAGTAAAATACGTGTGGGAAGTAGGAAAAATGTGTGGTATGTGTTTTGTCGACAAGGGATATTGTTAGTCATGCAGAGTTTTGCGTGTTATTTATGATGTTATTTTGATAATTACAGGATGAAGATGCAGATTTCATAGCTAAATTAGCTAAACTGATGAGTGCTGCAGGATCCCAGCTTCTTAACAGCTACACTAAGTAAGTGCTGTGTACTGTACTTGTCATTACGCAAAACATTGAATAATGCGCAAAGTGTTGAACAATGCACAAAGCATTGAATGAATTGTAGCATTTGTGTAGAACTTTCACTTAATCACTTGTTTGGCTATGAACATTGAGGCTGTGACCTGTAATGCTCACCTGCCTTACTCACGAAGACAGTGTTGAAGGGAGGGAAGGGTAAGGAGTTGGACACAAGGGGTGTGGGGTCAGTGGAGCAAAATGCCTAGAAGAGGGCAGTGTTCCAGATAAGAGAGGGGTCTCAGGTCAAAAACCCGACAAGGCTGGCTTCCTGACCTGACAAATCAAATGGCTAACTTAAGAAGATTTACAGAGACCCACAACCTGTTGACCCCTTAAAATGATTCATTGACGCCGCACCGCCTGCCTTTGAAAGTTAACTGGAACACTGGGAGGGGAGGGTCAGTTAACATTGTTGAGCCCACAATATGTAATGTTCACCTGCTTTACCCATGAGGACAGCATTGGAGGGTGGGGAGTTGGACACAGGGGGTGTGGGGTCAGTGGAGCAAAATGCCTAGGAGAGGGGAGGGTCAGTTAACATTGAGCCCACAATATGTAATGTTCACCTGCCTTACCCAGGGGACAGCATTGGAGGGAGAGGAGGGTAGGGAGTTGGACACAGGGGGTTGGGGGTCAGTAGAGCGAAACACCTAAGAGAGTGGAGAGTCTGAAGGTGTGCAGAATATTTTATTAGTCAAAAGAGCATTCTGTATTCACGAGTTGACTCACAGGGAGTCTGATTAGCTTTTCGTCAGAATGTGTTTTAGTGAGGCAATTCTACTGAGATCTCTTTAACCCTTCCCCTGCTCTTCCTCTTCTCCCCCTCCTAAGTTCATTTTCACCTGTGTAACTCTCCTCCTTCCTTCTATTCACCCTCTCTTCCATGCTCCTAGCTCTGCCTTTCATGGCGGAGGTGGTATGGATATTTTCCAGTTTGATTTTTGTTTTCTCTTGTCTCAGATTATGATATTGAATCTTATCCAAAGAAGAATGAAAATTAAAATGGTTTGAAAATTTACAAACCCAAGACAAATTTGAACCACAACACGACGTTTCCTCCAGATGTCCTTCTCTCAGTACCGCTACCTACACAAGGGGTAACCAGGTGCATAATATTATATATCTTTTTAGTGATTACAATAATATTATTGCCATTTTCAGGCTGAACAAAGCCGGGGAGACAGAGGTGGCAGCCAAGTGCCTGCAAGCTGCCGAGGTGAAACTACAATACCTGTTTAGGTAAGCAATTTTGATCATCCCTAACCCTTTCACTCCCAGCGGTTACTGATTATGGAGACATGTAGTGTAGTTCTAACTATTGAGTCTGCCAATGAAATCCTATGGTCTGACCATTCAAATGAAACCTCTTCAGCAGTACTTTTGCCTGGTAATTATTTTTCAATATTTTACAAAATAAAATTTGAGCATTTTTTATTAATTTTGATCTTTAAATTGGTACTCTTGGGAGTTAAAAGGTTTTAATAATTATCTAATTATTTAGATTAGCCACAAGACCTAATGTCAATAGCAAAATTCTCCTTTCTGGTCTCTATACATTTCTAGTTAGTTCTAGTTGGGAAAAGTTGTTAAGTATCAAGTGCATTTTTGGGGGTGTGCGGAAAACTCAGACCCGGAAAACTCAGACCTCAGATCTCAGACCCGGCGGAAAACTCAGACCCAGCGGAAAACTCAGACCCAGCGGAAAACTCAGACCCAGCGGAAAACTCAGACCCCTCGAAATTACAAAAGAAATAAACTTCACTCATGATCAATTTTAGTCACCTCGCGTAAAATGTTTTATTGTCATGCAATCACCCCAGGAGATCGCTTAGAATACAGCGAGATGTTTATCTTGCCCGATTCATCGCTGTCGATCAAACAGGGAAAAACTATAAACATGGTTTAAAATAGCAGTTGACACTTCGATCACTTTTCACTGAAAAAAACGGGAAAAAAAAGAGTCGCGAAAATGTTATAGTCAAATTAAGTCAGTTTTGTATACATTCATAGTTATTTATAGTGCTAGACAGAACGGATTTCCCGTGTTTGCGAGTGTAGAAGCACTGAGAGTTGCATATTTTACGCTTGAGCAAACACCTGAAGAGAGCGCCGCATTCAGGAATCGCAACAAAACACGTTAATTTAGATGAAGATTCTGAGGCGGATATTATTTTAGCAGTTCAAAGCATGTGATGTGTCCAACAATCAGTTTTTTAATATTATTTCAAGGTTTCTAGGAAGAAAGTAAAATTTTATTCCAGGGAGAATTTGGTCACGTGCTAGGCAATGATGACAGTACTTACAAGTATGCGAAACATGTACATGTAATTCGAGTTATCTAAATCAAGAAAAAGAAATTACCGTTTCGATGCTTATCGGAGTTTAGTAATGTCCTCAAGAAAAAGGAAAAATGCTAAATATCTCTTGTCGGCTGCTATTTTAAACCGTGTTTATAGTTTTTCCCTGTTTGATCTACAGCGATGAACCGGGCAAGATAAACATCTCGCTGTATTCTAAGCGATCTCCTGGGGTGATTGCGTGACAACAAAACATTTTACGCGAGGTGACTAAAATTGATCATGAGTGAAGTTTATTTCTTTTGTAATTTCGAGGGGTCTGAGTTTTCCGCCGGGTTTAAGTTTTGAAATTTCGAGGGGTCTGAGTTTTCCGCTGGGTCTGAGTTTTTTGCTGGGTCTGAGTTTTCCGCCGGGTCTGAGGTCTGAGTTTTCCGGGTCTGAGTTTTCCGCACACCCCATTTTTGGTGATCATTGCCTTAATTCTCATGGCATGTACAGTGTATGCTTGATCATGTATTGACGTCACAAGAAGAAATTTGATGCTAACCTTTATTGGGGCTCATTAACCCTTTCACTCCCAGAGTCAGTTATGGAGACATGCAATGTAGTTCTAACTTTTGAGTCTGGTGGACAAAATTATATGGTGTGACCATTCAAGTGAAACCTCTTCAGCAGTACTTTTGCATGGCACCATTTGTTTTTCAATATTTTGCAAAATGAAATTTAAGGTTTTTGTTGAATTTTGATGTTGACACCCTTGGTTAAAGGATTAAACTCAAATTTTGGTAATTTTTCTTCTAGATTTTTAGACCATGAGGATGACGATGTTTCCCAAAATGTCTCCGGTTTTGGGTATTCCTACTTAGCTGTCTTGAAACAGGTAATTCAATATTACCTTAGAGTTCCGAAAGTAGCAGGCCCGTTACTTTTGGAATTAGCAGGCCTAAGGGACCGCAACTTTCAGGTAGCCATAACTTTTGGGTAGATGCTACTTTTGGGCAGCTAAAATATGTGTGTATCTAAAGAAAAAAATGTTTGTCAGTTATTGTGACATCGCTCTCCCAACATCTGGAGAACAAGATAACAAAATTAGCACTGTGAGTGGACTAGACAACTATTCGAATGAGGAGTTGTGTTTCCATGATGAAAGTGGTAATGATTAATGTAACCCGTCAACATTTTAATGCTGGACATTTAGCAGATGTCGGTTCAAATTGGAATTTCCCGTTCAAATTACTGAAGTTAAGACTTCTGAATAAATGTTCTTGTTCACGTCAGTGTATTGAGGGCTTTCATGAATTAAATGCGTGTTCCAGTTCGAATCACTTTTGTTTAATTTGTTTTAAATATGTTTCTATGCTTTTTCCGATTGGACCGTTACTTTCAGGGGGCCACTACATTCAAAACGTAATGGTAACCTGTTAATCCACAACATCAACCTACAAATTCTCCTTTCTTGTCCCCATATGCTTCTTATAAAAGCAGTGGGGAGAAGTTGTAAAATATAAAGATAATTCATTTTGGATGATCATAACCTTAATTCTCATGACCTCTCTGACTGATTATGTATTGACATTACAAGGAGAAATTTGGTCATGATCACTGTATGGGCTTAAGGGCTAAATGCAAAGCAGTGTCGAAAGTAATTTTGTGATTGCTTTTGGTTTTGCATTGCTACATGTACTTTTGTGATTGGCTTTAAATTTCTTGCCGCTTTCTCAAAGCAATAGGAAGTAAAACCAAAACCAATATAATTGTGACTTGCTCATGTGCATTTCCCATGTGTAGCGCTGGTTACATGTATTTGGTTTGAGTTTTGATTGGTTCATTGGATTGTCTGTGTCTTTCGTTATTGGCCAGAGAGTAATATTAGTTTGTTTTTGGTTTGGCAACGTGCTCAACTGAAAGCCGCTACAAACCCAGTGTTAACTTAAGTTTATAACCATGATGATTAGTGTGAAATATTTTTAAACTGTTTTGGATGTTTCTTGCAGATTGCAAATCCAAGTGAACAACAGAAGACAAACCTAAGAGTAAGTGCATCAGGTTAAGTGCTTTGAAAAATTCCTTCAATACACAAGTTGCTCTAACCTTGTCATTCCTGGAGTCACAGTTGGACGCAGGGGGTGGGGGGTTGGTAACACAAAATGTCTAGGAGGGCTAGGGGGGGGGGGGGGGGGGTCTAAATCTTTCATATTCACAAGTTGGTTGGTGTGCTACCTGTAGGTATTCAATATTTTACAAGTTGGAATAGGCCTTATGAATGATGATGTCACCAGCTCAAATTTCACCACCAAGCCTTGTTTGTACGGAATTCCTTGCAAACTTTTGACAAGTTCATGTTGTTTTTGAGTGGGTTTTCTTTTCAACTTTGCTCTTTTTAGAATACATCAATGAGATTGTCACAGGTATACACTGCAAAAGCAAGGCTTGGGGTGAAATTAACTAGTCTGACGTAAACATGCATAAGAGCTATTTGGACCTGCACTGTATTTTCAATTGATTTTTTAACTTGTCCAATGTTAGAACTCAAAGCATGAAAAAAAAATATCACCCAGCCAGACAGTTCCAGGAGGCTTGGAGGAAGCCTTTTGTGGGCAGAAATGGGGGAAGCTGAAGGGGAAAGCAGCAGGGATGTTTTATTCTCTCATATTCTTATTGTTTTAGGGAATGCTGCATGTAGTTATCAAAAAGATGAAATATGACGAGTCATACAACTTTGAGCGCGAGGTATTTTACTTCTATTGCACATTTTAATTTTTTTTACCACTTTTCCTGTTACTCTTCAAGCCAAGGTTAGAATAACACTGACTTGCCAAGGTCATAATATTCCTCTGAAAGTCAATTTTTTTTAGCAGTTGTATAACTGGTAGATTGATGAAAATTGATCATTGACCCATTTTCATCAATGCATTGTCCTAGCTATAGTTAGCACCACCATTCATCATCATCATTGTCATTATCATCATCATCATCATCATCATCACCATCATCATCACCATCATCATCATCATCATCATCATCATTTATCTTTGCCGTCATCAGTGACAGTTATTGTGATGCTTTCCAGGGTGAAGATGAAGTGATGTTTATGGAATACAGGAAGGAGATGAAGATTCTGTTTGACAACATTGCTCAACTGGTAACACAATTTTAACTACTGAAAGAAAGAGAATGCATTTTGCAATAATTATAGAGGATTTACAGTTGTAATAATTTTTTCTTATAGGATCCCAACCTGGTATTGGTTTCAGTTCATAATATTTTGAACTCGACATTTGGGTGAGTGGTTTAATATTTAAATGTGAACCCTTTTTTCATTCTAACTTATTGAAAAATACAGTCGGACCTTATGTGTGACCACCCCTTGTAAGCGACCACCTCTCCAAAGTGACTACTTTTCCAAAATACCAAATTATTTCTTCCAGTCAAATCATTATGGTTGGAACCATTGATAAGTGACCACCTCTTGTAAGCTACTGTGACTAGACTTTCAATGCTCAGTGATTTCAATTTTTCTATTATTTTTAACCCCTGGAAAGCGACCACTTGCTGATATTTTAATGTCATTACAGACGCAAATTGAGTAATGTGCTACAATACAACTCCAATAAAACAAAAATTTTGTCCCTTTATCAAAACTTCAATAATTATGATAAAATACTTTGTGCTTTTATTTAAATGGGCACACTTTAGTACAAGATAAAAAAATTACAAGATGAAAATTTTGAAAATGTTGGTTAGGTTTGTTGTCATTCTAAAATGTTAACCTTGTATTATGCAGGAACTTGGATGGAGCAAAGTTCATGGATGTTGAGATAGCTGTACGAGCTCTTTACATGCTGGGCGAAGCCATGTCGGTAAGCAACTTGTGAGCATTAACCCTCAAAATTAAAACCTGGCCCATAAACCTTTTATTATTATGTAATTGTGTCTTTTTAATCAACAGACTCAGCAATTGTACTCAGACACCTCAAAGTTTGCTGCACTTCAGCAGATGATGAGTTTGGTAAGCTCTATTTATTTTTGTTGTTGTCAATTTTACAATTACTTTTTAAAACTTTGAATACAGATTCCAATTAATTGCATCTAAACAGTGGACACAAGAGACAAAATATTTATAATAATAATAATAATAATAATAATAATAATAATAATAATAACACTGTATTTATATAGCGCCATTTCCAACACTGTCCAACGGGGCTTCGCAGATTGTAATTATAATAATTATTAATTATGTTAAGTTACCTAAACTGTGCTTAAATGGACAGTACCCATTTATGCCGTCAACTGTAGTGAAAATGACATACAACTCAAAGTTTTAAAATAATTATTAATAGGACAACAGCCATGACAGGCTATCTTGATTTCCCAGGGAGGTTCTCCGTAACTTGGAGATACAAATAAGGACAAATTTCACCACTAAAACTGCAAGGCATGCCGCTACTAACCACTAAAACTATGGTTAGCACTTGAGGACTTAAGCACCATGCTACAACATGATATCGGTATCATATCATCTGAGCTTAAACTAGTGAATGGGACCGCTGACTACTCAGACGAAGAAGTGCTGGCCTCAAGGGGACTGCAAGCTTGTTGTTGTTAACCTGGTTAAAAACCAGTATTTGTGTTTAACTGCATTGTATGTTCTTGACTTTTTTTCCAGCTTGTTACAAGTGGTGTGTCCTATTACAGTCATTCTGCAGTTGCCCAGATGGTATTAAAAACTCGTTTCATTTTACATTTTTATCATCATCTTGTCTTTTGTCTGATTTGTTTGAATGAAGTTTTCTTCTTTTTCAGTTCTTTGAAACTGTTGTTAGATATGACAGATTCTTTACTAGCCAGACACAGCATATTCCAACAGTACTGGTAAGGATTTGATACAAAACTTTCATTTCTAATTCTTTCTCTCCAGAAAGTGGATTTGAAAAATATTGAGAAACAAATGGAACCAAGTTAATGGCTCAGATAGCTAGAACTAAAATTAAATTGAACTGTCACAATTTGCTGTTCCATTCACAGACTCAGAAGTTAGAACCACCTTGTACAGCATAATAAACAGCACCACAGGAAAGTACTGCTCGGTAGCTTTCATTTGAATGGCCACACTTTAGGATTTCATCCACAGACTCAAAAGTTAGATCCAACTTTTTTTACCATAATAAACATCATCAAAGGAAAGTACTGCTGAAAGTACAGTATGATTTTATTAAAATTAATTGTTACAATGCAGATTGCTTTTCTTGATGAGAGAGGTCTGCGGAATCCAAACTGCACTGTCCGAAGTAGATGTTCTTACCTGTTTTCAAGGTTTATCAAATCGCACCGGTATGCGTCTTTGTATATTTATCATGTTCTCCCCAAGGTCATATATCAAAATATTCAACATTACTTATCTTTCTATAAGAGTGATGGGGTGACTGTTAAAAAGGAAACGGTACCAGAATGTTTTTTAACCCTGAATTTCCCAAGAGTACCATGCAAAAGTACTGCCAAAGAGGTTACATTTGAATGGTCACACCATTACGCATAGGATTTCGTCAACAGACTCAAAAGTTAAATTACCACACCTCATGTCTCCATAATTGACTCTGGGAGTGAAAGGGTTGAATGTCGACATGGCTCTGATTCGTTTTCCAAGAGGTGCCAGGTTTTTCTGACAGTATGATGTGCATAAAGATTTCCCCCAGTCCCCTGCCTCTTTCCCCAATACATCTGTATGTGAATGTTTCGGTCTTTTGTCAAACTACGTTATTTTGACTGTATACCCCTGTTAAGATGTCATCTAGATAGTCCTGCATACATGTTGTGTCTATGTGCATTAGTAACTTATAATCAAGCTCTGTCTTCATTTTGCTCAAGCATACCATTTACTAATACTGAAACCAGCCCAGTTCGTGCTAGAGTAACGTAGAGCACTAAAAACGTTTTGTCCTGATCAACACACAACATAGTGTACAATGTATGTTAGAACAGTATTTTTAATGCACGACTTCTCCTCATTTGTAGTGGTAAAATTTTAGCGCATTGCAATTCAGATCCGAAGGTGGGTTGTTCGAGACCTGTCGTGCTGTCGTGTTGTTTCCTTCTTTATTCCATATTGTCTCTCTCTACCCACAATCACGGCCAAAACCTGTTGAGACCAATTGCTTTTTAAAAAGAATTATTAAAAAGTTGACACTGGCTAAAAATGTTATGTTGGACGTTTCGGCAACTACTGTTGCTTCTTCAGCAAAAGATAAAATGCAAATGTCTAATGGCGTCCTGATGGTATACGATATATGCAAATATTAAATAGCACCTCAAAAGAACATTTTGAGGTGAAACAAAAGTCTCTAGAGTATTCTTAATTATCTCTACAAATTCTTAATGTTGTTGTAAACATTTGGGAGCGCTATGTGTTCGTTTATAGCGTTCGTGTTGCGCACGGAATGCCAAGCCTCAAGAATTAGTCATAGATCATTGGCATGGCAACAAAGACTAATTCTTGAGGCTTGGCATTCCGTGCGTAACACGAACGCTATAAACGAGGGGGGGGGGGGACTTCCATATAAAAATGATGGGGGTGCTTGTCAGAAATTTTCGAAAAACACCCTAAAAGGTACCAGAATCTTGTTTGATGGGTGTGGTTCAAAATGAATCTTTTCCCCTAAGAGGTACCAATTTTCAAACAACACATGTCATATTCTGTCATATTTTGTCATATTCTGTCATACTGTGGTCATTTTACATTTAAGTACCCTTTTCATATGGAAGTCCCCCTCCCCCCGGGGTGTCCCTGCGATGGACTGGCATCCCATCCAGGTTGGGGGGGGGGGGGGGGGTGTAACAATTTTCCAGCCAAGTGGGCCACAGTGGCTCGTTTGTGACTTTACCTCTCCATTATTTCAGGGCCAACATGCTTAACTATGCTCATGATGTGTTGAAAAGGCTTCAGGCTCTCCTTGTTATCACTCCTGTGAGTGTAAATTAAGTTAATGAATATGTTGTGATTCAAATTTTTCGTTGGTTTGAAAACTTTCAAACTTACCTAGTTTAATTTTTATTTTCTTTTGTATCAAAAACATTGTCATAATATCAGAAAAAGTAAAACAAAAATCAAACTGGTTTAAAAATGAAAAAATTGAACCACTAATTAAAAATAATTTTCTATGTTTCTATAGAAGTATTAATAGTAAATGGTTTCCAACCAGAACTTGAACATTACTAGTATCTTGCTTATTTTATAATACATTGATTTCCAGCATGGTTTAATATTAAAAAGACAGCAAATCTTTTTCCTGACAGTTTTTTTTTTATAAATTTTAGGACAATGGTTATCAACATCTTCTTTCTGCTGACGATCAGGTATTTTGTGTGGGTTAGGGATAGAGAGGGTTATTTTAATGAAAACAGTAGAAGAGCTAGAAGTAAAGTAAAGTAAAACTTTATTTAACCAGGGTGGCCCATTCAGCTCAAAGGCTGGTATCCATAGTGGACCAGTGCAAAACAGAATGGGATATGACCATAAGCATGTCATGAAAATAATGGCTAAAGAATGCCCAAAACAAAAATTAAAGAAACATTCTAAATTTCATTTTGTAAAAATATTGAAAAACAAATGTTACCATGCGAAAGTACTGCCCATTTGAATAGTCACACCATCATAGGATTTCGTCCATAGACTTCAAAGTTAGAATGTCTCCATAATTGACTCTCGCAGTGAAAGGGTTAAACTTGAATCAATCCTCTAACAACATTTTTGCTTTCAAATCCAAAACACTCAAACTTTACAGGATAGTATATTGAATGTTTCATTCTTTGTCACATAATTTTATACACGATAACTATGAAAATCATGGAAACCATAATGATAATAATATTTTATTATACAACAACAACAACAACAACGTTTATTTGTGCTGTAAACTTTCAAAGATGTATATGTTGTGGTTCAAATTTTTCCTTGGTTTAAAAATTTTTAAACCAGTTTGATTTTTGTTTTCCTTTGTCTCAGAATATGATAATGAATCTGAGACAAAGGAAAACAAAAATTGAACTGGTTTGAAAACTTTTAAACCAAAGAAAAATTTGAAGCACAACATATACATAATATATAAATTAAAAATAGATACAGTAGCTGGTTACCCAAAATAACTAAAAAGCTAAACTAGTTGGGTAACCATCATTTATTAATTAAAAATAATATACACACAAGTCAGAAAAGTGGCTTAATTTACTTAAATTAACTTAATTTTAATGTACACACCTTAAATAGAAGTAGGGATTACTGATGTATATTATCATTATATGTTAATTATTATATATTAATTGTTTTAATTATGGTAAACAATATTTCTCTTTTGTGATTCATTTTCCACAATTCATTCTTTGTTTTCACCACAAATAATTTTTTGAGACAATTCAGAACTGGATCTGAAGTCTTTTTATTATCTTGTGAATACACAAAGCATTGAACAAGATAATAGTATATGGGGACAATTATGTACATTTTCACTGATTAATCACTTGGATGTAAACTGTTTTTAATTCCCCAGTGTATTACATCACCCAGTTGTCTAGACAGTCTTGTTTCGCACAATGTATAGGTGGTTTGCACGTTACGTCATGGCGGCCATGTTGGAGCACACCTACAAAAGAATTTTAATGAACCTGTTTTGTTATGTGCTCCAACATGGCCGTCATGGCCTTTGTCATTTGAGTCCCACAGGACTGAAGGTCACGTGAGTGAAAACCATCTATAGATTTTTTTATTTATGTCACGCTTAGATGTTTTGGTCGTTTTAAATCTGTTTTACTCTTCAATTTTTTTACTTTAACCCATTCACACCTGAGGATTTTTACGTTTTTGAGTGATTTTCTGCATACACACGCCCCATAGGATTTCGTGACTTCATATTTGGAGTTACCATTGAAAGTGCTGCTGTTCTAAAACACTGAAGGCTCGAGTTTACTGGAAACGTCATTGTGACGATCTCATTTTGCTTGGATGATTTGCAATAAAGGGTCCAATATGAATTATCTACGATTTTTGGTAAGTTCACAGCCATTTTTCATCTTTAGTAGCTGCCTGGTGAGCATCATTAAGCTTGGAGGTAGTTCTGAGTCCACTTCTCAATGAAGCGAGTTAGGTGTTGTACTTCGTTTACGAATTTGGCTCGTTGCTCGTTGAACTGGAAAAATGGCCGCCTGGAAACGAAGTGGCTTTGGGACTCGACTCTGGATGAATTTCTCGACCTACTGCGGCATATTTTGGAAGTTGCGACCACAGGAGAACACAACAAGCGCGAAATTTCGGCGGTGGGTCGGAGTGGCTGTGGACTTAGTATAAATATGAAATGTGTGGGGAAATAATGGAACGCTGTCAAAATTTTTGGCTTTTTCCCAGCATGCAGTGCGGTGGTGATGTTGAAAATCGAGGCAAGGTGAGTATGCACTAGTATAAGAAGCTGTAGTTAGGCCCGAGCAACGAATAAGAGCAAAAAAATTCACTGCTAAGCTAGGACTAGGACTGAATTTTGCTGTAAATGTTGACTTTTGGGTTTGCCACAATGATTTGAATAAAAAAAAACTAAAGGCAAAAACGTGATTTTTGTTGTTTTTCTATGACGTTAAAAACGGTAATTTTTTTTATTGTCCAAATTCAAACGCTGATATTCTGCAAAAATCGCTGACTTTTTTGTGTTTATTGGGTATCTCAATTTCAAAGACTTTCTAGTCAATGCTCACAACTGCTAGTTAAGGCAATGTTCGCACAATTGAGAAAGTTACAATTTTTTAAAGCAGTGGAGTCTTGTACGGGCGGTTACGGGCGGTTCAGGTGTCAATGGGTTAATCAAAAAATCTATTTTTCTTACAGTTGATAGTTTTGGCTCTTAAACCAGTCAAACAAAAAACCCTTAAGACTAGGAACATGTCATCACTATTTAATTTGAAAACAGGCATATGCATCAAGATCTGGGGGGGAGGGTACTAGTTGCTGGCCAATATTTAGTGCAAAGGTGAAAGTTGCATGAAAGCCAACTTCAAGGGGTGGTGATTTTCAAAACTAGACATAAGAGGTGGAGTTAGAACAGCTGGTGACAGTCAGTAGTCAAGGGTCAGTTCATCTTGGGTGATCAAGTTTGATACTATTGCCTATCACGTGACCTGGCCAACCCCCAACCTGGGACCTAACCCTAAGTTAGGCCTGGCCCTGAGCCAAGTTACACCTTACCCTAGAAATTGTTCTAACCCTAGAATCTTAACACTAACCCTAGATTTGAACTATCCCTAACCCTAACTTTTGCCGGGGGGTGTCAAAAGTCCTGGTCACGTGACCTTTATTTTTCTTCATTAACCCATTCACACCTGAGGATTTTTACGTTTTTGAGTGATTTTCTGCATACACACGCCCCATAGGATTTCGTGACTTCATATTTGGAGTTACCATTGAAAGTGCTGCTGTTCTAAAACACTGAAGGCTCGAGTTTACTGGAAACGTCATTGTGACGATCTCATTTTGCTTGGATGATTTGCAATAAAGGGTCCAATATGAATTATCTACGATTTTTGGTAAGTTCACAGCCATTTTTCATCTTTAGTAGCTGCCTGGTGAGCATCATTAAGCTTGGAGGTAGTTCTGAGTCCACTTCTCAATGAAGCGAGTTAGGTGTTGTACTTCGTTTACGAATTTGGCTCGTTGCTCGTTGAACTGGAAAAATGGCCGCCTGGAAACGAAGTGGCTTTGGGACTCGACTCTGGATGAATTTCTCGACCTACTGCGGCATATTTTGGAAGTTGCGACCACAGGAGAACACAACAAGCGCGAAATTTCGGCGGTGGGTCGGAGTGGCTGTGGACTTAGTATAAATATGAAATGTGTGGGGAAAGAATGGAACGCTGTCAAAATTTTTGGCTTTTTCCCAGCATGCAGTGCGGTGGTGATGTTGAAAATCGAGGCAAGGTGAGTATGCACTAGTATAAGAAGCTGTAGTTAGGCCCGAGCAACGAATAAGAGCAAAAAAATTCACTGCTAAGCTAGGACTAGGACTGAATTTTGCTGTAAATGTTGACTTTTGGGTTTGCCACAATGATTTGAATAAAAAAAACTAAAGGCAAAAACGTGATTTTTGTTGTTTTTCTATGACGTTAAAAACGGTAATTTTTTTTATTGTCCAAATTCAAACGCTGATATTCTGCAAAAATCGCTGACTTTTTTGTGTTTATTGGGTATCTCAATTTCAAAGACTTTCTAGTCAATGCTCACAACTGCTAGTTAAGGCAATGTTCGCACAATTGAGAAAGTTACAATTTTTTAAAGCAGTGGAGTCTTGTACGGGCGGTTACGGGCGGTTCAGGTGTCAATGGGTTAAACTCAATATGGAAAATAAAAACCAATCTGTGGATTTCATATTCACAAGATGGCTCTTAGAGCCCTTTTGATGATTTTGCTTTATTTTTAGTTATTCCTCTATGAAAGTGCAGGGATTTTGATTGTTGCGAGTGGTGCTGTCCCAGAGGTAAGAAAATATTCAATGTGATTTTGTCATTTTAGCCAAGCCAAGTATTAGCAGGATACAAAGTTTGCATGTCATAATTTTTTTTTTTTTTTGCTTTTTTTGCTGTAATTTTTCATTCGGTGGAACCTCCTTAATGCAGTCACAAAAGGGACAGACCAGATCAGTTTCTGCATTATAGAGGTGTCGGCATTATAGAGGTGTCCGCATTATAGAGGTGTCCACATTATAGAGGTGTCCTCATTATTATAATAGAGATGTCCGCATTATAGAGGTGTCCACACTATAGAGGTGTCCGTATTTATAGGTAGGGATTGTATGAATTTTGGTGTCTTTGGGACCAAGAGAACTGTCTGTAACAGAGAGATGTCTGTATTATGGAGGTGTCCATAATGAGAGAGGTTCAACTGTAATAATTATGTAAAATTGTAGTAAATTTATGCCCCACCCCCTGCTTATTTACTGCAAGAGAAATTTTATAGTTTCTTATTTTTTTTTTATTTTCAGAAGCAGTTATTGTACATGCAGAATTTGCTGTCTCCAATCATCGTGAAATTTGATTCTGTTGTCACAAAGGTAATAATTTCACTATCATGAGATTAATTATGCTGCACAATTCAACACAAAGAGTAAAATGTTTCAATTGGGTGATTGTGCTATTCAGATTTATTATATAAACTTCAGTGAACAAGGATTTCTCCCACTGTGCATTAATCCTATCTCAACACATGTGAAGATATCACTTTTATCTTCGCTATGAAGAGTGATGATATCAATGTTTTCATGTTAGTTACCATGCTACAAGCAGTTGCAAAAAGGTTGAGGCACTTCTCAAAAAATGTTCATTCCGTATAAAAGCAAAGTATGTAACACAAATCAAATTAATGCAACGTGCTACTGATCTCCCCCCCCCCCCTGCCCCTTTCAATGTTGATGACTGTTAGTTTGAATGGCATTTTGAATCTGGTACAACATTAATAAGGGGGAGGGGGAGGGGGGAGGGGGAGGGGGAGGGGACTTGTTGAAAACCATGTTATCCTCTAAATATGGACTACAGGACAGTGTCTCAACTTTTTTTGCAGTTGTAGCTTCAGCAATGTTAAAAGACATTAATGTCACGTGAGATGATAAATAAAGATGGAAAATGTTAAGCTGGGTAATGAAATGAGAATGATGCAATGTTTATCATGTCACAGATTTGTCTGAAAACACTTTGTGTAAGAATCTTGATTTCTCCTCAGCTGATATCTGATCTTGATGAGGCCACGTCATCAGCATATGCCCAGCATCTTTATCATCTTGTTGCTTATGCCAGGTATTTATAATTATCCATCCTCTTAATTCCCGTTATTTTCCAATTAGCGATTACTTATACATGACCCCACCAGCTATTAAGCTTTACATTTCATTGTGTTTAAATAGAGGTTTTATTATTACTATTATTATTATCATTATTATTATTATGCTATGTCACCAAATATACCATGAAATGGAATAAAATGATTCTATGAGCAAAACAGAAGCAGCAGTTTGGAGAAAAAGTGCAGGATTACAAGGATGGAAGTGGATTACAGACTTTCAACAATTTTGATTTAGTGACAGGCAGTCTAGAAATAAGTTTCCATTCTGGTGAAATTTTGTGATTTTTTGGTCATTTTTTTGTCTTTTAGTTCATAAATTATTTCTTTGGAGTCATCACTTTTGGCAATTTTTTCTTCCTATTTTAAGATAATAAAACAAGCTAAAGCAAACTTTTGGCCATAATCATGAAACACAATAATTCAGCCTGGACAGTCACTCACATGCTTCTTTAAAACTTTGGGGTTTGAGATCCCCCTCCCCCTTGGAACTTCCAATGACCTTCTATTGAGGGTGGGGAGGGGGTTGTCTGGTCTGCACAATGTATTATTCCAGAAAATATTCATACCCCCCTCTGGAAATTCTGAGCGAGGGGGGGGGGGTGGGGGCGAGGAGGTCTCAAAAGACAAAATTTTTAAAGGAAAGTAAGCTAAATTGGAATTTCCAGTGACCATCCTTTGGGGGAGGGGGTCTAGATAGATATTTCCTAGAACTACACAATATTATTTAACCCGCTTCTGTGAGTGAACATACTGTATGAATCAGCCATGCACAATTCTGCATCTGGGAAAACCCAGATTTAAATAGTGTGTCAAGCTTTTTGATATAATAATAATTATTGTATTTCGTTCCGTAATTCAACTTGCAGTCGAGCCAGCAAAGCTTTTCCCAATCACCAAGCACTGAAGGACAGTGGATGTACACCATGCTTTACTGAGGTACTTTAAGCTAATTCTAGGACTATCAGCTAAAGCCTGTATAGAAGGCCAGTAGCCTGTGTGCTTCTTTGTTTCATGCAGAAAAAAGGATGTCTGCGTAATGCCATTTCGAATCTTGTTCACAT